>KK502448.1:759188-963747 GCA_000688735.1 Glossina austeni
AAATTAATAAAGAGAATTTAAATTAAACATAAATTAATAAAAGAACCTTTAAATCTGTTTGTCACTACACTTCATTGGATTGGATGCCTATGGATTTCTTCGAAACTTATTTAGGCTCTCGGTTTCAAACAGTTTGTAAGCGTTTTTAATGACCCTGTATAACCATCCATTTATATGCATATGTGTGTCATTCTGCTATGCAGATTCCATGCAAAAGTATATATTGACCAAATTTTTGATTATTTGAATATCATTCAAAGAACACAATTTTCTTTTGTATTTCAAGGGCAAATTGTGGTTTTTTTTTTTTTTTTTTTTTTTTTTTTTTGATTACATTTCTCCCTCATATATATTTATTAGTTTTTTAGTTTCAATCTATTTTATTTACCATTTGGTTTAGCTAAAGTAAAGAGATTGAATAACCATAGGACTAGTTAGTAGTTACTTTTTCTTTTTATCGAGCAAGCCAAAAAAAAATAAATAAATAAATGAATTAATAAGAAGAAGACGATGTTGAGAAAGGAACGGATATTAAAAGAACTCCTGTTTGCATTATTGTTCGAGCTCGAATTTCTTCTTCTTCTGCTTGTTTTGTTTCGATCTATTACAGAACGAGTGCATAAAACGTGCGCAGATATGCAAACTTCCGAACTCCGAAAAAAATGCATACCGACTGACAATCAAGCACATAGCGTTACATATATGTAGAGTTGTAAAAGGTCTTAAAGGTGTTCAAATTCTCAGTTACATGTGACTTGTAATTTTGTGAGCAAGGCGAAGTGTCGAAGGCCTTGCTGGACAATATCGTTGTCATATATTTTAAAGTAGGGCTATTGTAATGTATATATGTATATAACACATCATTCTTATGAAATGAAATTTTTCTGATTTCAAAGAATTTGAAATGTTCGTAGTATCCTGTCTATAAATATCAGATCGAGTCATAACTGACATTCGACGTAGCTACGTAGAATCTATTATTCGCGTTTACCCACTGATAAGTTACCGAAACAAACGGCCTTTTGTTTTCACTGTATAGACGAGGATTCAGTTAGTCGTCCATTAATTGTGTTATGGCGTGCATCTTACATTCAGCTGGTTTTCTTAACCTCTGAAATGGAGAGTTGAAAAACGCATATTCGACATGTAATGCTTTGGGAATTTAAACAAGGCAGTAGCGCTAAGGCGACACATGAACAACTATGCAGCGTATACGATAAAGGACTGATAACTGGTCGGGCAGTTGGTTTGTAAAATTCCTTTCTGTAGATACGACCTTAAAAGACGAACCGAGGATGGGATGTCCTTCCGACTGTCTTAAATATTATTATTATTATTGTGAAG
The DNA here is from genome assembly GCA_000688735.1 of Glossina austeni. NCBI lineage: Eukaryota > Metazoa > Arthropoda > Insecta > Diptera > Glossinidae > Glossina > Glossina austeni. The sequence continues at coordinate 760,533 of KK502448.1, forward strand.
ATAAATTCTAAGTCTTGGAGCACTAGCATCTAAGCCTATCGGCTTTATTGGAAGCTCCATAGCACTTGAGAACTGAACACATTACCTTTGAGTTGTTAGTCGAGGTCCTTGGCCTATCGGAAAGTATAGAAAAAAACTACATTTTGATACACTATGATATTGGGTAGGCGTGGTCTTTTTTTTTCTATTTTTTCGCTACAGCATCGCCCGTAGAATATGCTTTCCAATTTTTGTACGTTTATCTGCTGTAGTCTATGAGTAATGAGCAAAAAACCAATTCTCTATCCCTTTTGAAAAGCAGAGTTGTTCTCAGTTTACATGGTGCTGCGGGCGTGTTCTTCGACCGATTTGTCCCATCTTTATTAGCAAACTGCGTGCAAGATCTTCGAATGTTTCTGCCAAATTTTAAGTCGATAGTTTCTTCAGACGCAGACGGACAGACACACAAACAGGGAGACGAACTAAGGAAGTATTTTGAAGCGACCCAATCGAGTCCACGTACAATTAATAGGTAAGTGCTCATATTAAAAGCAAATATTCCAGGGTAGTGAGAAGAGGCGCAATAAAAACCTTTAAATGGTCTTTAAAGTATTCATGTTTGGTATGATTTAATATAACACATAGCTCAATAAAGCTGTAAGATACATATTCGCCAACATTTTGTTTGGATATTGGTATGATCTGGAAATCATCTGGATTCTTTAATAGTCATACGTTTGTGTATATGTGTTAACGCCTTAAGCAATTCAAATGCATATGCACTTTAGGGGCTTTCACACACGTATAAATAGGTTTTGCAACCCGAACAAGAAAACCGCATACACTGTGTACACGATGCTGCAATGGTGCATGTAACCAAGAAGAAGAATAAATTTGCCTTCGAACAGATATGTGTTTTTCCACACATTGCGCCACTTAAGAGTACAAAGTATACCTAGTTTATGTGAATGTAATATAACATCGAAAAGAACTCAGAGTAGACCTATTTCTGGTAGAGAGTATCTTAAGTTTAAGTGGAGATAGGTGATGCCCCGAAGGAGCGTCAATACAGAATCATATTCCAAATCGGGTTAAGTTTGTCTGCCCCCCCGAATGTTAGTCCATTTACTTTCATGTATGATATTTTAAAGGAATGTTCTCTTTTCGAAAATTTATTATGTAAAAATGTAGAAATTTTCAAAATTCCTTGATAAAAATTGCTAAGCAGTAATATAACGACAAACTATTTTTTTAATCTAAACTATTTTTTTATGTAAAAATGTAGAAATTTTCAAAATTCCTTGATAAAAATCGCTAAGCAGTAATATAACGACAAACTATTTTTTTAATCCCCCCCTCCCCCTCCTATAAAAACTAAACAATCATATTGCAAAACACTCAAATTTTGTATTTTTCATGTTTCGTATTGGCATAGATGTTAACTGTATTAAATTTGCACCATATAGGTGTGCTTTATGGACTGTATCATCTCACACAAGATTTTTCACGCAAAATAAGTCTTTACGCGCCATAGAAGACTAAGATGTAATGCGTTGTGGCGAAGATACGTGGGGAAGAAAAAAAATTGAATTTGTTAAATTTGGGTGACGTCAGTTTACGCTTTGGACATCCTCCAAAGTAAGAGCTTTCATGAAAAGTATGCCTTTACATTGAAACAAAAGAATTTGTAGCGTCTTACACGATCTATTTCTTATTAACATTCATTCTTTGCAGAAGCCGATTTCGATTAGGATTAAATGTCTTAAGGCATTAGTTTTCCAAGTTTTACCATAAATGTCTTAAGGCATTGGTTTTCCAAGTTTTACCACAATGAGGCTTTTAGCAGCAGATAACGCTTATCAGAATGATTTAGAATTTCACATCAGTCGAGCATATTTATACTTATATATGATCTCTCGTATATATTGTTGAGGGGATTGTTAAAGAGGTTTCCCTCTGTAAAAATTAGTAAACATCAAATGATTTCAATAGTTAATGTTGTCTTGCCTGCTCTCGTGATTCAATTCAATCAATTTATATTCATGCATATTCGTCTTGTTCGGTGCTTTTTAACATTATTAATATTATGGGGCTTAATACTTTTTAGACTTCTTATTATATGTACTACTAATGGTTTAATTGATTCGATTCAAATTCATACGCACTCACGTTATGCGATGTTTACTAACATCATAAATATTGTATTATTGGCCGCAATACTTTTTAGAGTAGACTTAGACTGGACTTAGTCTAGACTTAGTCTTAGTGATTTAATTGATTCCATTCATATTCATATGCACTCATGTTTTTCGGGGCTCATTAGCGTTATTAATGTTATTGGGCTCAATACATTTTAGACTATTTTTTATACTTCGCTCTAGTGATTCAATTCAATCAATTCATAGTCACAAACAATCATGTTATTCGTTGCTTATTAACGTTATTAATATTTTTTGGGATCAATACTTTTTAGACTGTTTATTAGATATACACACTTTACATGATGACTAGTACCCAAAACTTTACAGCGAATTTTCCTTCACCTACGTTATGTGTTAATTTCACACTCGAGGGTATATTTAGAAAAAAAAAAAAAAAAGAAACACACACAAATGCCAAAATAACCGTACAACTAGACGTATACCAAATTATTTTACGTATACACACATTCTATAGGACACAATATATGACAGCACAACATATGTGTATGCATGCATACGAAAATTTAATGGTATTCGAGGCGCATTGACATTGACTCTGAAAATATCAGCAGATATATTTAAGGTACAGAAACTTGAAAAGACAAAGAGGGGTGAGGTGAGATGCTGAGAGGAAATTAAAATAAAATAAAATAAAAAAAAAAACACAGTAAGTACGCAAAGATAAGACCTTGTACTTGTTGGAAGAGACTATAACACATGGCATTGACAGTAAGTAAAGCTTTAATGGTTAATGTTGTTGTTGTTGTTGTTGTTTTTTATTGTTTTTTTTTGTTTTTTTTTTTTTTTCTGGCTTTCTATTATAGCTGTTGATATTATTATTTTGGGAAACTTGACCTGCTTTTCATTTCTCTTTTCTTTTTTTTCTTTTGCTTTTTGTTTTTCTCTTTGAATTAACTAGAATTATGAAGAGATAGATAGAGAAGGAAAGAAAGAGAGAGCAAGAGAAAAGCTTTCTTGCGGATTATCTCCGTATTTCTCTTGCTGGCTTACTTTCTATCATTTATAGATTTGGTGAATATATAAATATATATAATATATGTGTATATATATGTTTCTCATATCCACATATATATCCATATATACATGTATATATATATACATATATATACATATATATATATATAATTTCTCTTTACACTCTTCGTACGAAAATTGTACGAAAAATAAATTAGAAGCAATTGCTAAGCAGCAGAAAACATTTTAAAACGAGTTGCCCAACCGTACGGATATACAATTAAGGGGACAAAATGTTAGGAAAAGAAAATTTTTCTTCTTTTTTTCTTTTCCCTTTTTTTTAATGTAAATTTTAAAAAAAGTGAAATAAAACAGATAAAAAGAAACCAACAACAAAAGAAAATAAATAAATAATAAAATTAAATTTTAGTTTTTATCGTATAAAAAATAATTTTAAAATATTACGAAATAAAAATATTAGTGATTTTATTTAAAATAAAAGAAAACTACGCACTTTACAGTTAATGTTTGAAAAGAACTAAAAATTCATAGTAAAAATATATAAAAAAAACAAAAAATTGCATTTCTTTTTCCTTTTTTTTTGGAAGAACAGAAAAATCTATATATGAAAAGAATGTATGTAAACATATGTTATGAATCAAAAGAAAAAAAGTGAAAATAGAAAAAAAAGGAAAAAGTAAAAGTACAAGAGCAACAATAACAAAGACGGTTAGAATAACACAAAGTAAAGTTAAGTAAATGTCGCGAAATGTTGAAATAAATAAATAAAAAAAAAAAAATTTTAAGAAAAAAAAGTTCCTAAAAAATATAAATGATAATGATGATGACGATGATGATGATGATGATGATGATGATGATGATGATGATGATGATGAAAAAAAGAGCAGAGCAACAATAACGATATTAATTAATAATATAACCTATGCTCGCTCGCATATATATGAAAACTCTATTAACTGTTGCTTTTTTTTGTCCCTCTTATGATGTTAGCGAACAGCAGCAATCAAACGTTGATAGTGTTATTAATGCATAAGTAAATATCTGTGTTTAACGTCAACACATATTACTTTTTACACATGTGTATGTTTACATCTACACATCGTAAACCTTATCTCATCAAAGTAAAATTCCCAAAAACAAAAGCTCATGTTGTTGTGAGCGCAAATCGTTTTAACTTAAGCCCAACGATTAGTTTAATGTGCGTCTTTATAAAAAATCATTAGACAAAAACAACAAAAAAAAGAAAGGAAAAACTACTTCAAGTGTTTTAACTTTAACTCGTATATTAGTTAATGACTCCTTTCTTCTTCTTTTTTTTTTTTCTATAAATATATAAGTATATATATGTATAAAGAGCATATGCGTCTGTTTACATTGGTAGTGTCGTTTAACCCAACATTTTCGCTTATAATATACACAAAAGTAAACTTTTGTTAAATTTAAATATTCGATATAAGTTGTGTGCGTGTGTCGCTCTCCTTTTTACATTCTCTCTCTCTCTCTGTATTTGTTTATATTTGAAGTCTCTCTTAATTTTAATGAATGGTCTTCAACTGTGATATAATGTGCGTATCGATTTACTTAAAACAATACCAACAACAAAACCCGAAAACAATATAAATACCAGAAAACCTAAAAGAAGGCTACACAGAAACGGTAGGTGTTTCCTTTGCTTGGATGATAATTGCAAATTAAAAGGTTATAAATTAGTTAATTTAAAAAAATACAAATAATTAACTGAGAATTTTTTTTTTTTTTAACTTTGCCGTATGCCTTTTCTATTCCTTATATTCTTCCTTTCATCACTTTCGTTACTGTCACTCTTACCTCTCTTATTTTATCGTCTGCTTCCTCTCCTCTTATTTCGTTGTTTTTATTACCGTGATTCTTATGTCCTTACCTTCTTTTTCTTTCTTTTACTTCCATTTCACTATTTTACATGAATTTCCTTTCTTTTCTTTTTCTCTGTTTCCTTTCTCCTGTCTTTCCTTTCGTTTCGTTTTTGACATTAATTCCTTTCCCTTTTTTAGCCTTTTCTCGTCTTTCCTTTCATTTTGTTTTTAACACTAATTCCTTTCCTCTGCTCGCTTTTCCTTTCACTTCGCCTCTTGATGTAAATTTCCTTCGCTTTCTTACTTTTTTTTATGCTTCTCTTCTTTTTATTTATTTACTTCCAACCTACTGTTCTTAGCTTTCTTTTCTTTGTCGTTCTTTCATTTCGTCTTTTCCTTTTTACTATCGTTTCGCTATGCCGTTTAACATTGGCTTCGAACCCATCCGCCTGAGTGGCCGAAGGCAAAGTATTTCGACCCGCAACTTCGTGGGTTCAAATCTCAAATGCGGTCAAGTTTCTAATAAAGGCGATAGCCTTAGATGGTAATGCTCTAAGACTTAGACTAGAATTTATTTCTCTTGTTAAATTAATAAAAATACTAATAATAATAATAGCTTTCTTTCCCTCTTTACCCATTTCTCTGCCTCCTTTTATAGAGATATAACTCTTTCTTTTCGTCCTTCTTTGCTTAACATCTCTTTCATTCGTTGTCTTTCATTCCCCCACTTTGCGTCTCTTTATTGCTTTTTCTTTCCTTTCCTCACATTTCCTTCCTTAATGCTTTCCTTTTTTATCTTTCTTTTTGCTCCGTTTTTTTTTATCTTCTTCTCCTTTTCTTACCTTTCTCCTGGGTTTCTTTTCTTAGCTTTTTTTCCTTTAGGTTCTTTACCTTTCTTTTATTTCCTATATTTTTCTTGGGTTTACTTTCTTTGTTTTTCTCTTTGCCTTTCGTTTCTTTCCTTCTTTTAATTTGCATTTTCTCTCTAATTCATTTCTACTTTTTAGTCTTTTTGCATTGCATTCTTCTTTTTCATTTCGTTTTTATTCCTTTCTTATATTTTCCTTTGTTTGCTTCTGCTTTTTTCATACCATTTGCTTTCTTTACATCCTTCTTTCTCTTTTCTTATTTCTCCCCTTTTTTACATTTTTTTCTTCATTTTCTTGTTTATCTTCTTTCTTTCTTTGTCCTTTCATTTTTCTCTCATCCTAATTTGTTTTTTTTACTTTTCTTGTTTCGTCTTTCCACTTTGCCTTCAGTTTCCCCCCCCCCCCCCCTCTTCGAGAAGGATCTCTTCTTCCGATAAACTGGTGACTCATTATCTAAAGTTAAAATCGCTCAAGCGTTGCCTCAGGGCTACAATTTCTTTTAAAAAGCCTTTTCTCCTGACAAAATTGCTGACGCGCTACCTGGCGACTGAAACCCCCTTAAAAGGCCTTTATTCCCTACAAATTTCTGGCGCACTATCTGTGCGTCCAAACAAACAATCTTTCCCTCTGATAAATTGCTGAGCCACTATCGCTGGACGGGAAAAGCCTTTAAAGGACTTTTATTTCCGATAAAAAATTGAAGCACCATCTCTGTTCTAGACACTCTTTAAAAGACCTTTATTTCGGGTACCTTGCTGACGCCCTTCCTAAAAGGTGCAGTTTTTTTTATACAATCCTTCCTTCCGACGCTGACGCACCAGCTCTAGACTAGAATCCACTTTAAAAGCCTTTTATTTCCGATAAATAGTTTAGGCACTGCTTGAGGACTAAAATCTCTTTTAAAAAGCGTTTCTTTCTGATATATGACTGGCGCACTGCCTGGGGACTAAAATCCCTTTAAAAGCCTTTCATTCCCAATAAATAGTTGAGACACTGTTTGAGAGTGAAAATCTCTTTTAAAAAGGCTTTGCTTCTGATCGATTGCATTACTTGGAAACGTAACTTTCTTTCAAAAGATCTTCAATTGTGAAGAGTTTGCTGACCTACCCCTTCAATGCAAGAAGAAGAAATTTGGACAAACATGAAGTCTGCTAAATTCCTTTATTAACTAAGCCTGCCTAAACGTTGTTAGAGACATTTTTAAAACAAATATTTGCAACGCTAGCCTACTATTCTCTAAAATGGCTGGACTTTCTTTTCCTTAAAAGCTTTGTAGTAAAAAAAAAGAAGAAAAAATTTAATTCACATTTTATTGAATTATTATTAGATCGAGTTCAAGTGAATAATTCTTGAAATAATTACTTATTTACTTTTGCACCTTTTTAATACCTGTGCACAAGTGCACCTTTTTTTTACTTTCGCATACAGCAACAACAACAAAAGTATGACCATTAGCAGGATTTAAAAATAGTTGAAAATCATTCACGTTGTGTAAAGTGTGTTAAAAAAAAAAAAAAAAAAAAAGCAGAAAAAAAAAGACCAAAGGACTCTCTCGGTTAAGCAGAATTTCCCTAAGAGTTGTGACCGAAAGATGAAAAAAATGCCTAAACAAAAAATATACTCACAGAGTACACAAAGATTTCAAATCACTTACTTTTTTAATTGTTTATATATATATATATATATATGTATATAAAAATATATTCTTTGTTTAATATAAAAAAAAAAAAATGTTTTGTTAAATATTTATTCAATGATATTATTGTGGATCTTTCTTTTCACTCGACTGATCTGCTTACGTAGGCAAGCTATGCTTAGAATGCGAAAAGACCTTTAACAACTACGTTGAACGCTTAATTCCGCTTTAAAGAACATCTTAGGCATTTTTCTTATTTTGTCATTATATTAACATTGCTTAGCCAGAGCTTGCAAGTGCAAATGACAGTTAGTCAGTTAGTTGCTTTCGCTCATCCATCATTTCAATGCGTTTATATAAATACACATGTATATGTATGCATGTATGTATGTATGCATGTATGCATGTATGTAGGTTGGAAACAGCGTTACTTAAAATGCGCACGATGACCCCATAAAGTTGTTTGTTAAGATTTGCTATAATAGCATGCTATTCCCCGACCAAGGTAGATATCGCTTAGTCTTTGCTACGTATGACTCGCAATCATATACAAAAAAAAAAGAAAAAGAAAAAAAAAAGATTAAGGATGACTGACTGTGTACTCTGACTGTAGAAAATTATTCAGTGGCTGGCTCATTGTACTTGCGTTTGTTATTTACACACTCGGAAAAACATTACTGGCACTCACTCGCAAAACTGTTGTTGACCTTGAGCAAATCTTTCGCTATTATTTACTTGATATCAACTGCAATTTTAGAATTTTTTCACAGTTTTATACAGTTTTCTTTTTCCTTTTTTTTTTATCTTCTCTTCCAGATTAAATATTTTTTTTGTTAGCAAAGCGAGCAAGCAAGCAAACAAGTACTGTATGTGACCGACCTATCACAATTGTTAATTAAATTTATTTTTATACACTTAACTAGATTTTTCTCTTGCGTCGCTTATGTCAAGAAAATATATATATATATATATATATATGTATATACCATATGTGTATATATATATATATATATATTGCATATATTGTATATATATTGTATATATATATATATGCATTACTATATGTATATCGTCTGTCCCTTAAAAGTTCATAGCAAACATTAATTCAAGTTAATCGAAAACTTTATACAAAAACTTAAAAATGTCATTTAAAACTTCAGCGTACGTATAGCTCTGATTGATTATCAGAAATTTCACCCTTTAGGTTCGTATAACTTCTTACTTGTTATTTTTAGCTTCTTTAACCTATAAAGATTTAATTATTAGGTTTTAAAAATTTTAACCACAAGTAAAACTAATATATTAAATTAGATCATAAGCTAGACTAGGCTAGGTTAGGCCAGGTTAGGTTAAGTTGAGTTGGCACAGCCCATCTTAGGCTAGTTTTGCCTACACTTAGGCTGTTAGAAATAGTAATAATAGATGAGGGTAAGAAAAAACATCTGGCCAAAAGTAGAGTACAATACCATAGAATGCAATGAACCGTCAGGAGTTTCCATATATTGCATGGAGACATGTTTTGCTTATGTGTGAGCGCCTCCAGAACAAATGTTCTACGGAGATAAAAGAAATTGCGGAAATTATTGTAAGATATGCTCAGTTTGTTGTTTTGCGTCTAAGCTCTTAGATCGGATGGTAGGTGGCCTCGCAAAAATTAGTCTTAATCTGCAACCTCGCATTATTTTGCAAAGGTTGCTCCTTTCGCCGTTATATCAGTCATAAGCCTTTTTCCCCGCATAACTCCAATTAACTACATCGGTGCGATGGTCTTCGAATGTAAGAAAGTCTTTCTTTGTCCCAGTCGTCTGCAAGGACTGCACTCTTCATCCTTAGATCAGACATTAGCATTTTTCTTCATGCTATTCTATGTAGAGTTCACCTGATCGCATTTAACGGTCTCAGAATGCAAATTAGCTTTTCTCGAGTTGTTCTGAAATGATTGCCCGCAAAAGTATTAGATCGAACATCAAAATTTTTCCTCTTCAAGGTACACCAGATTTCTTGGATAATAAAGGCATTCAGTCCATCTATGGTGGCAACTACTTTAATGGCCGATTGCATGAAATGTAGCCCTAAGAAGACCTAGGACTTCATACAATGTTAAATTAAAGCAGGAAAGCACTGAATTCAACGTGTACACTAAATATGATCCTGGAGAGGTAGGAATGCCCCCTACTTTATTAGTATATAGAAACCAAAAAAAGTCTCCAAATCTAATTGAGAAAGAAGGTAAAAAAGAAGGTCATTAAAAAGATATCTGTCATAATTGAAAACGAAATAGCTTTTTCTCACGTACGTATTAATTATTGACGGGTACACCCAATATTTCATTTAAAACCACATTTCAAAGTATTTCAAACGGTATGCTACTTGCTTGAAAGTATGCTTCTTTTTTTTTGTAAGAAGAAATTTTTGGTTTAAAAATTATGCAGCCTGGGGATATATTACACATTTATATATATAATATATATGTATATTAAGAATATATACAATAAAATATGTTTGGGCGGGTTTCGCCTTTATTATTCTAAAAATATTCCTCGGCCGATTTGCCTAATTTTCGAGCTCAACTCTGTTAAAGAGCAATTTTCGAACTATCTTAACTACCTAACCTAATTAGATTGGTAGCCTATCATTAATGAAAGGCAGAAGGACAAAGACATCTTTATAAAAAGAAGGACGGATTAAGGCAATAAGTTTCAAAATAAAACTGATACAATTTTTCTTGTTCGTTTCGACTTGAAAGCAATTATTGTTATAAACTTAAAAATGTTTTCTTCACATTTTTAATTCTTTTGAAAGAAAATCTTGCTTGCGTTTAATTTCTATTAACTTGCTTTTCCTTTCTTTATGTTTACTCATCGATTTAAAGCTCTTGGAACACATTGCTATTAAATAAGATATTGTGTGATTCTGTTATTAATTTGGAAAATTTTTCATACCCATCACGTTGTGAAATGCATCCGGTAACAACATAATAATATTTTCTCTGAAGAGGAAACAATAAATTACAAAACGAATGCACGTGCGAATAAAATGTAAAAAAAAAGAAAGAAAAAAAACCACACAAGTTACTTTTATGTTGACTGATGACCAATATGAGTTACAGGTAAAAAAAAAAAACAAGAAGAAGAAGAGAAAAGAAGCATTTTCATGAGTTCTAAGGATTATGGGTAAAAACATGTTTATACCTTTTAAAGGTCTTCTTCTGATTTGATTGCCTTCGAAAGTGACAGGAAGAGCAGAAAAAAAAGAAAAACAACAACAAAAAAAAGCGTTGGTTTCGTTTGTTTCTGTGAAGATAGTACCAGCAGATAGCGTATAATCAAGTTAATATCTAACCTTCTTGCAACGCCACGTACAAGTTTAATACGTGAAGCAATGCTAAACTCTCTCTTCCTCTCTCTCCGTCTCTCTCTCTCCGTCTCTCTCTCTCTGGAACTTCGCACACACAGAGCTAACTAACGAGTTGAATATAAGCGTACTTGTAGTTGTGTTCAATGCTTTTACTGTTAACACTCGCAAACAACTTTTCTCATTTCTATCACATAAACCCCAACTATGAAGCGTTCACACACAATCGTAATAACTTTTAGTATAGCTACATAGAGCAATAAAAACTTGGCTATTATCTGCCAGTATTATGTACGTAGGTCCACAAGCATTTATAGGGAATTTTTCTGAAGTCCATAAGTTTGTTACTAACAGAGATATCGCAATTTTGAAAATGATGAAACATAAAATTAGTTTACTCTCATCATTGAAGGCAACGAATGATGCATTTGACCGCCTGATCTGCCTGCCTGCCATGATGGATTTAAATGACATCTTTGCTTGCACTTTGTTTTTATGTATATGTATACGTTTGAAAAAAAAGCTTTACGTACGTTTGCATACATTTATGCAAAATATTTGCATACATCTACGATTTCAATTAACATGCAGCTGCAATAAATACGAATTGATGGTAGACAGCATTTTGAATATGCAAACAGGTGTCCTACTATCAGATGATAACAAGAGGTCTAGCGATAATGTTTATAGTGCAAAATTTTTGGCGGTTTTTTTTTTTTTTTTTTCTTAATCGAATTAATTAAATGACGAATTAGATTAAAGTGAAGTAAAGTAAACAAATTAAAACAAAAAACCGAAATTAAGTTGAAAAGGAAAAAAAAATGTTAATAGAAATATTTGAAAGAGCAATCAATCGTAAATTAAAAAATAAATAAATAAATAAAAAATCATAAAATTCTTGCTTTTAAAAACTGGTGACCGTTCTATATATATTTTTTCGTTTTCGTTTTTTTTATTTTCCAAATACAATTCGAAAAATGCTTGGATAAAATCTAACAAAAAAATATTTATTTTTTTTTAACCTTATGTTCATAAGTTAAAATACGAAATAATTGACAATTTTAAAATAATATATAATTAGCTCCTAAAAGCAAGCAACGGGAAACATGAATATTCAGGTCCAAAGAGAGCTTTCTCTCTACACAAAAACAAACTTTCCTTTTCTTAATTGAATGAAACGAAATAAGCACGCCTTGATATGAGACCATATACTCATTTAATCATTCCAATAATTAAGCTCATGTAAGATATCTTACGTTGGAGGAAGTCTTTCGTGACTTGTTTGTCCGTCCATGCATATGATAATGGAACTCTTAAGATCAGCAAAATTGGAAAAAAAAACTGAAAGAAGAGCTAGCCCTTGCCCTTGAAGTAATTGTCAATGTCCCGTAACTAGAAACAAGCGAATATAAGCGGAATTTCATATATTTCGACTTGGGTTTTATAATTCTCTTTCGCGATAAGTGATTTTTCCTATTTAATTGCGATACATTCAAAATACTTAAAAAAGACGACCATCAAATCTCGGATTGAACTCTCATCGCTGTAGAACATACTTTAATTGCAAAAATTAGTGTACAATGATAGCTGTAGTGAGTGCTCGGCCGATAAAGTCATAGCAACACTTAGCTTTCGGTCACGTAATTGCTAGGCCGCGACCACAGCGTATATCTCCCATCCGGCCACCATCGCGGTGTATATAAATACATACATATAAAGATGCGTGCGTACGCGTACGCGTGTGTGTGTGTGTGTATGTATACGTGTTCATGTACGTGTGTATTTAAGTATATGCTTGCAATCATCGTATACGCCTTCATCTAATCCCTTTAAATATCTATGGCAACTAATTTTGATGAAATCCTTCACCCATAAGGGGCTACCAAAAACCAATTTAATTACCTCTAAAAAATATACCACTATTATAATTATTTAATTCTTAGTCAAGTGTGCTTGAAATTGAAATAAAAAACAAAAGTCAAAAAATGCAATAACGAACAAACTAATTTAAAATAAAATAAAACTAGATTCGAAAACAATACTTGCTCTTGATAAAATATGAATTTTTGATTTTAATTATTATTGAATTAAACCGCTTTGTTTTTTTTAAACGTAAATCACTTTCGTTAAGCGTTTTGTACACAACAAATAATACTATAATGAAATTGTCAACAGCTAATGAGTGGTTGAATAGAAATGCAATTGAAATGCTTTTAGGCGTAGAATTTATTGACGAATATGTAAGCAAAGATAAGTATGAAAGTGTTAATAAATAAATAGGATTAAATTAAAGTGAGAAAACTAAATTCATCTATAGGCGAAGCTTGAATAACCACTAGATCATGTTTTTTTTTTTTCACAGATTCTCTTATTCAGTGGTATTTCAAAATTTACTTCATTAATATTTAGATGAGTTTGATTAATAGAATTTAATTTGAAATTTATTAAAAAATTCAATCGAATCTACAATGGTAGTAAAAACTTGCCTCAGAATTATTTACAAAAAAAAAAGAAAAAGTAAAAACACTATCCACCATAATATATCCTACACAACTTTGCTTAATACAATTATTCATATAACAACAACAGCAACGTCTTATATGGGGAGAGATCGAAAAAGCACTTCGCTTCGTCCTTGGATCAAACCATGTTGGTGTACCAAATTTCATCAAAATATCTCGAAAATTGTGGCGTATTTGTTGAGCACAAGAAGACAGACAGACGGACCGACAAACTTAGCTCCATTTAATAATGAAAGATATGGCCGCTCAAGTCCTTCTGGTCCTACATCCGCACACAGTTAATACAGGCTTGTACTACAAGTGGTGTGGGGTATAAAAATTGAATCTATTTTTCTATATATGCTTTTCACTGCTAAGAATTATATAAACAATAATCGCTTACTAAGCGAGAATTACGAAATTTTAATCAACACATGCTAAAAGTTAATCGGACATTACGCTCAATGCATAGACAAATGTAATCGTTTTGTGTACTTTGTCACACAGTAAATAATTTTACAATAAATAACAAAAGGATATGAAAGGAATCATGACTTTGCCGACACACCAATAATATTTTCCCTTAACGTTGTTAAAGTACTTCCTGTGTTCACAAATAATCTGCGAATCAATAACTTTTCTCTTTTTTTCAATAATTCCATTTTAAGTTTAAAACACACTTTTAAACTCGCTTTAGATGAGCTGCTGTGTGGAATAATTACAATTTTTCCGCTTTATTGAAATATTTTAGTGTACAGCGAACGTTTAAACATCCAATAAGTTTTAAGAAAAAAAAAAAAATAAATAAATAAAAAATAACAAACAAAAAACTTTCTCTAATAGTTCGAATATGTTTTTCCATAAAATCGAATAAATTATGGGGTAATATTATTTTTATTATTGCAATTGAAAGAGAGAAAAGATTAACATCTAAAAGAATGTTCGATCTCATTACCGTTCGGTGAACAGCTGAAACATAACAGAATTTTAGGCTTTTTATCACTTTCGCATTCTGTAGTAGACTTTTGAGTGCTAATTAAAAACTTTTTCTTGTTTAAACATAACATAAATAAGCAATGATATTAAAACGTGAATACCAAGAATTATTTCAAACATTTACTAAAGTATACTTTTGGGATTTCATCATATAATTCATTATTAAGGCATTAAAAGCATTTTTATTTTAAAATTTTAAGCTTAAGCAAAGTATGCTTTTAGGATTTAATTTTATACAAATTCATTAGCCGACTTTTCAATGCTACGGAAATCCAAATTTTTACAAAAGGTTTTTTTAAAGAAATAGTTTTAAGATAAAAAAAGTAAAAGTTTTAAGAAAATAATTATATAAATTAATGTGAAATTATTTTAAATTCATACCAATATGTTATTGCTTTTCATTTCTCTTTACATAAGATGGACTTGACTGTTTCTCCCGAATTGGAAGATTTAATCAAATGCAGCAGCTGTAACTTGCCATTTAACGATAATGATGCCGTGCCAAAAATATTCGATTGTCGTCATTATTTTTGCCTCAAATGTGTCAATTCAGTATTATGTGAAAATCGTACCGAAAAAGTTGGTAACGGAGCCAGTGGTAATGGCGGTTGCATAAGCAACCCTATCGATGTAGCATTCTGTATACACTGTTGGAAGCGTACAGAATTTCGTGGTGGTACAAAATCACTCGGCGAGCAATTGCCTACACATAAAGCGATTTTGTATTTAATTAAACATTTCCATGGTTTAACATTGAATCCTTATCTAAACGGTAAATGCTTAAGTAATGGTTTTGTGGGAGAAAATAATTCAAGTTTAAGTAATGTAGTAAAGAACGCGAATGAAATTGTAAATGGTAATTGCGATAAGACACGTTCAGATTCATTAGCTTCAACTAATTCCATTGGCGTAAATCTTAACACTGACAGTAGTACAACAACTAATTCAGTTAGCAATGGCAACAATAATCAAATGAACGGCTTTGAACGTAAGACTCCAGCAGAGAATTGTTTAATTCATGCGATGCCTAATACGTTGTGGTGCAATTCATGCAATGAAGTGTTATGCCGTGGCTGCGCAGCCGGCGAAGAGCATCGTAGTCATGTTGTCAAAAATCAAATCGAGGCTAAAGAATTTATTCAAGGTGAAATTGCTCAAGAGCTAAAGTACATACAAAAATCCATGGATGATGTTCAACATTTAATGACAAAGCAACGCAATTTTTTAGTCAAAATATTGGAATGTTGTTCGGCATTGAAAACTCATATCGAAACGGAATTAGTTAATCAACGATTGGCTTTAGAAATGGTCGAGCTAAGGGATATATTGGGTAAATTTCAATTGTGCTTAGAAATGTTAGATCAGCAAACGCCAAAAGAAGCTTTAGATTTGTATGCTTCGGTGCAAGGTGAAAAATTACGTTTGACTTTGAAGCAAAGAGAAGTGTTCCTACAATGTAAATTAAACGAAGTAATGCGTTCGTGTAGCTATCTTTTCGACTATGATGGCCTTAAGCAAATACTAATGCAATTGCATAATTGCGGCGGCGGTCATATGATGGGTGAAGTTTTCGGTAAAAGTAATCAACAACAGGAACCGAACGGTTTGCTATTGTTAACCAACTATTGTGTGGCTCAACTATATACACGGCAAATAATGATTAGAAAACAACATATGCAAATACAACAGCAACACCGCCAACAACAGTTGCAATTCCCTTCCAAGACTTTGGCAGCAATTCAACAAAATTCCTCATCGAACTTGCCTAATACACTGTTACAAACGATGATCTCAAATGTAAATATGCCACCGGGTCTAAATGGCCACATCAATAGTAATACTAATAATAATAACAACAATAATAATAATAATAATAACAATAATAATAGCAGCGGCAACAACAGTAGTAACAAGAATTTATTAAATCGACACTTAAATCAAACCACCAGCTACGCTCAGGCTTTATTACAAAATCACAGTACAAATCATCATCATCTTCATCATCAGCAACAACAGCAACAACAACAACAACAGCAACAACAACAACAGCAACAACAACAACTGCAACCATCACAACATGCCTCCGCGCAACATACACAAATATTTGGTCAACAAAAGTCATACGCGGATGTTACTTTAAATAAACAGCAGACCAATAAAGGTTACCCCGATTTAATAACACCGGCCACAAACTCTACAGCATCAACTACTTTGAATTTATTAAGTCATTCTTCGACAACAACAACAACAACTACCAACAACAATAATTATTTTTATGCTACAACAGCTGCCAATAACGATTTAAACGGTTTGGCTTTGTCGTTGAATCAATTGCAACAGCAACAGCAGCAGCAGCAGCAACAACAACAACAACATCAAGCGACTTCATTGCTTAGTAATCCGAATCTACATATTTATCCCGTTTATTATTTTAATATCGAAATAAATAGTCAGGCAGCCGGTCGCATACTTATCGAAGTACGCAGCGACGTGGCCCCGAAAATGGCCAAAAATTTTAATGCTCTCGTTAACCATGAACTGGGCTATGGCTATAAAGGCTGCCATATCTTCCAATGCTGGGAAAATGAAAGTATTATTACCGGCGATTTTGAGCACAACAATGGTCGTGGCGGTCGTTCCGTATACGATGAGGGTTACTTTATGCCTGACGATACAAAAATTTTGGCTGTACGCGGCGCTGTTGGAATGCGTAGAAGTCAGCGACGTCATGATAATTTAGGTTTAGTCGGTTCACAATTTCGAATTATTTTACGGGAAATGCGTTGCTTTACGGGCATATTTGCTTTTGTCGTTGACGGCCTCGAGTTGGTGGATAAAATTTCTCAAACCGGTGATACGTCGGGAAAACCGAAAAGCAACGTTATTGTAGTTAGTTGCGGTAAATATCAATTGAATTAAGAATGAAAAAAAAAAAAATAATAATTCGCATTATCAGAATCGAAATTATTTCCTTCTCTTTCTTCTATTCTTGACTTTCGAAGATCTATTAATATGTTAATCCAGTAGCGATTACTTCTACAACTGCGATGAAGTGATCTAAAGAAGGTTTTCGGTGTATATTTTATTGCAGATCGATTCTCTCTCGATCCTGCCAAAGAACGAACCGCTTGTGAGCTAAGCGACCTGCATGTTTTGCATTATTTCCCTCCAAAGCCTTTGGGAATATCGTAAATTTCTTAGAGTCGAATTTTTATAGACCAAGTCGGTTGAGTCGGAAGGGTTTAGCTGCCTTTTCTATCAATTCCGTACGACTTTCGAAAAATGTTGTCCTTAATAGAATCCTTTCTTTACTTATTTCCAAATGTAGCCGCTTAAGCTGCTAGACCTCATCTTACCTTATTCTCACAATTTCACTGGGATAAATGAATTATGATAAAAATAATAATAAGACATTTCACATTTTGTAATGAACCTGCTTCAAGAATCCTCTCCATTTTAAAAAAAGATGGATTAGATTCGGGAAATTTATATCCTTTGAAAAACTTTATTTGAAAAAATTTGTTAATATAGTCGGGCAAGGCTGGTCATTAGATATCCTACATCACCACCTTTTATGATAGCGACAAATTCAGAATCACTCTTTGAATCTTCTTTTCTGTCTCGCTGTCTTGTTTTCTTGTGTTCACAGTTCATAATATTTCACATATTTTGATGAAAGTTCGTACATCGATATGTTTTGCCTCAAGGACAAACACTATTGAAAATAGTTCGGACCACTTTCTCGAATATTTCACCTATCATACCTTATTTTGAAAAGTTTTTATATGAATAACCATATTAAGCGAAGCGGTGTAGATCTACTTCCCACTAGAACCCGTATATAGAGTAGGCTACGGAAATAGACCTATTGGATCCAAATTTGGTGTAGTTGATTTTTATGTCAAAGTACTCTCTTTATTCTCAATTATCGCAGTGAAATACAAACCATGAGACCATTTGCCATACAACGATATATATATAATTCGTTGGAACCGTTATGTAAGAGATGGATTTGAAATATTTGCCCATCCAACGTTTTCACTTCATTTTAGTACGCCGGCAAGCTATTAACCAACGACTTTCGTCGAGATACATTGAGCATTTTTTTTTTGATAACATTTCAAAAGGTTCTCGGTAAAAAAGTGGTTGCAAAAATACTTCGATCCAATCCATTCCCTATAGGGTTCATACCTGTGGCAACACGCGCCGGCGTACGAAATTTCATCAATATATCTCAAACATTGCGATCTGTACGTCGAACACAACACGGTCGGATGGACAGACAAACCTAGATCGATTTAATGATAAAAAATGGGCCTATGCCAAGTCTTTTTGTGTGTTCTGCTTAAACTTAACATACGCTTGCACCACAAACGATGAAGCACATTTTCTGCATATGCCTTTCATTGCTGTTCCATACGGTGTAAAGTGTAAGCATACATTTCGTAAAATCTTACGGGGAAAACTAGGAATCGTTCCGCATGACATTTGCTGTGTTTGCGTTGGAAAGCAAAATGTTAGGAAATCGTTTATACTGGACTATCCCTCCCCTGCATCACATGACATTCCAAAATTAAATGGCTTAACTCTTTTATAATGGTTTGCCTATGGTATGGAAGAAATCTCATTAGTTCAGCCTGGGGCCGATCTTTAAGTAAACGTACTGAAAGTAAGGTTATAGTAGGAAAGTCCAACATTATAGTCAGCATTTTTAACAATGAGCTTAGGCGAATATAAATGACCATCTAATAATTTTATTTTTAATCTATCAAGACTTAACTAAACACCTCAATGAACTTCGAATGATTTTCGAATAGAAATAATCTTTTTTTTTATTTTTTCAGACAAGCATTTTTGTTCCACCCTCTCTATATATATAATATATAACAATTTTCTATATATTTCTTGATATATTGAATTTAAACTTAAATTGTTATTCTTTACTATTAGTTAGTTAATTAGAAATTATCATCTTCTCCCGCCTATTTGGGCAGAGTTGCATTTTCATTAAACGTTTACTGAAAAAATACTGCTAACGCTAATGTTTTTGATAAGATTAGGATATTAACGGAAACGTTTTCACTGCATTACTGGTAAACCTAGCGATAAAGTGATTTTAAGGGCCATTGAAAAAAAATGAATAAATAAGTAAACAAACGACAAAAAGAAACTTTTTTGTAAAAAAAAAAAAAAAAAATCTACGCACTCTACTTAGTTAGAAAACGTTTAACTTTAAAAAAATATACTTTTTACTCGGCACAGAACTTTAAAGAAATAAAGAACAAAATTTATTGACGTATAAAAAACCCATTTCTTTTCAAAGGGGATCAAACCATGGCCAAAAGAAATTAATTATAAAAATAATGAAATTTTAATTTTTTTTTTTATTATCAAGGCTTCAAGAAAAGGTCCACCAGATTTAATATAGAATGAAAAAAAAACACGAAAAACTTCTTCCTCTCTAAAAACAAAAAAAAAAGTAAAAAGTATTTATAAATAATAATAATAATAACAATAATAATAATAATAATCAGAAACAGACAACAAAATGTGTTTAGGGAATTTGTGAAATATATAAAATAAAAAAAAATTACTAAAATTAAATAAATAAATTATTAACCATATAAAGTAAATGTACAAAAAAAAAAAAAATAGATTGAATTTTTCCTAAAAAAATTATTTAAAAATATTTGCATAACTATAAGAAACATTCTCATCTATAGTTATTCCTAAACAATAAAAACTAAATAATAATAATAATAATAATAATAATAATAATATTTAGAAAAACAACATATATATATATATATACAATATTTATAAATGCGCTACAGATATACCTGACAAAGATGAGAGAGAAAATTGTTGGAAAATTTAAAAAAAAAAACAAAAAAAAATATTGAAAACTTATTTTCTTAACTTTCTCTGCATATCCTTAAGAAGTTGCGTGATTTCATTATTTTCTTTATATCATATACATCGCAAAGCCTTCGCTAGAGTTTAATTGTTCGAAACATTAGAAATATAGAAAAATGAAAAACAAAAAAAAAACATTTAACTAAAATTTTAAATTTGTAAAATTAAGAAAATTTTATGTCATTGCCAAGAAATGTTTTAAAAGTAAATAAATAAAATTAAATTAAATTAAATTTGCTTTAGCTGTTGCATTAAAATTTGAAAATCAAATATGTTAAAATTGTTAAAAATTGATTTGCAAGAAAAAAATTTTGCGAAAAGAAAGTTATATTACAAGTTAACCCATATATTTATAAAACACTAACTAACTGATAAATTAATAAATTATTAAAACTGAATTAATTTTATGCAAAGAAAAAGGGACAAAAAAAAAATAAGAAAAGAAAAGAAAATATATAAACAAAAACTTATCATCGAAATAAGTTCAATTCAAAAATATTTTTTCAGCATTTTTTTGCTGATTTATCAAATTAAGCATACCAAGGAACGAGTACATACACACCTCAGTGATTATCTTTGAACCTAAGGTCTTATTATAAATATATTTTCTTTTCCGTTTCGCTTTACCTAAAGTTTACAAGTTTCTTGATGCCCTGAATGCCACACTGTCTGGAGCAGTAGCTTGCAGTAAATAAAAAAATGAATTACCGTATTTTTCGGACTATAAGTCACACTTCAAATTTTGTAAAATGATTTTTAGAAAAATATTTTTTAATCTTACATTCGGGTCAAAATTTTTATTTATTGGTAACATACCTCCTATTGGCAATACTCAGTTCATCTTCAGTATCACTCGTTTCATTAATGTCTCCGTTCGTATTATTTTCATCTGAACTATTGTTGTTCTCAAATTTAGAGACGATTTATTGAAAAAATATTTTAATATTACTTTAGGACCATAAGACGCACGCAAAATTTGAGTCCACTTTGGTATGTAAAAACGTGCGCCTTATACCCCAAAAAATACGGTACAATAACGGCTTTTCTCCGAGTAAAACTTCGCATTAAATCGAATCCGATTTAACTCAAATCCAATACAATTCAAATAAAATGTTTCGGAACGCTCTGAACAGATTTACCGGTAACCGATTCATTCTCATTAAAAGAAGATATTAAAAGAAAGAACAATGGTTACGATTGGATTTACAGTTACGTTTACACATACATAATTCTGAATATAGTAAATTATACCTAGATCGATCTGGAATCCTATAGATAAGTGGATCGAAAAACTTTCATATTTATGGCCTAAATTAACCGTGACCGAAACTGTAAGCACCCATTAATATTAGGATGTCATCATTGAATGTAACAAATCTACTGAAATGGTTAAAAATCTACCAACCATATCAGGGATGGAAAGCATAAATTGCATCGAGAATTTTATGGGAAGACGGCCACAGCTAATACGATAGAAATTTTCACCAACCCTATCGATTGACATATCTAATAAATCTAGTGGGACAAACACTAATGATTCTGAGGATTGCTCAGAACAAGTCCAAAATGAGCCACAATTTCACGCTTGGATTGGTGTTTAGCTTAATCGATTGCGAATATTACAAGTCAAGTTGTATGTCAAAGTTCACCTTGAATGTCACGCATCCATGGATAATCGATCGAGAATCTTACATACAAAGGGCTATTATCAAATCTACCTTGCATCTTACGGGATTGACCTTGACTTATTTGACCCAGAACTTCATGCTTCGACTGCCATATAGCATAATCGAACGTAAATATTACGAGCTCACTTATACATCGAAATTCCCCTCGAATCCCATGTATCCATAGATATTGAGAGAACTATGCGTACTGATATACGATTATTAAATCGATCTAGTATCTCACTGATTGAAAGAAATCAATTCGAGACTTTAAACACTGGCGCATATATAAGTCAATAAAGTACCCCATTGACCGAGGGACATACCAAATTCGACTACTAAGATATATGAATCTATGAAGCATCCCACAGCCAGACGGACATGGCGAATTTGACTCGAAATTTCAAACACTACCAAACATATGTATAAGTGAATAAAGTTTGTCATGGAGCGAAGGACATACCAAATTTAAGTCGGAATTGTACGCATTGGCAAATATAAGCATAAGTAAATAAAGTATCTCATCGACTGAGGGACATACCAAGCTTGACTTCGAATTTCGCGCATCTACTCACTAGCATATATGAATCGGTAAAGTATCTCATGGACGCACTAGCAAATGTGTGCGTAAGTAAATATAGTATTTTATGGATTGGCGGACATACCAAGTTTGACTCAGAAATTTTGCGCGCACTGAATAGCATTCATGAATCGGTAAAGTATCTCATGGACGCACTGGCAAATATACGCATAAATAAAAAAAGTATCTCATGGACTGAGGGACATACCAAGTTTGACTAGCATTTATGAATCGGGAAAGTATTTCATGGACGCACTGACAAACATATGCATAAGTAAATAAAGTATTTCATGGACCGACGGACATACCATCCATTCAACTCGGAATTTTTAATGAATTTTCACTATGCCTGAACGTTAAAATTATATGAACATTTTATATTTTACCTTAACACATAGCTAATTGGTATAATAAGCGATAATATCTACAAGTCATTAATTTTCTTCTCACTTTTATTTTTTACGATTAATTTTATCTCTAAATGGTTATAAAGTGTATTTTAGTCGTAAGAATTTTTTAAAAGAAATGTTTTTCAATAATGCTTTTTCCTTAATGGGCCTTGAAACGTTGATTTGAGCAAAAAAACAAAAAAAAATTTTTTATTTTGTTCTATTGCGGTTTGAAAAAAGAATTTTCAATAAAAAAAAAATAGATAAATAAAAACAATAACCATTCACATAATCCGCTCCATAGCTTTAAACAGAAAAATATACAACATACGAAACATAAACGAATACAATAAAATTAAAAAAAATAAATAAATAAACAAATGAATAATAATTAAATTAAGAAGAAAAAACTTTACATAAAAAACAAATTAAAGAAAAAAGAAACAAAAAGAAAAAAAAAATAAAAAACATCGTAAACATTTTTAAAAAAGCAGATAGAAACAACATATTTTTGGAAAAATATATAAATTTTGAAAACTACTAACTACATGACAGGAAACAGGTTAGGATTATTAGAAAACAAGTAACATATGGTCACAAATAAAGTAAAGTACTAACTACTGAAGAAGAAACTAGAATTTAGAGCAAAAAAAGAAAAAACAAAAGAAAAAACAAAAGTAAAAACAAAATATAATGGAAACATCCGGATGAAACAATAAACCGGATTTGGTTTTTATATACTATTGAGAAACAAAAAGCAAATACCCAAAGAAACAAAGAGAAAACAAGAGAAGCATTACGGATTACAGCGATGAATCTTCTAATAACTTGGAGCAACTAGGCTCTGACAACAACAAGAAAAGCAGGCAAGCAAACAAACAAACAAACAAATAAATATAAAATACAATAAGAAAAATGAGATTTTAAAACGAAAATTTAAAAAAAAATATAAAGCCAAAGCAAACTCTACCGAACTATATAGATTTAATATATATATGTATGTGTGTAATAATGTATGTATATAAATGTCTAATAATCCATTAAACGTTTAAATGTGGTAGAAAATATTACAACAACAAACAAACAAACAAAGTTAACCAATATATGTATCTTTGAAAACTTATGAACAAAAATAAACCAGTTCTCGGCTCAAAACGAATTTTTTAAGAGCCACACACTGGATATATAAAATAATTTATTCAATTTTTTATTTTATTACTTTTTTCTTTTAATAAGACTAAGCACGAAGGGAGGGTAAGAAAAAAGGCTCCCATCCCCGGACTTGGCTTCATCAATTCTTTCAGCAACTTTTTGTTTAGTAAAATCAGTCTACATTTAAAGAGCTCTCAAGTTACTTACAGAGATTTTTAGGATCGGTCTGAAAAATTACTTTAATTCCCATCTTGCATGCAAGTGGGCATTTCCTTAACCCCACGAATTTTCCCATAAGACTCTCAATAATATGCTCGTCACCATGACAATAACGAGCTTAAATTGACGCTAGTGTAGGTATACGTAAAGTTGTCGTCCGTCGAATCATCGAAAACCGTTTTGGATAATTCGCAAGCTTTCTTATCTTTCTTTTGCTCCAGTTTTTAAAGACTTCTTTCTAGAAGAAGATGCTGCAATACCCATTTCTTGGTTTGTCTGTAGTCTGCTAATAAGTGATTACAGGGGGAGACATGCAAGTATTATATTCGCGTATGGGATTGCACACAAATACTAGGCAGCGACTTATGAAAAAATTTGATGCTGACTATGGGCAAACCACGTTGTCAACAATGTCTGACGCAATTGCTTTTCTATATATCTACACCCTATATCTATCTCCTATATCTATTTTTTCTGTAAACACATTAAAAACATGGAAATTTTAAGAAGCAATTGCGTCACATATATATATAATATATTCTCGCAGTCAGCTGAATTACTTTAGTAAAAGAACAAAGTAATGGGGGCTATCGCGCACCAGATATCGCCTGATAGGCGGAAATCCCACCCACTACACCATACGATTGCCGTACAAATGACAACCTAAGTTAGGTAAAGATCTATTATAAACTAAACGAAACAAAGTTGGCTTCGAAATGAAGTCCTCTATATTCCGGTCCCTTATGATGTTATTCAATACTATTAAGTCATATAAAGAGTGTACAAGTATAAGTGTAAAAGTATATATGTGCCTATATATAGGGCGACACTCGCCTGATTGTCTTAAACCAACATGTGCTTGAATTTCAGTTTACCTTTTTTGTGAAGATAGTTTTCTAATCCTTTGCTCCTGTAAAAAGTTACATTGATTTGAAAATGGGTGAAATATCTGAAGAAATACGCTGTATAATGCTTTTTTACTATAAACAAGATAAAACATGCCGAAGTGTACGGTGAGAATGTTGTGAGTGAACGAAGGACCCAGAAGTGATTTGTTTGATTCCGTTGCGGAAATTTCGGTATCAAAGATGCACCTCTCTCTGGTAAAAAATCGATTTACAACTGGTGGAGCAAAACTGGCAGATAAGCTGTCAGGAATAGAGGAGGCACTAGACATAACCCACATGAAAGTTTGGGATCATTTGAAAAGAGCATGCCACAAAAAGGAGCTCGAAACGCCGGAAAAAACCGCAACGATTTTTTATATGGCTCACTATTAAGGTGATGTAAACGAACGAATACTACGGACGAATGTTATTTATTGACATTAACGACCGTAATTTTCAGTCTATAAAACGCGCCCGACGATAAGACTTCAAATTTATAGAAAAATATATGTTAGTGTTACTTTCCGGCTAAAATTTCTATATATGATTAACATAACTCGTACACTCTCAGTACTATCACTCGTCTCTTTAACGTCACCGCTCGTATTACTTTTATCTGAGCGCTATCGTTACTACTCCTTTCAAACCTGAAATTTAGAAATGATTTATTGAAAATATATTTTAATACCTTCAAAGCATAAGATGCGCCCAAATTTAAGTCCATTTTTTTGTGTAAAAAGCTTGGTCTTATAGTCCGAAAAATGCGACAATACAAACTGTATAAAAGTGAGGAGAATTGTCGAAATGTCGAGAAACTTCTCGAATGAAAAGTAAAAGATCATTGAACAAAGTTTTATATATAAGTGATATTCAGTTCTAACTTCCTCAAATAGTCAGCGCTTCAGTTGCGACCTTCAAAATGTTGATTTCTCAGGAATAATTTCATATAACATACTCCAATGTATGCAAAAGAGATTTTTAAATTGCTCAGAATAGAAATTATTATCTCTTTAAGGCGATACTACTGCAGAAAGTATGCTACAAGATCTGTACAAAAGGCAGATTAGTTTATTTATGAAAAAATTTAATTGCCTATCCAGGCCTTAATAGATTATACAACTTTCTCTCAAAGAGGAGATTTTTAAGAACTTGTCCAAGACTATAAGCCCAAAACTACATGAAGTGAATAATCCGTTAAAATATTTCTAATTTTATACAATATTCTCCCTCCTCGCATAGTCCCGACTTAACAAATAACAATAGAAAATGCAAGAGACGTAGTGTTAACATTTTTTGATATGATTCAAAACTGATTTGAAATGTATGCAGAGAAAGAATAACGCATAAGCAGCAGATATCTTCATAGAATTGCAGTTCCTTCTTGCAAGTCCTTTCCTATATAACGGACCTGGCCGAACGGTTAAAACATTAACATCATTTTGGGCATTAAGGGTTTTTTTTTGTGGAAAATGGACTAGACCAACAGATCAAGGCATTAAAATCATTACATTCTACACCACTGCAACGCTCAGAAGAACTTCAAATAAACCCCATCTTTTATTATACCGATCGATTCAGAATTACTTTTTGCATTGATTTAAGCTCATTTGTCAATCTCTCCGTCCGCTCTGTATCCTATAGGCCGAAATTTTTGAGAAATTATGATGGTGATTTCATCCAAACGCCAAATGCTATTAGATCGCACCACTTTTTCGACCACTTCTCATATAGCTTCTTGGTTTGAAAAGTCAATATATGAATAATTGTAGGATGGTGTAGGGTCTTTAATGATGCGCCGTGGCCCCTTATAGTGTTCTTACTTGTTTTAGTTGTCTTTTTCAAAACGGACTAGATCGTGAGCATTTTAGTTATGCTTTTTTTGGGAAACTTGGTCTGAAATCTTTATTTGTCGAATAGAGAGTTAAGAGGCTTGTTTTTTTTTTTTTTTTTTTTATTGCTTGTCTCTTTACGGGTGATGGCGATTATGCTACAATTTAACACAATTACTGTAACATAATTTTTTTATTATTATAGGATAAAAATCTATTTTATATTAAAGAAAGTAACGTTGTTCTCTAAAGTAAATAAGTTGTTTAAATAAATAAATATATATTGGAAATAATTCGAAAAACTCATAATACGTTGAGTGAGAATTTAATTAATTAAAATTTCAAAACAAAATAAACAAAACTAAAATATTAAACGTAAACAAACGATTTTTTTTTTATTCCCCGTATATATATATATATATTAGAAATGTGTCTTGACATTATTAGCGGTCATTTGGTTAATCAAAAAAAAAAAAAGCAAAAAAATAGAACATTAAAAAGAAAATTGTGTTCAAAAGCTAAATGTGGAAGAAAAACGCAAAACTTTAACTGCCACAAAACTCAATGCTATACGAGAGTTCTTCTTCAGGCCGCTAATGACAAAATTTGAAAAACAAATTTTTATCCCCTTTGTCGTAAGAACAAAAAAAAAAAAACTAATTGCAAAATCATTTGAAAAACGTTTTAGTTTAATGTGGTAAAAAAAAAAAAAAAATCAAATATTTGTTCTCGAAATATACAATAAATTAGATAAACGCGTTTAATCGAACTTTAGAAATGATAGATGAATAGATAATGAATTAAAATTAGAAAGTTAATAGACTTTGGGAGAATCGAACTGAAAAAGGCTTGTGATGAGTTTTTATTTGAAAAAAAAAAAAAAGAAGGAGAGCAAAGAAAAAGTAAAAACATATCTAGAAAGTCAAAAATCTGTTTAAAGATAGAATGATTTGAAAACGGATTTGAATCCATATATAGAAAATATGACGACACCCTTTGCTTATTACATATTTCTAATTAGGTTTATAAAGGTGTATACTCTCGTGATTATTATTACATCAATTGCAAGAACAATGCTGTTCTTTAAGTCGTTTTTTAATTTCTCTCCTGAAAATCCACTAACTAATTAATTATATGTAATATAAGCTAGCCATCAGTCATTTTTTTTTTTTAATTACAATAGCATAATATTAAACAGATGAATTTGGATAAACTTAGAGCCCAAAGATGTTTCGTACAAAGATTTTAATAAGAAAATGAAATAAAATGGAGGTAACACTAAGAAAAAAAAATCTCCTCATTTCAAGTATTGATTATAAGTGAATATGAATATGTATATGAATATGAAAATATATATATATAGAAAGACTAAATTTTCCTAACATAACGTAAAAAAAAAAAAAAATATTTAACAAAGTCTAAATTATTTGTTTATCATTCAGAAAAAAAAGGAAATGTAAAATAAACTGTAAAATGTATTTATATATATAATATATATTATATTACAATATATATATATATATATATATATATAAATAGTTTAATCTAATCTATGTTTGATGGATTTTATGAAAATGTGAAAATAAAAACTTATAAATGTAAAAAATCTAATTAAACAGAAAGTAAGAAATGTTTTATTTTATATGAGATCCATCATTGATTTTATATTCTTTTTATCATCCATTCTCACCAATTTTTTTACTAAATCTACTATTTATCACTTACCTTATAATAAACATCCGGTACGTATTGCTTATCAGATGATTCACGTATATAACCCAATTCGGGTGCATCTTTTGTGGGCACCAAGCAATTATCTCGCACCAATGCCATACATTGGGCCGAAACAGCATAACCTTCCATATGCACTTGTTTTATTTTATCACCTAAAATATTTTATTATTAAATTTTCAAAAAAATATATATATATATCTACAAACACTAATGGGCCACCATTAAATACCCTACACTACAGGGCAGTTATCCATATATCTTTATATGGGAAGTGGTCCAGTCCACATATTTTCCAATAGCGTACGTCCTTGGGCCAAAACATGTAGGTGCAACAACTTTCGTCAAAATATCTCAAATAACGCGACTTGCAGGTTAAACATAAGCAAATGGGATAGACAGACGGACAGACAAACTTGTCGGTATAATAAAAAGGGATTCCATCTCAAGTCCACATGGGTGTTGCAAGCAGACGGACAAACTTAATATATCCTTGTACCATAGGTAGTGTAGGGTTTTAAAAAAGAGGAAAAATTAAATAGCATTTTACCCGTAACGCAAACTGTAACGAATTTCGAGCCAAAAGAACCATTCGAAGAATATTTGCAAGAATTTGGATGACGATTTTGTAATTCACCAGCCGTTATACATTCTTGAGCGGTTAGAAAATGAGTCTCAATACCACGCAATTGTTTAACCGTACCAGCGGCCGGATCATCGGTTATTAAATCAGTAAATATCCATCCGACCTAGGGTAGAGAAAGTATATGACATTAAAATAGAATAAGATTTTTTTTTTTGTAGAATTAATAGAAGTTATTGAACTAATAAAGGAAGAAAAACAAAATTAACTATTATAACGATCTAGAAGAAGTCTATATATATCTGCACAAAATTTATATTTTGCTAACATTTTAATTAAAAATCCCAGCTTTTAACCAATAGTCATATTTCATGTTCAATAACACGATTCATTTATTATTTAAGGGATCGCATATTGGAAGGAAGTAGTATATATAACCGAACCTTTTATACCCATCACCGTTATCCTACAAAAGATAAAAAAAAAAAAAAAAAAAAGAACTCAATTTTCGTGCTCTATAATATAAAGTAGGCGTGGGTGATTTTTTCTATTTTCAAAATAAAAGTTTTGGTCGCATAAGCGTGTTGTGGACTTGTCCTTGGAAAAATTTAAGTCATTTCCAAATTTTTTACAAACTTAGTCGCGCAGACAGACAAATGGATAGACCAACAAACCGGCATGTTTTTGTGCATTCCAAATTTCAAACTGGCCAAGTGCTTCCTACGTAACGAACTCATAGAGCTTGGGAAGGTTTACACTGCAAAATAACAGTATAGTACACCGGGAGAGGATTCTAGATTTCATTTGTGAAACGCTCTCTCTTTTGGGTAGAAAAGAATTCATCGAGAGTTTGTGTTGAACTTTAATCGAAGATAATGTTAGAATGAGATCCAAGGTCTATAAAAAAAAATGACATTTAGAACCAAAGAAAAAGAAAAGAATGGTCTATAGCAGCCTTATTTAAATGGATTTTTTTTGCTATATTTTGTTTACCTTTCTTAAACCCAAAGCTTTTGCGACTTCTTCCACATCATTTATTGCCTCATCGTCTAAAAACTTTATCGAATCCCGTGTAGTTTCCTGTGGTGGCTCGTAAATGGCTGCTACCGTCGCTCGTATACCCAAGGGAACATCTGTATTCATTTCGTAAGTACCGTAAAGAAAACCCATACGCTGATGACCGGTAGTGCGCCAATAATTCAAAAATCTCTCTACGATATTCGTATTCTCAAACATAACGTTATCCACATGACGGTAAACTTGACGATTTAACGTAATGGCCGACGGTTGACATTTAGAACATATGCCCTTAGGCCATGGCAAGTGATCACGGCAACCGGTTTTAATGCGACAATTGATATCATCGAATACCATATACTTGCCCCGATCAATACCCGACGTTTGCTTTCTTATGTACGAATGAAATGATAAATGTTTAATTTTATGCTCTTTCAAATACGATTCATCGTATGGTTCCATGGGCGAACAATGAACACAACAACCATTGGAAGCATGATGGCATCTAGTGATAACAGAAGAAAATTATTCGATTTTTTTTCTCTCCGTCTTTATACATTTAGCGAACTTACAATTTGGTATCTCGACCGCGTTTAATTAGACCATCTTCTTTAGCCAAAAGTTGATCGACTTCATCTTCTATAACAACATTGGTTTTACTAAAATTGTCAGCTAACGAACCAGAAAAGTTTTCAAAATTATCTATACTAGCAGTACTGGGGCGCTAAAAGAATAAATTCAAGAATAAATTGCTAATTTCTTCCAAAATAGCTTTTCTTACTTACCCGGGCAGAACTACCAGCTATTTGCTTTAAATATATCATATCGCCATGCTTAAGTGCGCTACCGATTTGCTGCGACGAATTGGCATAAAGCTGAAAAATTTAAATAAGGTTATTGATTGAAAGCAAGTTTATTAAGTTTTTTTTCGCAAAGACATTAGAAATATCAGTCTAGTGCCGATTATTTCCACAACAATAAACAATTTCTTGTAGCAGCACGAAGGGCTCTAAACAATGTCACAATTGTGAGTTGATTTTCACTTAAATCAATCTGTCAAATTATTAGCCTTCACATTGACTTGAGCTAAGCTTTCCTTTGGCTTATCGGATAAACAAGAGCCTGTAGATGAATTAGAATAAATCCTTTTAAATTCAACCTAATTTTCAAAAACGCAATCATGTTCATACTCTAAGCAAAGAATTAACCAGTTAAAGGTGTATGGCTGGTATATACGCCATTATCGGTCCATCCGTCCATATCTGATTTCCTCAACAAATTTTATCATTAAGAATGTGTATTTGCCATAAATAATTAATTAATTACGTGGCTAAAACGTCCCCTGACCTAGAAAATCTATTGTAGATGGCCATGCCCCTAGCTTCCCAGTTTTAGAATTTTTATCGTGTCCGGCGTTGTAAAATGCCCGCCAAACACATGGTGTCTGATTCTGCAGATGGCCTCACATTCACATAGAATACGATGGAACGTTTCACTCGTCCCTTAGCAGAATTTGCATGAATTGTTGTCGAACATACCTAGATAGGACATAAGGGAATTGTGACCCGGTATTTGCCATAAAAAAGTGGTTTAGAAAATATTTCTCGTCATTTTGTCAAATCGGTTCATTACATCTTCATTTCATATTACACTTATTCCATTTTTGAGGAGTATATTCGTCATCGCTAAAGAGGTCGACCCAGTTAACTGCTTAAACCAAATTAATCACAGGGAATGAATAACGACATTGAAACACTTAAACATATCTTGAATGTTATTGGCAAACCCGACTAAAGTAAGAAAACTACTGAGCCTGAGATTCTTTAAAGTTATATGATTTTGCAAAGCACTTATGAGATCTTTCGGCGACTATCTTCTCCAGCGAATATATAAAACGGGCAAAATATTTGAAATGTGAGTCAATTTCCCGATATCCAATATCCAAATTCTATATTATTACATTTTTTTTTAACCATATGAATATTTCTAATATTTCTATAAATACTAAAGAAGAATACTGAAAACGCTGAAAAAGAAAACTGAAAAGTTTTCTATAGAAAGAAGGATGAATGATGCTCCAAATTACCAATCATTAGGTTAGAAAGAAAACTCTGTAACACATTGACGCTAACTTTAAAATCAATGAGTGCCTCCAAGGACAAATTTCTTTTTCTTTTTTTGTTCTATAATACTAAGAATATAGGAGTACCATAGACGACGTTTGCATATGCAAGCACACGCAATGGACGCCTATAGATGGCCTTTACGTCAACGGGTTGGTGGATTTGATTAAGTAATACAACTATTGCTTAACGGGGTAGACCATTAAAGTCTAAAAAAAGAGGTTCTTCCACAATTTTTTTGGATGCGCTAAAAATCAGAACAATTTCAATATTGGAAGAGATAATTAAGCATGCCTTTAAGTAAACGAAAAAAAAAGTTACTGGGATAATGACAACATTGCAGTTAATCCCATGAAATATTTGAACTAAACGAGCTCTGTAGCAAGCAGCGCAACTAGGAATACCAAAAGTGCTAAGGCAAGTTTCTTATCAGTTGAGGAAACCGATACTAATGTATTCTATTTCTTCTTGACTTCAGCTAAAATGAATCTTTAGATCATTAAATATAGTTATGGGTTGACAAGGATTACTTCGTTGTTTGTTTACCTCATTTGAAAAATTTCTCTCCTTAAATAAACCAAAGCCATCAATTTTGAGGGCCCTTTGTACGCATTCGTAAAGTTGTTTAAAGCTGGATTTCGGTGAGATCTCAATACGTTTAATGCCTTCCGGTGATTGTATTCGAACTAACTGTAAAGAAAAAGAAAAATAATAGAAAACTTATTGTTAATCGATCAATATTATAGGTTACCAAGTAATGTTAGACATGAAATATATATTTATTCAGTATTTTTCCTTGCTTGCGTAACCCTAAAAGCCGTTCATTTAAAATAATTGCACAAGTTTCAGAGCTAGCATAATACGTAAATGGCCAGAATCAACTGCTTTTTTTTGTGGAGTTGTTGTTTTAAAGTTACGTTCAGCAAGCCTTGAAAGGCTTGCAAAGCTTTATTTTTCATTAGGAACCCCCAAAGCGAACCTATGTAGGCCAAGTTTGGTGAAGTTAATTTTTATGTGCGTGGATTTTCATCGAAGAGCATTCAAAGTTAAGCCTTTTTACCATATTAAGATTCAGTTTCCATAGAAAATGTTATATCCAACTTTTTAGCAGCACTTTAGAATGTCGAAATACTATTACTAAGCGATTTTACTCGCGAAGTTCTAAAAATTACGGTATTTTTTCTTATTATAATAAGACGTCATATGGAGCTTGGCCTGTCCGAACAATTTTCAATAGCGATCGTCTTTTGGGCCAAAACGTCAAAATACCTCGGAAATTGCGAACAGTAAATTGAACACAAACTAACGTGGACAGACGGACAGACAAACCTAGATCAGAACATGATTCTGTATCGATCGGTATAATAAAAAATGGACCTATCTCAAATCCTTCTGGGTTCTACAACCATCCACACAAACTTAATATACTCAACACCACCTGTGGTGCAAGGTAAGAAAAAGCGGAAAATATCTAAATTGATTGACAGCAAATAAAAGAACGATGCCGAAGCAAATCACTTCACTTCTGTTAAGAAATCATTGTCGGTAGCTTTGAACTATTCTTCATATATCGCGAGATAAATAGGGAGAGAAAAGTTATTGATCGGAGCTATTGAGTACTTTGCATCTGAAAATTATCATCGATTTTTCGCTTTCTCTTGTACACCGCATAATTGAATAGTTATTGCTGAGAGATTTGCAGTTTCTTGTCTGAAAAGTATTATTTTTACAAGTAACGGCATGCAGACTTCGTCGTGTTGATCTACTCATTAGCCTTTTCTATTGGCATTCGGACCCTAATAAAGAAACGGTGGAGAATAACTAATAGAAAAGGGAAATATGTTCACACAAAGCTACTTTAGGACATAAGTTGTAGTGAATAGTTTTTTTGTAAGAGCGTATCTATTAATGGACCGATTCATTTTCATTACTTATTTAAGCGTTTCAGCTACTAATATCCTATTAAAAGGCCTTTTCGGAAGTAATTATCTCGACAATTCTCCGTCTCAATCAGTTCTGTATCAAAGAGATCGACGTTTTACCTGAAACTTTTACAATCAAACAAATTTTCCTAAGTGCCAGGGATGAACTCTGTAAAGAACCTAAGTGTGTGCAGTTTATGAAGCTATCTTTAAGCAGTCTCTTAGGACATAACAAATGAAGATGGTCTTGTAAATATCCGAAATAAGTACAAAGGCAAATA
This sequence comes from Glossina austeni, assembly GCA_000688735.1. Classification (NCBI taxonomy): domain Eukaryota; kingdom Metazoa; phylum Arthropoda; class Insecta; order Diptera; family Glossinidae; genus Glossina; species Glossina austeni. The sequence goes on from KK502448.1 coordinate 795,193, forward strand.
TGGCTTAATGCGAATTTTCGACACCCATCAATTACTTTGCACGTAAGTTTGACGATACAGAACGCACACATTGTAGACTTAGGAAGATCAAGTTTTACTTTAGTTGCCGCATCAATGTAGCATTTCAAAAGTAAAGGATAAGTACATGGATCCCTGGACACAACCAAATTGATTGGTAAACTTACACTACTTAAAGTTTTTATTATTTATTTTCTAAATGTTACGGAAGAACAAGTTTAGCACATCCTCCCATTCAAGATAAGAAAGCTATAAAGAGGAATCGTTTTTATTATTAGGTTTTAAAAAATGGTGATAAAGCAAAAAAAGATCAGTGGTTACTAAGGCCATCGGCTGAAAGGTTAATATAATTTTTTTTCAATTTGGGCGTGTTTGCAACGATTTTAAAAAAAAAAGAAAAAAATTGCTAGTCATCCAGGGGATGCCACCCATATGTCTACGAATACGGTGATGGTTGGTAAGAAACAAGTAGGGAAAGAATGGTATGGTGCGACCATAGCCATCGGTACTTTTTGGCATTTTTTAATATATTCTTATCTTTTCAGAGCACTGCCCTAAGTAAAATGGTTCATTTTGCAGACCATGGTCTTGGTGACTTTATAAATCACTAGTCACTTCTTGACTCGATAATGATGAAGACAATTGAAAGAAAAATGAGATTAAGGAGGTTTCTTGAAACTATTGCTCCGAATTTGCAAATAAGCTGCAAAATCCCAAAAGGCGTGACAAGAGAACACATGCTTTCTCATACGGCTGTGATGGGGGCATTAGCTCAGAGTTTGTACTAACAACTAGTACCTAAAACGAAAGATGACGTTTTCTGAACGGAGTAAATGGAGCATTAGAAGACATGCAACGCAGAGACTTTTGACCCGGCATCCAAACAGGTGGGGATAAGTATGTAGCAGTTGATTGTTTGGAATTTGTACCTTGGACTACTTGATAAACGATCGTATACTGGTGAACTATTCTTAGACAAAGAAAACGGGGACGCGTTGCTATCCGTGATTGCGATTAGATTGACGTCTTTCTTTCAACTTAAAACGCAATTTTTAATATGTACTTTTTCTTGTTTGATATAAGATTGCGTTAGTTATATATAACAATGTTCCCCACTATGAGCCTACTATGATCATATGCGTTACAAAAATATATTTTAATACACTTTTATATAATTTATTATAGCCTCAGAAATAATTAGATAAAGTGCAAATCACATTTGCATACTGCGCTCTACTTCTGATATACGACTCTTTCCAAAATTATGAATTACACTTGACTTAGTGGCTTAGTGGCTTGACGTGAGTTCGGACAGATAGACATGCGCAGGTGGTTAAATTGACTTCTCTACTTGCTTTAGTCAGCGTATTCATATGGTGCCCCCGAAGCCTGTTTCTATGCGTGGAAGTAGATACAAAGAAATTTCATTTCCAAATGTGATCAGGGAAACGGGCTTGTAAGTGAGATCAGAGAAATAGTAACAAATTTAGTTTCTTCTCTCGCATATAGCTCGCCGACTATTACTTCAAAAAAGTTTTGCACAGTTCATAAGTTAAAGGTCATTGACCGAAGTTATGATTTTTAATCACATGTTATCGAAGACACCGAGTCATCTTATCTAATGATCTGATGCTTTATAGATTTTTTTACAAGAAAATCGAAAATGCAGAAGATAACGCGTCGGTTCTAATCTTTCAAACAAGACCTCTAAGCACGTACTTTTATTTGACGCGTGCAGTTGTAGCAGACGCAATGCGCATTTTCATTTTGCCGGCTGCTGGTATGAATTTTAAGAGGAAAGGATTTTAAGTACATTTTTCATTTGCCTGAAAGGCCGGCTGCGTTAATTTTCATTTTTTCTTCTTTTGTTTTTTTTTTCATTTTTACAATCATAACACACCAACAAACTTAAAAACTTACAAAATTTGAAGTCGATTTCGACATGTCTGCCGTGTGTATTTGCTAGGTCACGGCAGCGACGAAATTTATTCTATTTTTTTTTAATAGAACACGCGTTCGAAACTGTTGCACAATTCTCTCTTGATCACTATAACTCTTCCATATATATGTTTAGAGTTTTGCCGCTTAAATAATTTATATTTTTTCTTTTGATGTGTATCGAATTTTCTATTTAAAAAATGCAAAATAATTAAAAATTGAAACCAATGACAACAGTTTAACACTAGAAAAAAAATCGCCAATTCATTAAAATGTCATAACAAAGTGTGAGAACAGGGATGTTTAAATGAAAATATGTTTTCGTTTATATAAGAATGCTGGTTAATACAATACAGTTTCTCTTAAAGTTAAATAACAGCAAATAACAGATGGCGCTTCCGTAATCTCAATAGCAACTCGAAATAAATGTGCTGCCAAGTTTATACATTTAGGGATTTAAATATTGAAATTTTGTAGCATATTGTCGTGAATAAAATAATATGAAAATAAGTTCTTTAGCTAAAGAGAAATTTGAAAATAAATAGAGATTTCAGCTTTCAAATGAAATTTCTCATAATTAATTATGATTATTATTGTAATATTAATTATTTATATATTATAGTCTTAATCATATAAAAATACTATAATATAGTTTATATTATAGTATTCTCATGTATCAATTAATTATATTTAATTTAATTTAATAATATATTGACTTGTGCTGCCTGCGGTTGTTTTACTTTTCAAACCAAACAAACAAAAAATTGTATTTCATTTGACATAGTGTAATAGTGACATAAAGGTAATATTTCGAGAGAGCTTAACTACATGGAAATTTTTCTTTCGAAACTTGTGCGCCAACACTGAAAATCTATAAACGAGCTGAGAGCATTAAGGGCAATCTTTAAGTCATTGTAAGGCATTTCGCTCCTCTCAATCAGAAGAACATGTATCTATTATTTCCTTTCTGATTGGGAGAAGAGAGATATATTGCAGACTTTGTGGTATTTTCATATACGAGCAATCTTTGTGATGATTTTTATTAACAGCAAGATGATCAGAGGTCCCTTTTTTAGAGCGTGCTATACCCTGTCGTGAAGTTTTTTTGTCACAAAAAGTCTGAAGCCTGAAGTAAGAATTTTGTACGCAGTCGTATAAGCAATGTGTATGAAAGCGAATAAAATAAATTTAATTTTATTTAAGAAACCATTTTTAAATCAAGCTGATATAGAAAATTAAAAATTTATTTACTCATAGTTTCATTAGGACGTACTTAAAATAAATTATAGTTATCCAAGGCCCGCCACTTCGCTTAATATAGTCATTCATATAAGGACTTTTAAAAATAATACGTTATATGGATAGTAATCGAAAAAGTGCTTCGATTAAAAGTAGCTATAGTTTTCGTCGTTGGCCCAAAATCCAGTCGAGGTAACATATTTCATGAAATGAACTCAAAAGTAATGACTTGTAGAGGCAACATAAAATTGTAAGATGTACGAGAGGACAGAGGGACACACAAGATTAGCTCTAGTCTAGAATTTTTTTTCGGTAAAATGAAAGGTGGACAAGTCCTTCTAGATGTTATATACATCCGTACCAAATTAATACACCTTTCTATTCGTGAGTCCAACTAAACGTTTATACATGGTTTGCCTTACGATGAGTTATCTATAAAATGAAATTTCCCAAGTCTTGTTCTATTTTATGTTTCTCATTTAATTAATATCTCTTTACTTATTATATCATTTTATTACTTGACTTCAACTTTTGCACGCAATTTCCTAAATAAAAACCTAATTGATCATAATTTATGGCTAGCAAGTCTTAGGAAGGTAGAAGAAACATTGCTAGGGCTTAGTTAAGTAATAGCATTCATTTAATCGAAGAGAATATTTGACACGAAATTGCTATCAATTCGATTAATTGTTTTAGCTGAACTTTACTTTAAATTTTTATTATTAAAAAAAGGGTGAATATATATACTTTAAATATATTTTTTTTGCATTTAGCCAAAAAGTAGACTATGCATGAAACATTAATCAAAGAAATATTCATCGTTATTCCATTAGGAAATAAAATGTTTTTTGCTTTGAATTTCAAAGTGAAGAAAAAAAAGTTTTTAATAATTTTTTAAAAATATTATTTTAATAATTGTTTTTCACATAAATTTTTTGTTTGCAAAATTAGTAAAATTTCTTTACGTTTTTTTTTTTTGAAAATTTAATTTCATTCAAATTTAATTCTTCGGAAAAAAACTTGCGCATGCCCTGTCATCGAGTGGACATAAATTTCTTTTAGTCAATTTTGTTGTTCTTTTTGTTTTTTTTTTTTTTTTTTTTTAAAGTGAGAGTTAATTTCTATTGAATTCACCCCTGTGTCCTACCTCTTAGTTATTCTGCTTTATGCACGAGGCGAACGTGTATTGGTGTGATACGAAAATTGCGGAAACCATTCTTTCGCAAAAAAAAAAACAAGAAAAAATAAACAAAAATCTTTCTTATCACGAGTTTAACTAACACATGTGCCTCTTACAACAACCAAGTCTTTGTCGGCCATTATCGATATCAATTCGCATAAACTTGAGACTAAACAGATATGTTGTCTGATTACCGCACAACATCTTTCTTTCAGTCTGCCTCGGTTGCAAATCCTAAACAGTCGCTTAAAGCGGAAGTAAAAATCGACAAAAATCCAAAAAAAAAGAACAAAAAAAAAACAACATACGCACGAAATAAGAAATTTTTGAAAGCGTATCGTTTACAAAATAAGCTAAACTTCTTCTAATGTACGGTTGTTCACGTTGTTAAGTGTAACATAATTTTATGTGATTGAATTGATTTGAGATGAGTTCAAGTGAAAAATGTTTTCAAAATATTTTTGAAGAAAAGAAATCAAACCAAGGTTCTGATTAAGGTTTGATTAAGAAAAAAATTAAACTAAACTTTTTAAGTGTTTTTTTTTTTTGTAATCTGTCAAGACTGTCTTGTTATATAAAAAGCATTGTAAACAAAAAAAAAAAAAAAGAAAAAATGGTTTTTTAATTTCACGATTTGAGAATAAAATAAAACAAATTAAATAAACTTTTTGTTTGCAAAACGTATTTAAAAGAAGAGATTAAGGGGAAAAATACAATGTAATGAAGACAATGAATGTAGTTTTGAAATCCACTGATGATGAGATTTAAGATAATTAACAAATGAGTTCCATGTAATATGAAAAGGATTTAAAAAGTATTTTGCATAAAGTTTTCTTTTTCTTTCAGTTAGATATGACAAGCTAATTGAAAAGTTCGCAGATTAGAAAAATGATAAAAGTAATTTATATTTATTTATATTTATTATTATTATTATTATTATTATAATTAATTTAGTCAGAGGAATAGATTTCCAGCCCAAAGTCTTAAAGCACTTACATCTAAGGCTATCCTATCGGCTTTATTGAAAACTCTAGCCTGCTTGAGATTTGAACACACGATCGTTGAGTTGTTAGTCGAGATTCTGTGCCTTCGGCCACTCGGGTGGATAAAAAAAAAACAAATAAATATTTTTAATAATCCATAAAAATCGGAAGGTTTTGTTTATCCACCATCAAAAGTCAAAGCCCGTCTTTCTGTCCATCTGCTATTCTTTGGCCGATTGGAAAGGTTTTAACTCCACTTGAGATTTGAGCCCATGACCATCGAATTGTTAGTGGTGAGCCCTTGCCTACCCAGCCACTCAGGCGGATAATTTATATTTCTATATGTGAAAAAATGAGTTTTTTTTTCTTAAGTGCATTGCCTTATTTATTCATTTAGTCTCCCTTTGGCACGAGTTTTTGTGAATATTATAAAACATCCCTTTCTAGCTCTGTTTTAATTAATGGTGAACGTTTATCAAGTAGAAGAGCTTATCTTGAAGTTCGATGTCAGATAGATTGGGCCAAATCCAGATGAATAAGTCATGTGGTATAATAATCCATGCGAACTAGTCTCTCATAAAGATATTCTTGTATTAACTACGAAAGGATCCGAGGAAACTCGCCGTGTTATAGTGTTTGCGACACAAAAAAACAACAAAAAGGAAATTTCGGAGCTCTTAGAAAGTATGTATGTTGTTGATCAGCATGAAAACCCGAATGAACCTAGCCACACCTGCTCGCTTATATGGTATATGTCGCGAAGACTCTCCTGGTTGCAAAGATGAAGACATCGACTTCAACATTGGAGATTTTTGCATACAGCTTGGTTTTGGAAATGGGCGAAATCGGTCGGAAGACACGCCCGCGTAAACTGAGAATACCTTTGTTTTTCGAAAGGAATAAAAAATTTGTTTTTTCTTAGTAGCTAATTTTTTAGCGTTCAGCCGGAACACCAAAGTTCTTGTGTAATATTCCCAACGTTTCCGTAGTCGAATGTTGATTTACTGAACAACATTGAATGCAAATTCTTTGCTCGACACGTTAAACTATGCTTTAGGAGAATAAGGGCGTGCCGAAACTTACACTCCGTCCTGGTGATTCTTGTGGTGTAAGGCTTTCGACTTTCTATAACTTGGTGATTTGGCTTCACATAGATAGCTTAGGAAGAAGCTAGAAGCTATAAGCTTAGCTGGAAGAAGCTTTGTTTCGAGCACTTCTTTTCTCATAAACTATTGCGTTGGAGGGAGTACCGACCAGCTGTTGCAGAACCGGGTGGTTGTGTAAAGTATGTTAACGTAATAATAGCCGAGCGCTTGGGGTAGGCCATGTCAGTTGTAGCTACCGACGCCAATATATCTTAAGACAGCATAGTCTGGATTTGGCTTACCGGGCTTGTACGGTAGATCCAAAAACAGGTATGACTACGGTTGCGTAAAGTAATGCTAAAGGCTTTACAGTGTAGCTTTAAGCTTCACGGGGGTCAGAGGCTCGCTTGCTGCCCATCTTTTAGTAGAAGAAGTTCTTAGGAATGGAATATTGTAGTTGTAGTAGTAAGTTTTGACTGCTTGGTACGGCCCTTCAAGAAGTACCGTGGTGGCTGTCGTTTTCATCATTCTTAAAGCGAATATTTTGAGTTGATGCTAGGCCTCAACACTCTCCAGAGTGGGTTTAATTGCCATATACGCATTAAATAAATAAAGCACCTTGTCTATAGGGATTGTCTAACTTTTTGGAGGGCGTCGGCTATGCGAGCATCGTGAAGTGAAGTTCACACGACAGGTACTGATGTTAAATCAGACAGGCACGATCAGGTAAAGCTGTTACTTATGTATGCTTACGGAAACACGTCAGTTGGAAGCAACTGAATATATTGGCATGAAACTTTACATAGATGTCAAAGACACTTCCATAAGCCCGCAAAAAAACGCAAATTTATGCGAAAAATTAGCTAACACTAGTAGATTTAGAAAAATTATTATATTTTCAGCGCACACGAAGTGGTGTTACATCTTCTGTGCCTCAAGTATGCTAGAAATGACGGGCAATAATAGTCCATGAGTACAGGAACTCTCTAAGCTCTTACTCTCACTCTCTCTCTCTCTCCTAAATTCTTTTTCAATAATGCGGATATACTTTTTGTCGTCTTGAGTGCTGGGACCCTACGCTTTCTCTTTCCTCACTTCTTTGTGACCTTCACCGTATTACGCGAATGGGAGACATCCACTAATCATATTAAAAAAAAATCCCAAAAAAAAAAAATACCGTAAAATATCAAGTTAAGTCAATCAATTATGAAAGAATATACTCGAGGCGTTTTCTCTTTTCTTACTTGCATGTAATTCTTGCCGAAATACTTTTAGATGTTTATTCTTTGAAGTTGGAAAGAAGTTAAGAATTTATTCACACATTGTTTACACATTAGCATTAAAATGTTTTTCTTGTTATAAGTAAACCAACAAATTTTTACATACATTCTACATACATAAAAAGGAAGAGAGCAAAATAAATAAATAAATGAAAAAAATTTGTATTCATAAACCATAAACACGTTGCTTTATCCTTTTGCGGTGTTGCAATCGAATGTCTCTATACAAATGTAAAACAAATAATCGTTTACTTACTCTCTCTTACTCTAATTGAATTTCAAAAGATTTCAGTTTTGGGTAAACAAAATCAAACATAATTAAAAACAAATAAGAAACTAACGAATCCTTTAGTACTTTCCTTCAGATACCTAATAATAAAAATTTCCTTTACTTCCTTGAAATAGTATCAAAAAGCTTAAAGGAAAAGGGAGATGTTGTTGTCTTTGGTTTTGAAAATATGGGAATGCCTTTGCATCTGGATGAACCCAACAGTTTTTTTTGTCTTTTATTTAGCTTCGTACTAAAGCTCTGAAGGAAATGAAGCTTTTGCGTGTTTCGTTTTGGCTTCCTTTCAGGCAATGTGATACATTAACACTGATTTATTACCCATTACCGAAGGATAAGAGGTATACGAATTTTGACAAAATGTTTGCAACCCACAGAAGAAAGCCTCAGATATCCTATAAAGTATAAATATTCTTAGCCATTATAAATTTCTAAGCTGATTTAGGCTTGTGTGTCGGTCCGTCGTTCAGTTCGTCTGCCTGCCGCTGTATGGTAGGTATTCTCCTGTTCGCAAAAATGCAGCCATCAGCTTCAAATTTGGCAGAAAAGTTGGAAGTTCTTGCATACGTGCTTGTATAGAAACTGACCGAAATTGGTCGAAGGACATAACCTGAGATCATTTCTGTTTTCAAAATTTAAAAAAAAATTGATTTTTTACTCTTTACTTATAAACCACAACAGATAAAAATATAAAAGTTTGTATTATATTGGTCTATACGTGATCCTGGAGTACCTATAGATAGATTTTATAGAATGTTCAAATTTCATACCCTTATCAAAACGTTTGCAGTATTTAGAAAGAACCTTCAGAGATCGTACGAAATCCACATATTATTGATCAGTATTAAGTGGTGATCGAAGGCCGGGTATTATTTTTCTACCTGTTAAAACTTGAAAAAAAGAAAACAACTCACAGTATCAATGTGAATTGTGCTTTATTTTGCATTGCAATTATATTCCGAAAAAGATATCCTTCGAACGTCCACCGTTACTTTAAATCCACTGACTCATACTGTTAGTCACTGTAACTAATATTAGTTGGGCTATGTCTGGGCTACATCTGACAAGCGTTCGTCTCAAAATGTTCCATATGTTTGTAACTTATCCTTACAGACACAGGTTTGGGTGTAGTCCCTAAGAAGGAAATCCATAGGTACAAAGTCACACGACCTCGACGAACTGAACAGCTTAATTATCTGCCTGAGCGGCCGCGTAGGTAAAAATCGCACTGTCAAGTCAATGTTCGCGGGTTCAAATCTCAAGTGAGGTAGAGTTTTTTTTTGATTTTAGGTATTGTGAGTACTCAGTCGATAAAGGCATAACATTCCTCGATTGCAACACACCCACTAGATCACTAGACTAGGCCACCACCTACCTATTTCTTCTTTTTTCTCTCTTCTTTCCAAAAGTCAGCGTGTTGCACGAGTAGAGGACATGACCTGAGTGCTAAGTCATATTAAAAAAAAAACATTCTATGGTGAATAATGGATGAGAACTCTCGAGCACTGAGCTATCACTTGGGTTACGCTTTTTTTTTCTCTCTTTTTTTCGACAGTTATCGTGTTACCCGAGCAGGGAACATCCCCTGGGTGATAAGTCATATTAAAAAAATAAAAATTGTATGGCAAATGAAGGATGAACACTCTCAAGCACTGAGCTGTCACTTTGGGTACACTTTTTTTTTTTAGCGATTTCTAAACATTTAGCAATCATGGGTCGCTGCATAATGAATTTTCCAACTGTGCGGAATATTTTTGCACCTGGAGAAAAACCAAGAAATGTGTTTGGAACTGGAAGAAAGTCTCACTCTTAATGAAAGATGCTTTAATTTGTTCAGTTTATGAAACAACATATGCGAATATAGACGGAATTTGTAACTGTAACCGCTTTTGTTTCATTACCTCATAGTTCAAAGTATAGTTTCTATGAAAACCGTCTTCTCAGCAATCTTGCTGCTTATATTCGCGATTTAATCAACGACTGGACTCAACTTACTTCACTTTATGTCGGATTCACTTTAAGTCGGATACTCCTTCCCTTTGCTTGACTTTAAATTTGTTTATCTCTCTTATGCATAACAATAATAATGCAAATCATTAAATTTCATATTGAAATTTCTTAACACTTATTATTATTATCTTGTTATTACGGAATGAGTTTTTATTGTCACATTCTTCGTAATGATTTATTTATATATATATATATCTCTGCATTGAAACATTATTTCTTTTGTATATATGTATGTGCAAAGTGAGTTACAGGTGGTCTACGAATACGTTTCAGTAAATTTGCATATAATGTACGCTTTATTTAAAATAGGTGAAGAAAGTTACAATCGCTTTGCTTCGTCTACTAGATATCGTCTGTTTTAAATACAGTCGAGTTTCTTATAATGAGGTGGTGTTCTCCTACAATGCCTACAACTTGTAATGCGTCTGTAACGCCTTTCCTTACTTTTATAACACGCCGTCTGACAGCGCGTCTCCTGACAAAGCGTCTCCTTATAATGCACAAGAGTATTCCAACAATTAAAACGGCTTGAAAGATTTATCTATGGCGACACTTATTCGATTGGTTAAATTTTTTTGTTGACATTTGTGGGCTATTCTTGATCTCAGCTATCCGGATAGTACCAAGGCAACGACGACTTTTAATTTATTCTAAGATTTTGAAGTTTTATCGCCAGACTGTTTCTAAATTTCTTTAAGTGATGCCTAATCGTTCAGTGTTATATCTGTACCCACTGAGCACACACTATAGTTGCGACCAAAGTAAACTTTACCTCAGTTGAAATTTGAACCCGCGAACACTTACTTGGTACTCGTGATTCTTACCTACTCGGCTACTCATGTGTATAATGATAGGATTATAGATAAGAAAGCAGAGGGAAGTCAATATAGGTTTGAATAACTTGAGAATATCTTTCTGATTAACAGTAATAAACCTACTGTGCAGGACATTGGAAATGGTTCCAATGTTATCATCGCAGAAGCATTCTGAAATATAGACGGTTATGTTAAAATCATCTCAGATGAAATCCTGCAGATGAAGAACGCTTTGTGTACACTTGCACCTTTTACTATCAGAATGGCAAGTGTTTATAGATAAGGTACCAAATGGAAGGACAGACACACTTAAGACTATCGATTTTGTCAAAGACTATCTATTTTATCAAAGATAGATAAACTTTCCTGAACCGCCGATATTGCATCAGCTTTAAAAGTTCTCATCGCAGCAACAATTTCAATAACACATTATAAGTGGATGGAAGGACAGGCATAGTTAAATCGATTTCTGAGCCTATCTATTATATCAAGGATAGATAAACCTTGCAAAGTCTCTGAGGTATAGTTTTGAAAGTTCCCATCGGAGTGACAAATCCATATTATTTTATTCCAGATTATAGACAGATGAAGGGACAGACAAGATAATCACGGTTCAATCCTCTCGAAACTCTCCAGTTAAAAAGCATGCAAGCAAATATATGAAGGTGTACATTAAGTATAACTATAGGTGACACCAACGGTATAGCAAATCTAGTATACATTCGTATAAATGATAGTTATAACGAAAGCATTTCGATAACTCTTAATATTTTATAAAAGTAAAATTGAGTAAAAGTATTTTAATGTCATAAACTATGCTACGTTTAATACTTTTGAAGAAGGCCTGAAGATATGTTAAGTATTTTATCTTATTTTATTAATTTTATATTTTATTGCAATTTAAAACATTTCCAATTAAAGTGACGAAACTCAGGAGAAATGAAATCCAATTTATATGACATTTTCTAACCTTAGATAAAATACGCATTATCTGTATTACGTACGTACTGTTCATAGGAATTTCATTTAATATAATTTCAAATTTATACATAAACAAATGACCTTTGATGATGTTTTCAAAAACAAAAAAAAAAAAAAACGAAAAAAAGCAGGCAAACTTTTTTCAATTTTATGTAATAAGTTTTACAGGCGTAGACCACAACCGCATAATTTAGTATTCTTTCGTTGCATTTCATTTCATGAGATTTCATAATTGAAAAAAAAATGAATGATAATAACCATAATAATGGAAAGCAAATTTTGCAACGTAGCTCCTAAAAGGCAAGCTGCAATTAACTAATTTTCATATAAAATACAGAAGGATAAGTCGTGTGTGTTTGCTTTGCGGTTGAAGAGAGCGCGACTCTACGCGTACGTTAATGTGAGCATGTTAAGCGACCGATTTCCAAGGGTGATTAATTGAAAGCTGCACATAATACTAATTGAATAAATTTAATTGTTAATATACGCACGGGCAGGGCATAACCAACGTTTTTTTTTCTATCTATCGCTATCAGGCATAGAGAGAGAGAGAGAGAGAGAGAGAGAGAGAGAAAGATATATATGTGGATGAAATTCACTTAAAGCACAAGTAAAATGAAATAAAAATATTTGATTTTAAGGAAACTAAGTGAAAGTGAATTTACTTAAAACGAAGAGCATACTGTTAGGCTTGAAATTTTATTCAATTTTTAGCAGGCATTTAAATTTCTGTTTATTTATATATATTTTGTTTTTCAATTTACGAACTTTGTTCAGGAAATAAAGGACTTGTGATAAAGGACTTGTTAAACAATTGCACAAAACAATGTTAATATCTACCGTTTCACTTAAAAATGTGGAATTAAAAAGTGAAAGCAATGATTGGAATTTTTTTCGGCAGAAATTTTTAAATAAAATTAACATTGCTTGGGTAGAACATGAGAATAAATTTCAAGTTAAGAAAGAAATAAGTAATGTAAAAAAAACTTATACTCAGTTGAAGTCGAGTTTTTGCATAAACATATTTGACGACAAAGTAAAGCTAAATCCCATTCATTGCACATATTATTAGTGTAGTCAATATTAATTTAGTCATAGAATAATTCTAAGACCAAAGACGTAAAGCACTAGGATCTAAAGTTATCGCTTACGATCGTTGAGTTGCTAGTCGAGAGTCGTTGCTTATTCGGCCACTCGACGTCTATTGCATAATGCATTAAAAATATCTTGAAATTTGTTTTTATAAAATTTGACAGCACTTGCATTTGCGTACATCGCCTTATCTGTGATAAGTGTGGCCAAATTCTTGTTCAAATTTGATTGTAATACGTGTGAAAAATTTAACCTTCGATTTAGGAAAACAGCTGAAAACGAAAGCGAAAGTTAACTTTTACTCAAGTTAATAAGCCTGATCATGAGACGGAGATTCAACTAAAGAACAACTAAAGACTTTAAAATGATGAGATTTGTTATTAAGTTTGTTCTTCCACACGCTACTCTATCACTATGATCGTGATTCGTGTTTCGTGTTTGCGGACACATCTCTCAGAAAGTTCGCAGACTGATACATAGATGGCACCACTCACAACGAATCCATAAATTTTTATACAACACTAACAACTTCAAACGAGATATGTCAAAACAATGTCATGACATTTCGACCATTAATGTACAAATGGCAAGGTTGTTTTCGTGTGTCTATTTTCGGAATTTTCAAAACAATGGAAAAAACCGAGTTTCATGGCTTGATGATGCCCGGGCAAAAATACTGCTTCCTGCTTCCTGCTCTCCATTGAGACACATAGTAGGGAAGTCATTTGTTAAGTTTAAATGCGGCTGCACAAACACCTATGAAGCTGATCAGAGCATTCAGTTCGGTCGCTCGAACTTGGCAGTTGCTCCAGAATACATAGAAAAAATGCTAACACTTTAATCAAATCAGAAAGTATTGTATTTACTGTTTCACATGAGCATTTGAGAAAGCTTTTTTTACCATATTCTTCAAATGTAGCCTGTAGCGCCCTCTATCTGTTCGGCAATCTCAAAAAATTGATCGCCGAAACTCAAGGGCACTTTGAAGACTTGGACAAATCGTTCACTGAGAAAAGCACAGAATTGTTAAAGAAGTGTGAATATATTACCATTGAAAGCGATTATGCAAATTAATGTATTGGACGTTTACTTTAAAGTTGTTGTTTTATTAGTGATCCTACGAACTTATTGAGAAGACGTATTGTAACTTTAATTAAAGGGAAATTATCAGTTTCTGATAATTATGAGCGGATCAAAGGCCTTCTGTTGTTGATTTTGACGCTTTACTGCACAAGGGAGACATAAGAAAGCGATTTCTTGTCCTTGGCAAGGTTTAAAGATTGTAAGCGTGATTTCAATATATAAACAGACTAACAGACAGCCAACCAGACAGACAACCAGGCAGATAAGCAGACAGTCAAACAGACAGAAAAGCAAGCAGACAAGCAGACAGACAAACCTCTAGAGAGATATGTTTTCTAAATTGATTCAGCTTTTCATGCTGAGGCCCCCTGCTGCATATTACTATGCGTTACAAACATTTGGCAAAACTAATCTACCCCCGAAGGTGAATATGAACAAACGTATTCTCCCACATGTTAATATAAATCATAGTAATCGCTCGTTTCGAATAAGTGCAAAAGGGAGAAAATACGATAAAGTTGCCAAATATTTTTGTTTTCTATGTTACCCGTTTTCCGTTCTTATGCTCCTTGGCTTGTTATGGTTTATTGTAAACAAAAGCTATTTACATGTAAGTGATTTAGATAGAGAAACTCCAAGTTTAAGTTCACTGATTGAATTTGAACATATTACAGACATCATAATACGGTTCGTAGAAATTACGATTTGTTTATTGTCCTGGAAGCAATTTATTTATTATTTTTTTTATTATTTTTTTCTTCTGTAGTTGATATATGTCGCAAATCTAAGTAGAATGTATATGATTCTTATTTTTGTCCTTATGTGAACGCACTTCTGTTTTATGATGGTTACGAAGCGATATTCTTGTTTCACAGTCTTTTCATTTCCTTTAAGTTCGCCACCACTTGGGAATTGTGATTTAAAATCAATGACTTTTAACCTTTAGCGTAAACCTTTTGTTATAAGTTTATAAAATGTTCTGGATTCTGGATTTCAAAGCGAATTTCATCTGAATTTAATCACCAAATCAAATTTCTTTTTACAATTTTGCTTAACAAATCTTTAAAGTCAAGTTTTTTTTCAGGTAACTATTAAAGTTGAACAGGTAAAATTTTCAAGTAAGAAAATATTTAAACCATGCTAAGCAAATTTATTTTGATGAATATTAGGTTAGGTAAGTTGGGTTCTCATTTCCCTTCAGCTATTTCAAAATTAATTGCTAGATTCTTCCCACAAATACGTTGCTCTCTATTTAGTAATACCAGCCTCAACTCAATTGTTCATTCATTCAAATTATTACCCTTTCGTTTCGAAGACTTAATAAAGGTAAGATGCTGAAGGTTCTCCAATGAAAGTGCTTTTAATGAATGAAAAATGCATTTGAAAAAACAATGGAAGAATAGGTCCCAACAATATTGCTTTAATGGTGTCTAAAATTTAATATGTTTATATGCTTTGGCACTTAGGTCTCTTATTAGGGCACAAGTATAACCGCTATAAACTTTCAACATTGTCTTTCATTTGAATTTAAAAGTGGGTCAGGAAGAATGAATCCAAATGTCGACTATGAGAGCAAATACAAAGTTAAATACTTTTCTAAGAAAAAGGCAAAGTCAATGATTGACAGACTTAACAGCAACGCTTTCATGCTGTAGCATTATATGAATAATGGTCCATTTTCGGTTGCATGCGTGCTTGACTTAAAACGGGTTGATATATGGAATTTCATTGGAATACTTTGAAGGTTCCAATAGGTAAATTGAATACAGACTTGAAATGAAGAGATGGTCAGACGGACAGACAGACAAACAGGCGGTCGATCAGAGGCACATAGAGTGGACGGTTAAGCGACCAGATCAAACGGGTAGAAAGACAAACAAGCGATCGGGCAGAAGGGCATAGAGATAAAGAGGTGGACAGTCAGAGGAGTAAGCAGATTTGAATTGATTCAGAAAATGATTTTGAACCGTTTGCTATAATAAAAACTTCATCCATCTTAAGTCAATTACGTACATCTGCACAACCATTTTTGTTGCTTCAAGGCTGTTAGCTTGCTTAGATTATTACTTTGCAAAATGAAATGAAGATTCTTGACTTTGCCTATACTTCGTATATATTTGTGCCGAACTTGTCACTCATATCATGTATTGAATATCTTTTTATACTAGTTGTTCTCCACAATATGTTTACAGAAGTACACAAACAAAACAATTTTACGAACCTTGTCGCGGTTAGGCCTTGTTAGGTTAAATATTTTTTTTTATCACCAAATTATGCGATTTTTATACTGCGACCAGTTCAACGGCAGAGCGTTTGTTCAATACAAAAACTCTGGTTAGATGGTTTCTTGTATATATAAATGATGTTCCATGGTCCGTACTATATATACACCGTTTTCTAACAATGGTGATTTTCAGGACATAATTTTTGCAGGAATCTTTCTCACGCTAAATATTTACAATATGTCCAAATTTAGACCGATATTTGCTATCGATTGACAGTAATTTTTAATGGAAATATTTTGAAATATTTCGTCTCATTTTTGGAGGATCCCTTTGGGCTTCTTCGATTATAATAGCATTTCTAGGTGAGTCAAGCCTATAAAATTCAAACAACTACGTATGAGAAGCATAGTATTTTGAGGATAAATAGGAACCATTAAGCGAATAGAAACAAGGAAAAACACGCAGTCTGCCATTAAATACCCTACACCACTTCGCTTAACGCAATTGTTCACATAACAAATGGTGAAACAAAAGCCTTACAAAGTGATCCGATCCCAAAAACTTTCAATAGTGTTCGTTCTTGGGTCAAAATATCTCGAAAATTGCAATCTGTAGGTTGAGCATAAGAAAACAAGATGGGTAGACGAACAGACAGAAGCTTAGAGCGAGCAAGAAGCAGAATTAATTTTAAAAGTACCCTTACACCAAAAGTGCAAATATAAATAAAAATGAATGAAAACAGAGAGACATTGGCGAGCGGCAAGGAAAACATCGTTAGTCGTTAGTTATATGAGCATACATATGTGGCTTTTTCCACTTCATCTTAGAATCCCAATCGTACGAATAATATGAGCATGTTCATAATGTTATGTTAAGTTCCTCGAAATTACAAACCGTGTGAGAAACTTGGCATACAAGTACAGTTCGGTAAAATACTTGAAAACCAAATATTGCCTTTTAATTTGGTTGCCGTTAGATAAGGCAGTAAATCATTCTTTCTGGTTCGCTTTCTACTCTTCGGAAATATCTCTTTTTTTATTTCTGCTAAGTATTTAATAGCTTTGAGCAAATTAGTATTTTTTTTTCATATCACACGTTATGTGCGAGCAAATGTACCATCAATTCAACCGAGTTTAAATCCTTGCTGGTATTGTTCAAAGATAAAAACGAACGCATGGAAAAAATTGAAAACATTTAAAACAAGTAAACACAGTTTGGTGGGCCACGGTCTACATTACGCTACAATTATTCATATAACGGCCCTTTAAATTACGGCTTTATATGGTAGAAATGGTCGAATCATTTTCAATAACGTTTGTCCTTAGGCCGAAAGCATCCGCATACCACATTTCATCAAAATGTTTCGAAAATTGTGACCACAAGAATGCACAAGGGACGGATGGACAGAAAGGCAGATAGGTAAGTTTTTATCGGTATAATAAAAGCCGGGTCCATGTCCAATCCTTCTGGGGGTTGCATACATCCGAACAAAATTAACATACCCTCGTACCACAAGTGGTGTAAGGTATATGTTTGCTTTGAGAAGAACATTTGGTGACCGGCGCTACAAGGTCATCAATACATCATTGTAAAATGTTTTATTAATTTTGGGCGTATCAGTTAATTGATTGCGCATAGTTGTTACGAGTTGTAAGCTATAGCCTTTTAGTTATTGCGGGCATATCTATGGGCTGGACGGATCGATTTTCGTATTGAAGTTTGTGATAATGATAGAAAAATAATCATTTTTATCAAATTCTGCTGAATCATAGGTGAATTATTCTAAATTTCTTAACTTAACTCAATCGTTAAGAACATAACATGTATAACCAGTTCCACTGCCTGTTTTTTCTTCCTGTGAAAGTCAGCGAATGGCAGGCGTAATATAACATATATAACAACTTTCGTTGCTTGTTTTTTCCTTGTGTGAACGTTCAGCGACCGTCAGTCATATCCGCTAGAATAGCTGAATAGAACGACGACTGACAGATCAGTATTCGTGGATTCAAATTTCAGTGCTATAGAGTTTACTGTACTGAGTGTTTAGTCGGTAAAGGCGTGACACTTACTAATTGAGCACACACCCACTAGGCTGCGGCCACCTTGTTATCGTTCCTTTTCTGCAATTCTTCGTCTCGCTGGCCGTCACCGTGTTAGACGAACAGGGGACATCTCCTGAGTGATCGGCCATTTAAATATACATAGGCTTGTCGACGTACATACAGACGGATATGATTAAATTGCCTAAGAATTCTAAGCGAATTAAGAAAGTGTAGCGTATTTATATAATTATTTATGTATGTAACTGATTTCTGACCGTCACAGATGAGAGGATACATCTAGTACACCCGCGGCCGTCGGTGGCAAATGTAAAACTCTGCACAAATTATTCACTATACGAAGAATCATGTCATTTATATGTAAACTTTTGCCATTTAAGCGTAAAGGCAACATGTGTCAAAAAGACGGACATTTTGTTTTTTTGTTTTATTGACAGCGGTAACAAAAATTCAATAAAACATAAACGTTTTATTAAATAATCCATAAAATTGAAGCAAGAGAAGAGAAGAGAAAATGTTGCGATAGAAAAAAGATAATAAATAATTTACTGAACATTTTTTTTATGAAAAATTTAATTAATATTTTAAATTCATTTGATGTTCAATTGATGTTGAATTAAACTTAAATTTTAACTAAATTGAAATCGATTTGAAATGAATTAACTGAGGGAATTGAAATTAACTTCTAATGAGATTAAAGTTAATGAGTAATTATAAAAAAATTATTAAATTAATTAATTGAATCAAATTGCTTAGAGAATATTCGTCGCCAAGCGTGTTTATACCCTACACCACTTGTGGTATAGAGTATACTAAGTTTGTGTGCACGTATGTAACACGCAGAAGGACTCAAGGTGGGCCGAAATTTTATTATACTGATTAATGCAGAATTATAACCTGGATTGATCTAAGCCTGCTTGTTTGTCTGTCCGTCTGTCAATGTAAATTTGTATTCAAGCTACAGGCCGCAATTTTTGAGATATTTTGTGGACTGACGTGCTTTCACCCAAGGACGAATGCTATTGCAAAGAGTTCAGATTGGTCGATTTTTTCGATCACTCACCATTCTGAAAAGTCATTGCAATTTTCGAAACTTCTTGACAAAATTGGCTTTGCGATAGTATTCGGACCTTTTAAAATGGTATGGAAAATTTTGTTTGGCTGGGAACAATTTCTTGAACCCTCACTTATATAACTGTTGCTGAATCTTTATATAGTAAAAAGATATAATTTTTAATATGTCAGGTTGAAAATTAGTTCATAATAGTAAATTGATGAAACTGGACCACGTAGGTCTGTTATTTGGATAACGACGCATATACGCGGGCTCCAATACGCGGGCTTTCATGAAGGTATGCTTTTGCCTGAAAGTAATTTGTAACTTTTGGTGTATTATTGGCAATAAAAAAAAAAAAAATTAAGTGAAATAGTGTGTAGTAGCTAATAGTCGACTATACCCGATGTTGTTCTCACTTGCTTTTCATTTAAAAAGTTCAAGAAAACATGCCTTTCGAGTTTTCTTTTTTATACCGTAGATCAATAGCGAGAAAAGGCTGCATAAAGTTTGTGCGGATGTATTTGCATCACCCAGACGGACTTGAGGTAGATTCACCTTTTCTTATATCGATCGAATCAGAATCGTTTTCTGATTCAAGTTAAGTTTGCCTAATCGTCGGTCTCTCGTGCTTTACTACATCTCGCAATTCTCATAATATTTAGATGAAATTTGATACAGCGACGTATCTCGGCCCAAGGATCGAATCACCTTTTCGTTTGCTTCCCATATAATCCTTCATTTTGAAATAGTCGTTATGTATTAGGTTGTTCGAAAAGTCGTTCGTTTGTTTTTTCCCAACAGTGAATTTAATTGCCACTTGAGTCGCATAATAGCTAACAAACCAAGGCTTGTCTTTGAAAAAATTTGTTTGATTTTACGGGATGGCTATGGAAAGTCGAAAGAAGATATATTGATAGAAGACCAGGGCCAAAGCTGGTTTACAAAATTTTGTTCCGACAATTTTAATATTGAAGACGGAACACATTCTAGGAGATCAGCTGAAGATGATGAAGACAAAATAAAGGGATAATTAATTGCTGCAAACCGACGAATAACAGTTCGTGAGATCGCTAAGAGATTTTGTTTATCGCATTCGACTCTTGATAATAATATATTTATCCACTTTCTTTTCAACGAAATGACTTTTCGAGCGACTCAATGAATAACCGCATTAAACAAAGTGATTGGATGATGAACAGGCTCCACTATAGTGCTCCTATTTGTGTTATATTATTCGTTATTGTATTATCTTATTCATTATTGTATTAACTCAATAGAAAAACTCACAAGTTGACTTTATCCTTTAATAGTATTTATTAAACGCCGGCATCCTTTCCTTTATGATTTCGTTGAAACGTAATCTTATCGATCGAATACCGTATTTTAATAAATATTTATTTAGCTTCTATTTTTCTTTCTCTTGATTCCTTTCATTATCAAATGAAAAATTTGAAATTTTTCTGCCTACGCCACCCACATAAAAAAAAACAAGTAAGAAAATTGCATCATTATGACCGCTTTTTTTATACCCATTACTGACTAAAAGTAAGGAAAAAAAGCGAAATTTTCATACTCTATAACATTGAATGGGCGCAGTTGATTTTTTCTGTGTTTACAGTTTTTTTTGCATGGGCGCGTGCGCGTAGTGGACGTGTGCTTTGATAAGCTTGAGTCATTTTTAGATTCTTCTTTTTTGCGAACCACAGATAGTACAAAGTTGGTCAGATGGACAGATGGACAGATAAAAAAATGACCAGATGACAGATGAACATTCTCACCATTGAACTTCGGATTTGGAACAGGCCAGGAATTCATATACTTTATGAATTCTTTGGGAGCTTGTATCCGCGCCTTGCAAAGGTATCGAAAAAAAAATACATTTTCATACACTATAACATTGGATAGGTTTGGACAATTTTTTTTCGATTTTTGTAGAGGTGCTACAATATTGCCCATAGAAATTTTGTACATTTATCTGCTTTAGTTTACGACTAATAAGCATAAGACCAATCTTTTATTCCCTTTGAACACCAGAGGTGTTCTCAGTTGGTGTACATGGTGCTGTGGACATGTTCTTCGACCTATTTGGCCCATTTTCAATACCAACCTGCATGCAAGAACTTCCAATGTTTCTGATAAATTTGAAGCCGATAGCTTCATTTTTGCAACAGACATTATACACGGACAGATGGGCCGACGGACACGCTTATATCGATTAAGAATTTGATGCTAATTACGAATATATATACTTTGTAGGGTTTCTAATGCTTCCTTCTGTGCGTTGCAAACGTTCTGAAAAAATGACCATACCCTTCATTTTCCGGTGATGGATATAAAAATCCATTTCACTTGTTTTTGTGAAATATTGTCTTTATTATATAGAGAATGAATGCGTTATTGCGGGTTTTAAGTTAGCGAATGAAAAGAGAAGAGTTGTGATTCTAAAATTTCAAAGAAAGTTGTTTTTTTATTAACGTCTTCAGAAGAAAGTAAATTAATTTAAGATAATAATTATGAAAAGTTTCAGATTTTCTGCGATTTCTTAAGTTTTGGTTTACCTTTTTTGCGTTTGCGTTTTTGTGTAAAAAACTTAATAAGCCCTTCAAATAAATATATTTATAAAAAATAAAGTGCAAAGATTTTTTATAAATATATTTATTTGAAGGGCTTATTAAGTTTTTTACAGAGGGGGATTCTATGGACTAGAGATAGATTAACTAAATTAATGATATAATGAATTATATCCCCATGAGTAGCCGACTATGTGGCAATCGCGACCATCAAGTCAATGTTCACGGCTTCAAATCTCAGTAGAGTAGAGTTTGCTTAGGTCGTAACTACATTGAGTAAAGGCATGCCACTTACTTATCGGGCGCAACCTCCACAGGCACACTCTCCATCTCTTTCTATTTCCTGACCTCTTTTTAAGCTCTACCGTGTTACGGAACTAGGAGACACCTCTACGTGGTTGGTCATTATAAAAAAAAAAAAAAATTTGTCATTCCAGGAATTGCCCATATAAGTCCTTCCTTGCTTATCTGTAATCATTTCCCCTTTCGGAATTTACAAATGGAATTGGACATACAAGTCTCACTTTAAGTCTATCTATCCTTTAACTAACTTTGCGATGGGTATGTGAATGCTATGACGACACTTTGAAATTCTTCGAGTTTCGTAACTTAAATCCTTAATTATTCCACCTAAACTTGATCCACTTATTTCTATATCGTTTTGCTTTTCAATCTCTCTGTTTATTAAAACCACGATCGAACCATTAAAACTTGCATTGGACCAGCCCAATGGGCTTTAAAAAATTGCCTTTCTAAAGTGCGTTAAGTGAAGTTAAAAAATATCCCTAAGTTTCTCTCGCAAGTAGGACATAGCTACGTTATTTGATCCACATTCTATTAAAATGGGGTTTTTCTCATGTTAAGAAGACCAGTGTTTGGAAAAGTTGAAATTCATCAAACCTTACGCGGATTAAAATTGAAACAGATTTTATATATATATATACATATACGCTATGCTGTAATGCATTATAAGTAAGGAAGAGGACGCCGACGATCTCATTGCATTTCAGCTTGAAACTACTGTTAATGTTAAAAAATCACCCGCCACAACAAAAACTAGTAAGTGGGTAGATGGTATAAAATTCCACTTGTGTAAGTAGACATCTTTTTCTTATTTAATTTTATGTTAGTTAAAGAGATTTCCTTTCAAGCGGTCATAATTAAACTGTCACTTTCACCGCTTGCATCTCGTATAAGAAATATTGCGACGTTAACAGTCGTGCGTTAACAACCAGCAGTTTTTGCTTGATGCTATTCTCAGTTTTACGGTTCACTTACCATATCGCATGTGTGGCAATTCCCTTGTTGGCTAACTGAGCCATTCACTGTCTCCAGGGTACTGTATGATTGTGTTTTGAGAAACAATTTCTGCGATGGAAGTTTTTTTTTTGCAGCAACATTTTCTGGTATTAACGAAAAAAAAACAAATTGAGAATTATCATCCTTTCAGAATCGACGGCGAGAATAAAAGACGCCTTTGAAGATTGCGTGAACTGTGATTGATTTTATTTGCAAGTGTAATGAAAGAAACGACCGAACTTTATGGTGATTGAAAAGCGAATGAATAACGACACATATGTATGCATGTTAAAGCAACTGCTACAGAATGCCTATGTTTGTGTGTAAGCAAGAAAGAGACAACTTATAAGTAACCTTAAACCAACTTAAAGTGATGGGCAAACTATTAATGTATTACGTGGCGTCTGCATAAGTCAAACGCAGCTGATAGTTTGTGTAGACAAATGCGCTTCGAGCAATGACGGAATTGAAGTTCTATTCATTATTAAGTGTTAGAAACGTATGAGATTATCTTGCTGCACGTGTTCCTTTTCTTTTCAATAGCCATAATATTACAGCGATTTATATTGAAGGCCATATGGGTTTTAAAAGAAGGATCTCGTTATAGCTGCCGCGGTGACGCTACCTCGGTATGATAGCTGTTAGTAACGTATGAACTTGTACTGCTGCCCGTATTCTTTTTCTTTTTGTTCAACGGACATAATGTTATTGCGACAAGTATTGAACGTGATAGGGATTTTAAAAGAAAGGTTTCCTCACAACTGCTACGCTACTTCGGTATTATCCTTAAGTAAGTATTAGGGCCAACTATCCTTTGCGTATATTGATTATACTCAGTTCAGTTTTCGTCTTCGTTTGTTAGTGTGTCCTTCTTAGTATATTGAGGCCAGGAGAACGTTCTTGGTGTTTTACTTTAATATACAACATTGGGGTTTTGTGAAGAAGGGTAACAAACTCGTGCATCTTTTTCTTGAGCCAACGTACACATTGCTGTCTGTAGCCAGTTCCAAAATATGGATGAATATAGTGAAAATTTCTTTTGTTATACTATTTCCTTCCTCTTTTTAACAACTGTAGTAGCGCGGAGTGCATCACACCTATTCTTAAGCTTAAAGGGTGGCCCTAAATGAATATAAACTGAGAAGTGAACTACGAAGTGAATAAATTGAAATGATTCAATCATCTTTTATTACTTTTACGTGTCATCACAATAGCGAAATTCAAGAATTCGACACATTACCCGAATGGCCTATTTTGTCCAAAGTGTATACGATTAGTTGCCATAAATAGATTTTAAAGTATTTTGTAGGATTTTCAAAGGAACTTTTCTATTTTTCTTTTAGCTGTCCGTCTATTATACTTTTCTATCAAATGCAGATATGAAGAGCCGAACACGCTTCTTCAGTGTAGAGATCGTAACGAAAATAAGTTGTGAGATTATGTAGAACGTGCGAAAAGAAGAACGAAAAGAACGGTCACTAAGACCACGAATGTTAAACACAACCTTTCAGCATATGCGCTATCTTATGACTCTACGGCCACGCTTTGAAAGCCAACTATAAATGCGGGTAGAATATGAATGAATCCGTAACCATACTAACAGTCTTTTTTGACAAACAAAGTAGCAAAACTAGTGGACGTGAAAACGGGACTAGTTTGTAATACTATACTATATGATTTATAAAGTCTACTATGTAATGAGTCATATTAGAAAGTCTCCTCGGTTCGAGTTCTTTTTGTAGCCTGCTTTTTTCAAACGATTCCAAATAGTCACGCGGTTGCCTTCGCTATCTCTTGACAGCTTGCTTGCTGGTCTTGCTTCACCAGATACAAAATTGCATTGAGAGTGACAGCGAGGCGCACCTTTGACATCGAAGTTTTTGGAACGGAATCGAGCCAACCATTCCTAGGTCCTTCGTTCCCTCACAGTGTTCTCACCGTACCCTTTACATTTTTATTTTGCAGCGCTTTGACCTTTTTTATACAAAAATTGCATCACAAAGCGTATTACTTCAAATATTTCACTCCTTTTCATTGTGAAATATCACCTTTTAAGTACATGCTCGTTTGAGACAGGTCGGACGAATATTGCCCATTATATAGGTATTAGCGACATCCTGCGGAAAAGACCGCAGAGTATTTCCAATGTAACCTATTATTGAAAATCAATCTCTTTATCTCAAGCTTTTTGCTTTAATTCTCTCTTGTTTTCTTATTTTCTGATTTTCGTTATTAGTGTCAGCTTTGACGTAATAAATGTATGTTTCTAGCACGTGTCACTCAATTCACATTTTATAGCATTTCCATACTGGATACACATAGTTTAATAAGTCATTATGTACTTCGGGCCGTTTGTTTATAAAACAAGCAGGGCTAATAGCATTTTACCATAAACTCTTTATAATTAGTTTAGAAGTTAATCTTCTTATATCAATGCTTCCTCTATAGCTGTTAATTCCTATGACACTGTCCTGGTGTATAATTACATAATATAGTTATTAAAAATAAAAAAATAATAAATACAAAGGTATAAATATAAACATAAATATATAAAAAAAAATGTAATATATAATCTAATGAGCGATCTATTATTACATACAAACATGTTCGCAGTACTGCAATGATACTGATTTGTTTTATGCGGTTTTTATTCAGACCTCTTTAAATAGTTTAGATATGGAAACACATGATGAAAGATAAAGCACTTCGGAGATAGAAATCAATGACCCGAAGAAAAGGAGCAAATAAAAATATCTTAGGATAACGCCGCTCACCACTAAACATCCTAAACCACTTCGTTTAAAACAGTCATCCACATAACGACTTTTCAAAATAAAGTTTTACATGGGAAGTGATATCATAAGCGATCCTATCGGAATCATTTTCAATAGAGTTCGCCCTTGAGCCAAAAGACTTTGGTGAACCAAATTTCATCACAATATTTCAAAAGTTGCCACTTGTAGGCTGTACACAAGAAAATAAGACAAGCGGACAGGCAGACAGACAGACATTATTTTAATGATGCAAAATGTGACTCTGAAGCGATCACTATAAAAAAAGTGGACCTATCGCAAGTCATTCGCCCAAACTTAATATGTGCTTAACGTAAGTTCATTGAAAGCCACAAATTTATATCAATTTTTCTTGTCTCTTGACTTTTTTCTATTTTATATTTTGTCTGTGCATGTCTTGCGGTCGCTTTTTAGACGATTTCATATGTTACAGTGTGTTAGGATTGTGTCAACCGGAAATCCTTTTGAACATGAAATGTTGCACACTTTGTCTGCAACAAGTTAAAATCATCAACAGTACAAAATCGCTCGCAAAAATACATTAACAATTTCTCTGTCATTGTGCATTGTTACATGTATGTGTGTGTCTGTCTTATTAATGAGACTTTCCTCTGTATCTCACACAAGCTGACATCCGTGTACACAAATAGAAATACAATTTAATTCTTGGCTGTAATACATTGTAACAGGTGTACTAGTTAAAGATTAAAAGTGTGAGTTGTTGTCACGTCACAGTAATCTATCAATTTGTAAAACTTTTATGTGCAGCGAGGATTCGCTTCAACATGAAGAAAAAAGTCTTAAAAAAAAAAGAAAAAATTCTTTTTCTTTTCTAGTTTTGTAAGCCTGCCAACCACAAAGTATTGGGAAATCAAAGTTTCAAAGCACAAAACGGAAATATTTTTTAATACTTCCTGCTTGTTACAAGTCACGCTCACTGACAGCGTATACTGTATGCTTTTTTTGTGTATGCTCGTGGGCATGCAGGTTATGTGAAATTGCAACACTGTTACAAACACAATAAATACATTGAAGGTCAACCTGTGTGAATTTACACAACTTTTTGAAAAGTAAAAAATAGAAAACAAGTAAGAACATAATAGTTGGGCAAGGCTGATCATTAAATACCCTACACCATATTATCTAACACGATTCTTATTTTTACTATAGTGTCGTTTGTATGGGGAACCGGGCCCTAAATGCAATCTAATATAGTACAAGCAATACGAATCAAAAATAGGCGTAAATAGTCCAAATTTCATTTCAGAGTTTATTTTTGTATGAAATTATTATTATGGGTCAATTTTCATCATCACATATCAAAACTTCGGCTTTTCTGCCATACAAAGGAGCAATTTTCGAGAAAATTCTTATTAGGGTAGGATTCAAACTATAGGCCGAGATGGTCCACATTTAGTATAGTTATTTTTTTTATGTTAAATCATTATTATGATATAATTTTCATCATGAAGCATTGAAAATTACACCTTTTTGTCGTATGAACTTCAATTTTCTTTATATGAGAAGGAGGTTCCAAAATTGCCCCAATACCAATTTAGAATGCCAAATTATTACTACTTAGCTACTTTTGCGGAGAAATTTTGAAAATTGCAATTTTTTTCCATATAATGACTTTTCAGAATAGGGCGTTATACGTGGAGAGGTCGAAAAACTGGACCGTTCCGAACCATTTTCAATCGTGTTTGTCCTCGGGCCAAAACACGTCATTGTAGCAAACTTCATCAAAATATTTCAAAAATAGCGACCTGTAGCTTAAACACAAAATTTGCATGGACAGACAATGGACGGACAGTCGAACAGACAGGCTTACACCAACTCGGATTATAATTCTAAATCGGTGGGATCTACCTTAAGCTCTTCTGCGTGTTACATAAGTCCACATTAACTTCATATACTCCATATCACAAGTGGTTTATGGCATAATAATAAAAACTTATAACGAGAACCTAAAGAGAATTTTGACAACCCATCGCCTAAATGTGATGAATGAAACAGTAAAGGCTCCTTTGTTTAGGTGCAGGGTGTTCAGATTTTTCTTTTAAGATGACCTAAGAAAAATTTCATTCTCTTCCCTATAAGTGCCCTTAACAATAATTCATTTTAAATCTTTGTATCCTGGGTAGATAGGTTGGGCCTGACTGACTTAAACTAGGTATACACAAGCAAGCTAACAAATTTTTATAATTGACGCTTTTGTAGTTCTAACAATGCACGAATTAAGGATGGAAATAAATAAAACATGTCGGTCTTTTTAGAAGACGAAGTAACGACGAAACGTTCTATTACGACTATTTTTACTTGTCTGAGCATAAAAATAACAAAGGAAACAACGGTTGAACACAAGTGTATCGTATCATCTTAATATATAAGTAAAGTATTTATTATTTTTCTCTTTTTATTTTTGCAATTATTTCGTGAATTTAAGCTAAGAAGTACACGTTTAGCTGTCTGTTATGGTCGGACGTAGATAAATCAACTTGACATTTTATATAATCGTAATCTCAGCTTTCTAATTTCATCTTTGCTTTTCCGAGTGCTCTAACAAGGAATGAATAAATAAAATAATTGAAAACTGCTTAGCGTTTAATGCCTTTTTATTCACGGGCATTTTTTTGCTCCATTGTGACACGATGTACTGTGGTATTGTGTCCACATTACCTTGCACATTGCTAACGTAAAGCATTTTTCTTCTTTATTGAGTTTTTTTTTTTTTGTTTGCTTTTAATATGTCCCCTGAGCGATGCGTTGTCTGTTTTCGCACCACCATGTGGGAAAATAGAAAGAGGGAGGCATTGATCATCGCAGGTAAGTTGGGAAAGGCACCCATTTGGCAAATGTTATTCCTTCAGTGACTAAGCACTGCCCATAGCTACCAAGAGCCGGCATATCCAAACCGTACTAAGGCTTGAATCCGTGAACACTGTCTTAGCAGTCACTACTTTTATATACTCGCAGAGTGCTTAACTGTAACATATTTTTAGGCGCTTAAGCTTGGAAAACTTCGTCATATTGTGCTGGGGACTTTTTCTTTAAGTCATTCGTGTCCTTCATCCGCGACTATGGTGCGTTTATTATTGGTTGTTATATATCAATATATTATTTAAAACAATTACACATTTTTATTTGTTTGTTATATATCAATATATTATTTAAAACAATAACACATTTTAATTATGTACTCATTCTTTTTTATCTACACCTCAATATTATAATAAAAGTAAGAAAAAAAAGAATAAAAAACAATTTTCAGTTTCATTATTGACTTTTTAATGAACTTTAATTTAAACTTTTTTAATAAAATATTTTACATATTTACGTATGTACGTTAAACAATATTTAAAAAAAAAAAGAAGCAACTTTCTATGTATCCCGTTGCACAACATTTCACTGTTGTTAAGAGCAAAGTTAACTATGGTGTCACGTCGTTTTCGATGCTATACGCTTGATGGGGTTTTAGTTCTAAGGAAGAGACTGTGGATGATGCATTTAGATATCAACTCTAGTCGTAAAAGGGTATTCAGGTCTTAAAAGGTCGGCAATGGAGATTGTCACTACACAGTGAAGAGTGCTTGGATATATGAGAAACTATTCAGTTGAAGCGAGGTTAATAACTAGTCTTGGGATAACAAATTAAACTAAAAGCACCTGAAGCTTAAATGGTTTGTTAATTGCTAAAAGCTTTCAATGGGCATATACTTAGGATGGGTGCTGAACAATTATTTTCGTATGAGAATGTTAGTAGAGAGTTTTGCAAAGACAATCGAACTACGGTAACAAAAGTTAAAGCATGAGTAATGAAGCCAGTAACAACTGTGAGGAGCCAAAGCCGTCCCTCGGTTTGGCCTCATAGATTCTTCGTCTCTGAGGGGAGAGTGCTAGACTAAGTTAGAGTAAGAATGAGGGTTAAGGAAAGGATTGAGAACAAAGGGAATTAGAATAAGGCGACGCTTTAGTTAAGTTTAGAAACAACAGAATAAGTTAAGCACGTTGTCACTGGTTAAGTGCTGCGTATGGTCATCATTTGAGTTTAAGAAGAGAAAATAAATGCAATTGAAATAAAATAAATAAGTAAAAGACTTTAAAACGAAATTAATTTAATATAATTTAATTAATGCTTAGAAAATGAAGACAATGGCGTAAGTGAGCTAATATCAAAAGGAAACCGAGAACTAACAAAACATCTAGAACGAAAATTTCTTGTGAGTCGGCGCCTGGCCCCGCTGAGCTTACCCCAGCACCAGGTATGGGCTAAAGCCCTTACACAACTCAATTGCCTCAAGTATTTGAACCTTCTTACGTTTTTTAAACAGGAAGCCATATGACCTAAGTTATCCGGCAGCCTTTAATCCGTACTTTATAAAATTATTCACCAACTACATATATTCCAGGCATGTTCCTAAGAAGTTACCTTTAATAAATACTGCTATGCCGCGTATCATTACTATGTCTGCTGCCGTATTTGCACGATATGTGTCATCGTTATAGTCAACTTGCAATCCTAACATCTTAGTCCTGTTTGAAAATTAACTGAATTGGTTTACCACTATCGTTTGCCAAGTGTTTGCATGTTTGCAATGGCATAGGGTTTCTCTCACAAGTCGGATCTGTACCGGCTGCGGATGCTTGGTAATGAAATTTATCCTATAAAGCGTAACTTAACCTTTCAACTAAGAACGACTTTTTTAAAAGCTGCGAGGTATTAAAAAATATTTTTCTATTGAAAACACATACATAATAGGTGTCGTTGTGAATTGTTGTCGCTGTTTATCCATACGTCAATTCATTCATTTCCATAAACACTCCGGTAATATGCTAAAAAAAAATGCTTTTCTTTTACCTTTATGGTAAGAACAGTTTCAAGACTTTAATGTTTCTAAAGATGCTGAGAATAAATAATAAAGTACTGAAGAAGAAACCTGCAAATAGCGAGAATCATCCAAGATTATTAGAAGACACTTAGCATTCATTCCTTTAATGGCATTATTAGACAAAAAAGAGCAAAAAGGAATATTTGCACTTATAAATATTTTTAGAATTCCAAGAATCCGCAGTAAGTAGTAAAATGTCGTCATTAAATTAATGATATTCAAGCTGTTATACCAGCATTAAAGTCTCATATGCTTGAAACGATTTACCTAAAATAAATTATTTGCTATCGAACAAAATGACAATGAAACCACAAAGCCATTAAAGACAATCATTTGCGGCCACACACTTGATGGTAGAAGGACACGTTAAGTTAATGCGGATGTACGCAACGCCCAGCAGTTGAAATAAAGCAGTCTGTCCATCCGTCTTATTTTGTGATGTGCAACATAAAGGTCGCAATTTTGGAGATATTTTGATGAAATTTGGCACACCCACATGTTTCAAGGACGATCGCTATAAACAATGGTTAGGATCTGAGCAGTTTTTTGTCCACTTCCCATGTAGCATTTTATTTTGATGATGGGACTTGCCCACCTTTTATTATACCGAAAAAAATTTCTGACTCGATCTAACCTTGTCTCTCCCTCTGTTCGCCTGTCCGTCTTGCATTTTTAAGTTCAACTTACAATTCGTAAGTTTTGGGATATTTTGAAATAAATTTGGAAAACAGGATTGGATTTTGACTAAAAGATGAAAACTGTAGAAAGTAGTAAAATTAAAGCCCTTTCTTGACCAATTATCATAAAACGCATTATTTTGAAAACTCGCTATATGAAAAACTGTATTAAGCGCAGTGGTGTAGCGTATTTAGTGGTGGACCGTGGCTCACTATAGTGCTTTTACTCGTTTATTTTATATTATCAATCAGTCAGGGGACGTCGGCCACATTTATAACGTGATGGTAGGGTTAGAAAGAGAGAGGGAGAGGAACAAATAGCGAGTGATCGTAGTTTAGACGTTGTGGACTTGCCAGCCGATCTCTTACTTTTTAATTACTCAGCACTCGTAATTAAATATAATCCCACGCACTAGAAATTGAATTCGGGTATGCCGACTTGATTATAGCGCTTCTTAACTAAGTGGTTTCGCGTTAGCATAAGAGAAATGCGTGAAAATTTTAAATAAAATAGTGCACCAGTTATGTAGAGCAAAAAACGCGGCTGAGTTAAATAGAATTAAAAACCTTACCACACACTTGAAACAATTCTCGCCTTGGTTGAGGTGATGGATTGTGAAGCATGCCGACAAGGCTTCACAATTTTGAGTCATGTTAAAAATTCTCTGCTTTCATTTGAAGTAATAAATTTCACGGTTTTTGTTTCTTAACCCTAATCAAACCAAGTATTTTTATAACCAATCATACCACCATGTACCTCTCGCTCACTTACGAGAATCAATTGGGAATAATTAAAATGTTATTGTTTTCGTTCATAGTTCAAGGGGTTAATTATCTATATTAGGGACAACATTATCAATTTTATGCGACTCTAAAGCCATCGCTTGGCGGGAGGGTAACAAGCCTCTTCCGTAACCCCTTACACATAAATAAAGTCAGCACAATTATGTAATTAACAACCGATGGGATAAGTTGCGAATAACTATTTTAACCGCAATATATATCTTATAGTAACCATGCCATGTAGTATGGTTCGTAAGCATCATACTTTAAGATACGATTGTTAGCTGCAATTAGGTCGGCAGTATTGTTGCTCACTTAGCCTCTCAAAGCATTGGTTCATTGTTTCCATTAAGGTTAACTGAATGGTGCTCCTACCTATACTCAGTCACTCAACATTTTCTTTAGTTCTTTAGTTTATTGCTTTCATTTCTTTTTTCCTTTTCATTTTTCATAAGTTCATAGCAACCCCTGATTCTTAATTGTCCATATGAACTCCTAAGGTAATTATCTTCCGCTTTTCTTATCCTTCTATTCATGTCATTTTTTCAACAAACTCCATTTCGTCTCTAGTTAAGTCGTTTCATCCCTTCCGGCATTCACACTCGGTGATTAATTTTATGTCTCTTTAAAATGATGTCAATGGAGAACTGATGACAACAACAATAGAATTTAGCGATGCCAGTCAGACTTGTTGGGGTAAAGAAACATGATTGGTTGTGAATACAAAGTTCGCTCGCTTTGGTAGTTCAATGCCGAAGAACACCTGCTGCGGCAAGAAAATATAATTCGTTACGAATGCATCAGCTACTGGCTTCTATGGTTTAATTCACAAAAACGACATGATCGATCGCAATCGGACTGTTGGCTTTTTCAAGCTCCTGCCATTTCATTTCTTCTCTTTGCTATTCCCTATGGTACATCTTGAATTGTGGAATATGATTAATAACTAAGAGACCAAATCGGGAGATAATTTTGTGTTCCCGCCATTGTCTACTTCGTCCCGAAGCGTATGTATTGTCGACTTATTGTCTACGTGGTAACTCTAAAGTACAAAAACCCAACGGCTATCATGCACTTTACTTTCTACATACACATCGGAGGGATATATATTATATTTTGCCTGAAACAATATAAGGCACGAAAGTGTAACTATTCAAGAGTCACGTTTAAGTTGAAACACCCAATTTGTTAACTATTTTTCCCCTCCTCTCAAGTAGTATAATACTCATATTGTAATATGTACGAAAATATACAGTCTTTGCCTTTATTGTCTTCTTCTTACCACAACAAGAGTATTTCTCTGCAGAACTAACCCTACCAACCGCTTCTTACTTTATTTGTACAAACAATAACAAAAAAAAAAAAACAAAAACACATTCATTAAAATTTCATTATATATATATATATACATATATATGTATGGGTATACTTTTATTGCTATTTCATTTAATTTAAAAACTAATTAAGGTCACAATTAATATAAATAGAAGAAAAGTCTATGTGAGTTCTGTGTCTCTCCGCATGAATGCTCATATTTCATGATTTGATGATGTTACGATGCGTTTAAATGTTTTCCTTTGGCTTATTCTGGCTTTCCTTCGGAAAGACTGTCATTGCCTTTGGGCAAAGGAAAGGTTTTCAGCGTGAATGAGTTTGTCTTTATAAAATGAAACCTTTTCAATGCGTTTTTTTTTTTTTTTTTTTTAAATAAATTAAAGTCATTTCAATTTTGTAGCGAAAAAAAAAAAAAACTTAAAAAGACATCAGGTTTTGCATTTTGTAAATTGCTTTCAAGAGAACCACTTTAGTTTTGACAAATCCCATGAAGGACACGGTAATGAACTTATACGTGTGTAAAAACATTTGTTTGTTAATTATATTATTAAAGGGTTTCGTGAAATTTTCAATAAAATTTGATACATATGTTAAAGGAGTTAAACAATAACTTTCTCCTTTTGCTTGCAATATATTGATCTATTTATTAAAAATTGCATTAAAATTTTCTTGATGAATGTACGATTCCGAATCGATTTAAAACATATTGTCCTTATTTATCGTTTCGTCGTTGCTCGATTGGTGCAATTCTAGAAGAAGATACACTTCATGTGCAAAGATCAATTTTGACTTCTATTCGCGTAACTGAGTGCTCCCAATTTCAAAATTTCTCGAAAATTCAAATGATTTTCCTCCGCCTAAGTGGCCGAATAGGTAAAATGATCGCGACTAACAGCTCATGGGTCCTTGGTTCATATTTCAAGTGCGGTAGAGCTTTCAGTAAAGCCGATAACCTAAGATACTAGTGCTCTAAGACTTTAAAACAGTAGAATCTATTTCTCTGGTTTAATAGTAATAATAATAATAAAAATAATAATAATAATAAAAAAAATAATAATGATTTTCATATTTTGTTGACTTTGAAATTGGTCTAAGTAAACTTGTTTTTACTGCCACCTTCAAAACGGTCCCATTATAAACTTAAAGCTATAGAATATTTAAAAAATTTAGAGTACAAGTACATTATATCAAATATTCAAATCAAACCCTTAAATATTTTCGTATAATAGGAAATAGAGAAAACGACTCATACATCACAATACTATTGTGGACCAATTTTCATTATAAAATATTAACAATGGTGCTGGCCTGTGAGGCTTGCAATTCTTGAGAAAATTTCTATGGTAGGTAGAACGAAAAATAGATCATTGTAACCCATTTTGAGTACAGTAAATTTATCACTATTCCGAATCACTTTTAATCAGAAAGTCCAATTTAGCCCCAAATAGTTCTTGTTGCTAAATGAATGCTTGTTTTCTCAAGTAGGATGGAGCAATAGGTGGTTTCATTTCATCCAAATTTTCAACATATATTTTATATACCAGAACATACAACAATCTCTTTGTTATTTGGGCAACGGTCATAGAAATGGTCTGCTCCAAACGGTCTTCATTATGCTTCGTTCAACAAAATCAGTATACCAAATTTTATTACAATACTTGGAGGTTTCGAATTGCAGTTGAAATAGAAAAGCACACAGATAGACTTGAAGAGGACAGATGGACAGACCTCAATTGGCACAGAAAATGACTGCGAATATAAAGTGGACCTACCTTCAGGTCTTAAAACTCTTGCTTATCATAAGCAACGTAGCGCACAAGTACGTTATATAATCTGAAGTGAAATTTGGCAACATCGCAGGCATCTTATGTATGCAGCGAAATGTAAACTTATCTTGTTTTCTTTTATGGATCCATTTACGTGGCTAAAATTTTAACTGATATCTTGACATCAAATTTATCTCAGATAAATAACACTTCACATAGAATGTTTGTTTTTCAGTTTTCTTTTCTTTAAGTTCTTATTATGAAATATTATTATTGAGTCAAAAAATGTTTGTGTCCTATACGTATTTTCCACATATATTTTGTAAGCCAAATTATTATCTTGTATCGATTTTCGTCAAGATAAAGATGACAATGTTTTATTTTACAAAGATTTTTTTGTTAAATGCTCGTCATAGAAATGGCCCGAACCAATTCCCTTTTCATTAGGCTTCGTTCTTAAGGCGGAAAATGTCATTACAATAGGTCGACTTGTATGTTGAATATAAAAGCGCGCAGGTTGACATGAGGAGGACACTTGGATAGACCCAAATGGGTACAAAAAATGACTCCGAATATAAAGTGAACCTATCTCCAGGTCGTTTTTTACACAAACTTAAAACTCTTGCATATCATAAGCAGCATCGCGAACAAAAACGTTATATATTCTAAAGTGAATTGTGGCAACATCGCAGGCAGCTCCTATATGCTGTAAAATATAAAATATTTTCTTTTTATGCATTAATTAATGCGATTAAGATTTCAATTTTCGAAATTGACATTGAATTTATCTCATAAATATAAAACTATATATCGTAGGTGTGTTTTCCAGTTTTTTATTTTCAAGTTTTTATTATAAAATATCATTTTTTTTTCTTTTTTTTTTTGGCAGACATATTATAAGATTCTTTGTTCAATCTCTACTTACAATTAAAAACATATATACTTTCGTCCAACACTTTAGATTGAACCAAAATCCTGAGCACAAAAAATTACATTATCAGATATACTTAAAAAATATTTTTCTATACCACAAATGATGATGTTAAGCTATGTAGTAATGATGTTATTATCAATAAACATACATTTAATACAAGCATATTTTTTTTTTGATATTAGAATAAAAAAAAGGAACAATTAATTTTCTATAATTATATTATAATAAATGTAAATCGATATATTTTTTCTAAGACTTGCTATAACTTGAAAAGCGGGGTAAAAGAATTTGATATATAAAAGGGAAAAATTATTAAAAGCACAAAAAAAGTTTTTCTTTCGTTTTTCTCGATGTCATGAGAACGGAAGGTTTATATTTTTTAATACACTTAGGCTATGTGTGAGCGATTTAAAGGCAGGGAAAAATCTTCGTTATATTTCGTTGTTCGTTACGTATATGAAACGCTTTATATCATAGAATCGTTGCTTATGGGCCGAAAATCCTTAAATATATATATATATATATATATTAGTCGTAACATTGTGCATCGTTCAAGAGTTCGGAAAAGAATAACCAGTCTTTTACCAAGGTAAGCGGTGAGCTAAAGTATTTTTAAAAGAAACGTAAAATAAAAAAAAATAAAAAACTCATTAAAATATTTCTTTAAAAACATTTTGCAGGATTAAGTAATTTTTTTTTACTACGGCTGTTATTGAAAAACATCTTAGTCAATTTGAAGGTTAGATTTTGAAGCCAAAAAGTAGTTTCTTGAAAATTTGTTATGTACAATATGAGAAAAGGTTTAATTTAATTTGAAATTCTTACCAATTTTCGTTAATTTTTGTTTTGTTTTTGTATTTTTTTTTGGATTTTTTTTGGTTTTTTTTTTTTTTTTTGGATTTTTTTTGGTTTTTTTTTTTTTTTTTTAGTTTTGTGAAACAAACTTTCTTACGTAGATGTTTATGATTGCTTTATATGAATTAATTGATTGATTTTTATTTATTATAAATTATTCATATCCTCTTGTTCGGCTGTTGTTGATGTTTAAAAGAAATAGAAATAGTTTTTTTTTTAGTTAATATTATCGATTAGAAAGAAAATTAATAAAATTGAAGAAAAAATATAATGGTAAAGATAACGTCCGCTAGGTAATGAGAAATTTGACAACGGTGCAAATAGTTTGTTGAATAGAAAAACTGCTAGACAATAAACTGCTGTACAATCTGCTTGATTCTTCGACTTTCGTTTTCGTTTCATAGCATTATTGAAATCAGGTATGGGCAAACCGCCGGCCCGTGACAATAAACAAGTGCGGCCCGCTATGTTTAAAATTTCAAATCGTTCAATCTGCTCGCACACATCGATACGGCAAATAAATGCCGTCTGTGTCCACCAGCGGCCGAGCTGTTTTTGTTTTTTTGTTGTTTATTATGTTGTTTATTCGACCATAAAAAGAGCGACTTAAAAAGGGGGATAATTGGTGAGGAATATTGCATTTTTAATAATAGTGGTATCTTTTTACGGCCCCTGCCCTGATATGAAAATTAAAATTTTTTGTCCCTCTAATAAAAAATAAGATCCACATACCTGATTTAAATTGTAGGACAAATATTTGACATATTACTACTAACGTTAAAGGTGAGCAACGTTGCCAAATTTCATATTATCTCTTGGGTATTCCATCTTATAAATTATTCTCATAACTAATTTTTTTTTTTTTTTTATGTAAATGCAAACTACGTGCCTTTTGGTTACAAGTCAGGGGACTAGAAAAGGAATCGTATGTACACAAGGAGTTTTATATACACGAGGAGTTTTTCGGAATTTAGAAAATGTATAGGAAGAAACTTTTTAATACTTACGTGTTAATGGCCTAGCAGGATGCTTGGCCCATAAATAACGGTTCTTGACAGGTGATAAGAACGAATCGCGGGCTACACTGCTACCACGGGGCGGTAATGATAAACCGCGGAAGGGCGAGCCAGCACGGAAGGGAGCCAAATCTTCAATATCCCACCAGAAGGGATCGCGAGTGAAAGCCGATATTGGCATAGCCGGATTGGGATCGAACATATCCCTGAAACGGTTTCTGGGATGGAAGATGGGAAGTCCTGTGTTGTGATGATAGTGATGATTGTGTGAGAGAACAGAGCAGAAAGAGAATATTTGTTTTTTTTTTTTTCTTGTTTTTTTTTTTTTTTATACTAAAAAGAACGAATGGTTAGATTGAGAAAGACAGAAAAAGAAGAAAGAACACAAAAGAAAAACAGATTTGTTGTTTTTGGTTAAAACTTGAACCAATTTTTTTCGAAAACTCATGCAAAGTGCTGGTCAAGAATTTATAGGATTTTATTAAGAGGGAAAAGGTAAGGATAGAGGGATACAAACACCTCAGCTTTCTAAAGAGGCTTAAAGGAATAAAGGAATTTTAGTTGAAAAAAATACTTCGGTAAATATATCAGGGAAACCATTTTGATGCCTCTGGCCACGAACGAACAATAAACGTATATATATAAAAAATGTTGTTAGCAAAATACATCACAACACCAATATTTTCGAATTTTCAGCCTTGAAAAGCATAATTTAATAAATTTACTACGTATGTAGTTTCTTTTTAAAAGCTTTTAAAAGGCTTTGGAAGATAATAATAAAATTTGGAAAATTTTTAAATTTTGGGTGTGTTTGTGTTTGTGCGAATATGTAATTGTAAGGTTGTGCATGTGCGTTTACCATCAGCATCAAAGGCAACTTCAGTGGGACGCGGTCCCCAGCGACCGGCCTTGACAGGAGTGGGACTTGGTGAGCCAGCACGCTCAAAAACGCTAGGCCTCTCTAACTTACGAGCAAATAGTTCATCCAACGGTTCTAACGAAGTGGCCCGGAACAGAGGACGTGTAAATGGAGCCAAACTGGTGGCACGATCAAATACCGACGGTCCCCGAGTCATGGAACGACCACGTGATGGACTAGGGCCACGTGACCAACAGGTTGGTGGTGGTACGTAGGGCTCACTGCCAGCGCGTTTAACGCGATTTGGACCCACCATCGGCGAGGGAGAGCGACGAGCTGCAATAAGGAAAATAAAATTAGATTAAAATAATTTTTTCTTTTTTTTTTTTTTGGTAGAAAACAATAAATACAACAACAATGAAAATTAGAGCGCATCAGAAAACACTGTAATGAACAACTGACACAAATAACATTACGACATATGGTAATCAAAAGATACTATACAGTAACGTTGTTTCTTCAACTGCCACTTTCCGTTTCAACCAATCAATTACTATAGGGTTGCTCACGATTTTTTACTTTTTTTCTTTAATCAATCTCTTATGGAACGTCCTCCTTTCATGTAATATGACGATCGCCAGAAAGAAGAGGAGAAAGGTAAAGAAACAGGGAGGTAGCGGCCGTAGGCTCGTGGGCTTGTGCCCAATCGTTAAGTGTTATGCCTTTACCGACTGAGCACTCACTATGACTACGACTAAGGAAAACTCCATCCTCTGCTTGAGATTTGAACCCGCGAACACTGACATGATAATGGCTGTCCTTA
Source organism: Glossina austeni (assembly GCA_000688735.1). NCBI lineage: Eukaryota > Metazoa > Arthropoda > Insecta > Diptera > Glossinidae > Glossina > Glossina austeni. The sequence goes on from KK502448.1 coordinate 835,123, forward strand.
CCTACTCGGTTATCCAGGCGGACAAATGAACGGAACCGAAATGGGTTTCTACATCCCCTTCTCCCGTTTGGAAGTGATAAGCTTTTGAAATGCCAACTTTTACTTAGTTTAAGTAAATCTTTATCGTAATCGAGTTTAAAGCTTTCAACAAATTGTTATTTCTAGCCGTTGCATACTTTTAGACATTGCAAATATGTAATAAATTTAATATACCCTGCAGGGATAAGAAAAGTATGCTATTAAACCATAGGGATTATGGGTTACAGTAAACTGCAATCATAAAATGTGTTGACTTCATGGCATGATAAAATTTTTTAAAAATTTTCTTATCCATGATGCTTCATATGCATATAAGCATTATTTGCATTTTATCTAAAAATATACATAAGAAAATTTGTTTGTTTTGTGGTGGAATTCTCTACCAAAATTTTATTTGACAATAATTTCCTTTATTCATTGAAAAATAATGAACTTAAACGTTTTATGTGTTACAAAGATTGGAAAAATTGCTTTTTAAGCGTCCACATGTTATGTGCTTATATTTATCGAATATATGTACATGTGTGAGCTTACATTCCCTGCAAACACCACTTACTATAGCCAAGCAACCACATTAAATATTAATAGCCTCGTAAGTTAATTTATGTGGTAATTGCGAAATAAGGAAATATTGAAACACATTTGGTTTAAGCAGAACAACATTTTTTAAAGCCGCTTAACACTCTGTATAGTAGGTTTTTGAAAAAAAAAAATCTTTATGAACATAAATTGGAAATAAATGTTGTGTAGATTCATTCTTTCTTCGTGCAGTAAATTCAAGCAGCGCTTAGCGGTTAAACATTGCTAAACTAAGTTTGATGTTGTAGAGGACAAAACTAATCATGAGAGCTCAGTACTGTTAAGTATCTTATTAATTATTCGACTGGAAGTAGTAATTTTTTTTTGGTTCTGCTTTTTGTTGATTGTATAGCTGGGTGAGTTCGAGACAGATTTTAGCAATGCATGACAGGACGGTATTGTTCACTTGTCTTAGTTGAGTTCGAGAAATGTCAACGAAAGTTCGTTTACCTTCCAAGCGAAGCCTTGTGTTTTCAAGAAACATTAAGGTTTGGGTATATCTTTGTAGGCATTTCAAATCAGTCCAATTGACTTGCCATCTAGTGGTAAATAAGTGGTAAATAATTTCGTCCTGGTTTTAATACTCTATAATATTGGTTGGGTGTGGTCGATTTTTTCTATTCTCATGGTATATATTTATGAGGAACAAGCAAAAAATACGGAAAGCAAAGTTGTGCACAGTTTTTGCTGCATAGTGGTGTGGGCTGTGTACGCATGTCCTTTGATCGGTTTGGATCAGTTTCAAATTCTTTGGCAAACTGGCAAGCGATATCTTCATTTTTCGAACAGGAGAATATTCACCAAAGGCAATGCACGATTGGACAGACGGACAGATAGATGAACGAGCAGCAGCCGGATATACTCAACATTGCATTCCGAATTTGAAAGAATTTGTGCAATTCATGAGATTTCACAACCTTACTTCTGCGTATTATAAAACTGTTGAAATAAAAACGAAATTGTAGAGAAGCGTTTTGCTTCCTTACTAATTATGACAATATAAATAGCTTAATACTAAATAAATATGACGTAGCATTTCCTACACATGCCAGCAATATGGTTTTGGGTTATGAATGACTACAAGGATTGCTGACCTTTGCGGATAGGGGATGGCAGGTTTGGCTTATCCGTCATCCCGGAATGACTAATAATACTGGTGACCTTTACGGATAGGGGATGGCAGGTTTGGCTTAGCCCTCATCGCTGAATGACTAATGGACACTTCCTCTTGCGATGTGAAACGGTTAGGGACGGACGAGTAGCCCTATAGGGCAAGGCTGGCTTCCCAGGGTATTCCTTTTGTTTTCAGAGAGTCTCGCGATACGGAAGACGTGAGAAAAAAAATAAAAATATATAATAACGATCGTTCGAAAAAAAGCGTTAAACGAGAGTCGGGTCTCCACGCTGGTTTCTCCACTCCCCGTAAAAAGAATCGCTTGAAGGAGTCTTGGGGGAGCCCTGAGTCTATCCTGCCCAAGAAGATTCGTTACAAAATATTGTTATTGTTAATATTGAATAGGCGTGGCGAATTTTTCCGCGTTTGTTAAGCTACTACAGAATCGCCCATAGAATATACGTTCGAATTTTAATAGAGTTATATGCTGTAGTTTGTGAGCACTGAGTAAAAAATCAATATTTGTTCCTTTTGAAAGGCGGAAGGGTTATCAGTTTACGTGTGTCCTTCGACCGATTTGGCCCATTTTCAATATCAACCTACGTGCAACGCCCCGTGCGGGCGGCCGTGAGAATGTTTACAACAGACATTACCCAGACGAACAGACAGACAGTCAGATAGGCGGACATGCTTAAATTGATTCAAAATTTGATGTTGATCAAGAATATGTATGTATGTACTTTGTAAGGTCTTTGAAGCTTCCTCCTGGTCGTTGCAAATGTTTTGACAAAATGAATCCTTCAGTGATGGATATAAAAACAATAACTGATCTTTTGACATTCGTTTGGTCGTATTTTAATTATATCCCGAATATTTCATAATATAAAAAAAGTAAAAGAAAAATTTTTGGGGCCTGACCGCCTGACAGACGGACCGATAAACTATCTCAAATCACATCAGAAAGTAACTAAGTCCTAGTTCTGATTGTTGCATACGTCCGGACAAACTTAATATGCTCTTGTTCCACAAGTGGTGTAAGGTATAGTAGTAAGAAATTAACTCAAAAACATCGCCCCCATCGTTCTCCATCCTTTACGTGATGCCCAGTCTTTGGTATTTTGCAAAAAGTTTATTCAAACGCAGAGCCAATTTTTACCGGCATTTTCTGCGATATTTTCCCAGATGCTATTAAGCGTCACACCTTAATTGGATCTATCAAGAGCAATATTCTCAACGCAGTGAATCATAACATTGAGGACCCATTGCGTTTGAATTTTAATACGCAGCTGCATGTGAACATCTATTAGGCCATTTACGACTAAGTGGGCAACAGTCAGCAAGATAATCTAATACATCTAAATATTTATACTTAGTTACTGGTTTTATATGCGGTAATCACTAGTGATAATATTTTAGTAAACTCTATAAGAAAGTCATTAGCATCGTTACAAAGACTGGGCTGAGCCCATTGGTTCAACAATTGTTTTAAAGTTTTCAACTAAAACTAGTTTAACTAAAAAACTCTTCAATCTAATCTTTATACAGTGGCAACCCCCAAACTCTCTAAAACTCATCCAGGTTTTTTCCCGATTGAATGCAAAGATATCCCTTGACTGGGCATTATTTTCAAAATCTTCAACAAAACTCATGCGAATGAAAAGTTTCCTAAACTTTCCTAAACTTTTCATAGAAAATCTCTTAATTAGTAAGTGTCCGTTAATAACAAGTTAATTTTAGTTTATCCATTAAATGAAGATTAAGATTCATAAGCTTTTTTTTTTAAAGACTCTTATGTCATTCGTGTTTATGTCTGTTCTGATGTCACGATAATTACGACTGGTTTCGCCACCTTTATAATACTGGTGGTGCAAGAATGTAATAAGTTCGAGTAGTTGCATACAATATCTAGAAAGACTTGAGGTAGATCCGCCTTTTATTATGCTTGTCTGTCCGTCTGTCAATAGTTTGGATCGGAGCACTGTTTGGACCATTTACGATATAAGAGCTTATTTTGAAATGTCGTTATATGAATAATTGTAAAGTGAATGCCCGCAGCAAGTGATTGCATAAACACAGCATTCTTTGCAATCGACGAAGCAATGAAGCTGAGGAAAACTAAGAAGCTTTTCTAAATGAAAAATCCAAAAGATATATAATGGCCCCATCCAGATTTAAACTAATTGATCTCAACTAAGTTTCTCAATTTTCTCGATGTATATTAATAACAAGTGCCTTATTTAATCAACATTTCTATATATATGGCAACTGCTTAATTTTTCAGATTAAATTCTATAGACATCATTAAAAGAGAAGACCACAGATTGTTGGATGACCCGCTTCCCTTTAAGTAGTGCAAGTTAATTTTTGACAAAAAGCTACTTAATAATAATAATAACAATGAATGCAATCTGCCATGAGCTTCTTGTACTGTATACCTGCACACTTAAGCTAGATCCTTGTTTTATGATACCGAAACTGATTCCGAATCGACGTAAGCGTGTCTGTCCGTCTGTCCGTGGATCTGTCTTCTTTTTCTTTTTTCCTTATAAAACTGACAGAACTTTAAAACAAACGAAAAGCTTATATAGAGTATTTTTTTAACAAGAAGTTATCTGATTACTTAAAGAATGAATATGTGGTTAGAATATTTATTAAAAGCACCTCAAATTGAAAGATAAAAAGGTCCTGATCCGTTTGTAAGAGTTTCCTTGCAAAGTTATTTTATAAGCTTTTAATTAACGTGGTTTCCAGTCCGCAAAGGAACTTCTAAACGCTAATTTGGGCACTTCCGTAAATGAAATTTTGCACTCTTGGTTACGATGTGGTTCAGTCAGCTGATTGTGTTTACAAAATGTCGGTCGCAAAGAATATCTGAGCTGGGGAACTGGCAAGCAACTTTTCGAGCTCTTCCGCATGGTCCAATCATGCTGAAATGTTGCACACATCTTTCGTTCCAACGGCATTGCACAACGTGGTACGGTCACTTTGTCTGGATGTAATCGCAAACACCGACCGCAACCGACAGTTGTCGAGGAAGGGAAATCGTCAATCAATATTTCGGGTTTTTCTGTATGTCTGTGATTTCCACAAATTTTTCGTTCCAGCGCAATAGACAATAGTGGTACAGTCAGTTTGTCTATATATAATTAAAAATGGCGGAAGGAAAATTTGCGACCAATATTTGGGGCATTTTCGTTCCAACGGCGATGTAATATGAGAAAGCTAATTTTTTTGTATTTCACAACTGGCGGCGGACTACTCTTGATATGAATACGAAATAAAAGGGCTTTGAAAGTATAATGCGGCAAGCTAGGACTATGAATATTACCATAAAACTAATGAACTTGTGGGTAGTGCCATCGGCCTGGTCACAGACTACTCCGCATGAAAAACAAATTCCATCGGTAGTCTATCGATCTGGGAAGGACTGTATTTGCAGACTAAACTCAATATAATTACCGAATCACTTCTTGGTCAAAAAGGAACTATGGCACTGTTTAACTTAGAATGCTACCAATTATACTATCATGAACTTTTAGCAGATCAGCAAAACCATGCGGTCGTTCCTGGTGTAGTGCACCTGCGACACAAGATATTTACAATGATTCAACCATAGGAAGGCTTACAAATAGTACAAATAAACTTTAAGGAGGTAGGAAATGTTGTAATAATAATGAAACACTGACGAAAATCCACAGAAGAAGATATTTAGACGTACGCATAATACACTAAAAACTTATGGAAAAAAGTAGGGGAAACTATTTCTTTTTGGGGGGGTAATATGTTATAGAAGTTAATTAAAAGCTGGAACTGGAAATTAACTTTTGTTCTAATCGCTTTTCAATGCGCACATATGTAAGCTTGAAGCGATATAAATCGGATTTGTTCCACATTAAAATCTTAAGCCCCTACATATAGTCACATAAAAGGCACTTTTGGAAAGAAATTTATTTTCCAATCTCTAGCTTAAAAGCTTCTATCCGCCTGAGTGGCCGAGTAGGCAAAGGGTCCCGACTAATCATTCAATGGTCATTGGCTCAAATCTCAAGCGCGGTAGGCTTTTCAATAAAGCTGATAGCCTAAGATACTAGTGGCTTTCGTCTTGGAATTTATTTCTCTGACTCAACAAATAATAATATTATAATAATAAACAAAAGCCCATTTAAAAGAAATTTGTATACCCTACACCACTTGTGGTGCAATGGTATATTAAGTTTGTGCGAATGTATGCAAAGCCCGGAAGAACTTGAGATAGATCCAGGTTTTATTATAGAGATCACATTCAGAATCGATTTAAACTTTTCTGTCCATCCGTCTGTCTTGCTTTCTTGTGCTTACCCTACAGACTGCAATATCGAGATATTTTGATGAAACCCCCCTTCTATTACACCGAATCCATTGAAGCTTGTCTGTCTGGCCGTCCATCTGTCTGCTCTTCCTGTTTTCTTCTCTCCTGCAAATTCTGATGAAAATGGATAAACTGATATGTTCAAGTTCAAGGAAGAACGTTGTTGACAATGGTTTGGAGCGACCACTTCTCCTATAACGGCTTATCTCGAAAAGTGATCGCATGAATAACTGTAGGCTGAAGTAGGATTTTGAATGATAGGCCGTAATCCACTATAATGTGTTTGTTTACTTGTTGTTATATAAATTATTATCATTTTTTTCGAAAATCAATAAAAAAAAACTTTTTTCTTTTTTAGAAAACCAATTGAAGAAAAGCAATTAATTTTCGAACGCTTCTTATTAATGAAGTAAAAAATTTTTAGTAAATAATCAATTTCTTAAAAAAAAAAATAGAACATAAACAACTAAAAAAAACAATCACACAAAGACAAAATTTATAAACACATTAATAAAGTGAAAGATTAAATTTTAAAACAAAAAACCGATAATTGAAAAAAAAAAAACGAACAACGAATCGATAGGTTTGTGAAATTGGTTTTTAGTATACAATGAATGAAAGAGAAATAATGAAACAGAAAGACAAAGACAAATAGCTTAACATTTATAAGAAGAGAAAGGTATGCAAACAAGACAAAAATTCAAAAAATATTTCGCTGTGGCGCGCTTAGTTATCATAGGCGACATCATTGAAAAAAAATGAAACAAATTTTTATTGTTTTTAGTTTTCATTTTATTGAGTAAATTTTTTGTTTTTCTGTTTTTTTGTTTCTTCGACTTAAGTTAGGGGAAATGAAAGGATAATCCACACTGTTAGCATCCATTAGGTGAAGTGCTATTGTTTTGTGTTTTCTTTTTTTTTTTTCGTAAGTATATATATATAAATATATTGGTTTTTTTTAAACTTAAGTGATACCCAGCAGCACATTCCAGCAATACAGCAGATGATGAATATGTTGTGTTTTTGTACAGGCGAAGTTTTTATTACATATACATATATACATATGTAAGTATATATATACGTATACATATATAAATATATATATATATACATATATTCGAAAGTATTATTTAATTAATTAAATAGTTAATTATTATTATTATTATTATTATTATTATAAACAATGTTGCAGTTATTTTTATTATTATTATTATTATTATTGTTGTCGTTGTTGTTATTGTAATGAAAAATAAGTCATTAAATTATCTGCTTGATCTTCATGTAAAATTAGTATAATTACAAAAGTTTTTATGACTCATTCCTAGCTTTTACGGCTTTTTATACAATTGTTATTCATTTTGTTGTTGTTGCGTTTTTGTGTCTAATTAAACAGTAATTCTTACGCTTAAAATTCATGTTGATGGTCGTTGCCTTAAAGCATTTGAAAATGTATTATAATTTATTGATGGTATGATTGTAGCGTATGAAAAGTATACTATAAGCAAATGTCCCTAACATGACTAAATGTTCTTTCCTTTCCTTAACACAAAAAATAAAAATGAAAAAATAAAAAAAAAAGCAAAATTCTTCTTTTAAAATAAAAAAATTTTTTTTAATTTTTTGCAACTTTAAAAATAAAATTTGTAAAAATTATTAAAAAGAAAAAAAAGAATTTTTATTTAAGAAAAAATTTTAAAATGCTATAAATTTGAAAATTGTTTTGTATATAAAGAGTTTTTTTCTTCAAGAAATTTTTTCTTTGGAAAAAATTAAAAAAAGAACTCTGTAATTTTTTCTCAATTAAGAAAAATTTTAAAAATTTGTTTCTTTAAAATTTTTTTTAAAGAAAAAATTTTATGTCTTTCTTTTAAGTTTTTTTTCAAAAGGATAATTTTTTTTTTACGTTATTTTTCAAGTTTTTCTTCAGCCTTTTCTAAAGGCAAAACTTTTTTAAATTGTTTGTAAACAAGAAATCATAAAAAATATTTTTTTAAATAATACATTGAAATGAAATAATTTTTTTAGGATATGGAAAATATATAATATTTTTTTTTCGAATATAGTAAAAAAAATGTATTATTATTTAATGTATGTTAATATATTAATACACATGTTGTATTAACACATTATATATATTAATATATTAAAAAAACTTTTTTTTATTGTTTTTTATAGACATTTTTAAAAATTTGTTTCTTTTAAAAAAAAATTTTTTTAATTTCTTCAATAAAAAAACCCTAAGAAAATATCTAAAAATGATGGTATGTTAACATGGATCGTGTTTTAATGCATCTGTAAAGCATTTTGTTGTTAGCATAAGATTTTCAACCGTTCCAGCTGTGCTTCCGTTTGTAGTTCTCCTCTTCATTCTAATGTCAATCTATATCAGCATACTGTTCTTATAATGCCCATTTTGCAATAAGCTCTTCATGGAAATACAAAAGCTTTCCCAAATAAAAGGTAGGAAAGAGAAAGAATTGATTTAAGGCTGAGACTAACTAGGTTTGCTAAAGAAATGAAAACTTCCGCTTGAAATAATAATTGGCACAAGATACAATCGAACCGATTACATTCTGAGTTGGTTTGTGAAACAAGGCAAGTAAAGGTACTTTCAAGCCTTTCCTACTTCCATAGTAAAGAAAGGCAAGAGCTTGGTAGGAAATGATAAACCTAATTTAAACCTATACGTTGTCTAAATAACGGAGGAGTCATTTGAACAAAATGATTTCATTTCATGGTTTTCTTCTTCTTGATTTAGGTAAGATCGACTTCACACATTTGTAATAAAGGAGTCGTATGACCTCAGTCCCTGTGATGAGACTAGACGTTAAAACGGCATACACACGAATGGATTTTAAGATGGCATCCTCTAAAGCTACTAGAAGTGCCGTGCTGTTAATTTTATTGTATGCTGGAAAACATACGTAATGATTTATTGAAGAAACCTTTTTCTCCCAAACTTAGATAAGAGATCAGAAAGCATTGATGGATCTATCGTAAGCTGTTGGGGTACGATCGCTATAGCTCGCTAATGCGCTTTGACTGTCTGTTTTCGTATTTCGAAGTCCAACAGAAAAAAAAACTCTACCTATTTAGCATAACCCATAATCCCAAGCAGCTTAATATAGATTTCGGTATAATTGTCTATCTTACGCGTTTTTCAGACGTTTCATTAACACTGAGTGTAGAAAAGTTTTTTTCACTATTTTCAATTGGTCGTGGATATCGAGAAATACGCCTCAACTCGAATGCTGCAACACAATCTGTTTGCCTAACGATCAAGAGTTTAATCAGTATTTGTTGTTTGGTGTTTAGTTTTTTTTTGTTTTTTGTTTTTCTTTTTAAATTTTTTTAATTTTTATTATTGTTTTCATATTTTTCTTTTTTGTAATTAAAATTTAATACAGAAGTAAGTAGAGTACGTACACACAGATCTAAACGAAAATATTTTGTTTTTTTTTTGTGTTTTGATTTTTAAATTTTATACTAAATTTAAACATTATAATTATAATTATATAATTTTTGTGCAGTAATCAATTCAACATAACAAATTTCTAAATATATATATATATCTATATACATATGTATATATATTATGAAAATATATATACGTATGCATATATGTATATATACATACACATATGTATATACGAGTTAATATATAAATTCAGGTATGCTCCCCCTATTATCAAAGCATTTCAACCAATGCGAAAAAGTTTTTTAGATATATGGAGATAAACGTTTTGAAAGTTCTTTATGGGCTGCAATGGCAGAGAGAAAGAGAGAGATAGAGAGAGAAAATAAAATCCAGAAAAATATTTTTTTAAAAAAATGTGAAGTATGCTAAACACATACTACATAGACACAGACACAAACACCCACATAGACAATGGAACTGAGTGAAAAATCAAAAAAAAAAAAAATTAAATAAAAAAATAAAAAATAATAATGATTTCTCGTCTTCTGTTGTCTGCGTACGTTCAGTTCGTTTAAATTGAACAATTTCTTACAAGTTGCTCTTCGGCGCTTAAGGTGTTAAACTTTATATTGTTGTTGTTCTTGTTGTAGTTGTGGTTATAATGACGATGGCATTTTTTTTACTTTTTGTGTTTTTGTGTTTTTTGTTTTTCTTTCTTTTCTTTTCTTTTCTTTTCTTTTCTTTTCTTTTCTTTTTTGTTTTTGTTTTGTTTTTCTTTTTTGCTTTTGTTTAGATTTCCTTACCCCTGTTAATATCTTGCAACATTTTATCCTCAGGCTCAAATTCCAAAGGCACCAACGAGTGAGGTGTGTAGGGCTTGTCCTTCAAATACAAACCATAACGGGATGGGTATCTAAAAAATGACAAAATATTCCGCTTTTTAATTAATAAAATATTTATTTATCGAAAAATAAATTACTAAGCTCAGCTTAATGAACCTTAAGGCAATTTTTCGAACTAAAACAAACATAAGTAATGGCCCCAGTAGCTAATACCATTCAAGCGAAATGGCAGGCATGGCATATAAGTAATGAAATTCCTTAACAATTGGCGAATGACAACCACGGGTTTTCAAATTTAATTTTCATATGCGATGACTACCACTGAGAAGTTTTCAATTTCCCAAAGCAATGAATTCGAATGATAAGCACTATCTGTAAAAAGTTTCAGTTCAGTTTCAGTTCTAGAGTGCTTTAGCATCCATTGATAAACTTTGCTTTTACAATCTCATAACTGCAACGTCTAATGCCTCTTAGTGATAACCACGGCCTTTAAAATCTAAACAACTAATCTTATATTCCACAGCTTTCGACGCAGTAGATACATTTAAGGTACATATCTTTGAACGCACTGAATTACAACAACAGTCATACGCTTTGTAAAGATTTTAAGAACAAAATGATTTCCATTGAAAATCTAACGCTGTCATGCCACAAAACTGACAAGCGTTGCTATCAATACTTGATGTTCGAGTCGTATAGCGCAGCGTCTTCTACAAACAAAAAAGGCTTTTAAAACCTAATTTTCTTATAATGCATTCCACTGACAAGCATTCTCCAAATCCAATGGTTTCATCCTACAAAGCGTTAACCTTTTCTGATAAGCATTGCCCTGTAAAAGTTAATGTCTTCCTGTTGCCCTGCAACCAAACCCCATTTGTATGAATTGTTTTTACAGTATAACGAATTCCACTGACAAATCTTTCAATGCGTTTTTAATTTAATGCGCTCAGCACACAAGTCAACGCCTTTTACTGACAACCATTTCCTTTAAAATGTGGTGTTGTGATCTTGAGTTTCCATTAACATCCAATGCAATGACTTCCAATGACAAGAACGCCTTTTTTAAACCCTCCCATCTCTTATGCTACGCTGTAATTGCTTCCACTGATAAACATTTTCATTAAAAGCCAATGTTTTCATCCTACAGTACATTAGATGCTACTGAGAAGCATTGCCTGTAAACGCATCCTTTTAGAACGCGACAGATTCCATTTGGATGAATTGCTTTTAAAATTGAATTAACTAATCACGCAAAGTAACGTCTCTCTATGACAAGCCTTTCAGTGTTTTTACAATTTAATCTCATGCAGTATTCTCAACTCAATGCTCAATAACTCTCACTGACAACCAATTCCACTAAAACCTAATGTAATTAATTACCTTTGTTGGTTTCCATTGAAAAGCATTTTTCTTTTAAATCTAATGGTGTTGTGAGATAATGTAATAGGCGTCCCTCGCAAGGCAATATTTTTAAAACTTGATATTTTTATATTGCATAGCAAAATTTGCTTTTAAAACCACATCTTCTCCATACGTTTCTCTAACGAGCATTGTCATTACATCTAGCATACAATGGCTTTCACTAAAATCTTATGATGATGATTCTACAACCAAGCAACTTTCACTGGAAAGCATTACCTGCTAATACATGCTCATGTTCCCTACCAGTGACTATAAACAAGAAGGTTGTACACATGGACCTCGAACATATCCGCATGAGTAGTCGAGTAAATAAGAAAAATCACGCCTATCAAATCAATGTTCGCGAGTTCAAATCTCAGTGCGGTAAAGGATACCTGAGTGTTCAGTCGGCAACTTACACTCAGTGGTCTTCGGTCGTTCCCTATCTCTCTATCTCTTTTGCTCACTTCTTCCTTATACATGCGGAGATTATTAATGGCTTTAAGACACGTACAGGGGACATCGGACTGAGTGATTGGAGTAAATAAGTATCACGCCCATCAAATCACTGTTCGTGAACTCAAATCTCAGTGCGGTACAAGATACTTGAGTGTTCAGTCGGTAAAGACATTCACATTCACTAGTCTACGGTCGTTCCCTATCTTTTTTTTTCTTTTTTGCTCACTTCTTCCTTACTGAGGCTTTAAGGCAATTACAGGCGGCACCCACCTTAGTTATTGATCGTACTTAAACAAAAAAAAGGGGTTTAAAGGCCCTGAACTTTAAACAAATCTGGTGCTTCAGACATGGTGAGGCCCTTTATTACGGAGTTTATCGCACTCACTGAAAGATGCTTATGATCTCAGTGGACATGATGGGGATCCGCCTAAAGGCAGGTAATCACATTAACCCTTTAACACAACCGCCAATGACAACGACTTTCTACAATTAATGTTTCATGCGTTTGCAATGGAATAATTGCCCCTAAAAGACATTGCCTTCAAAAATCTGTAGTTCTCACGTTATAAAGCAATTAGTTCTATAAAATAATCGTTAGTTTTAAAATTTATTATATTCGCATAGCTTTGGCTGAAAGTAGGGAAAAAGAGAAATACCTGCGTTCAATTTCTTGCATACGTCTCAAGTGTTCATTCCAGGCCCTTTCTGCTTCGTAAGTAGCTGGAACTGCATAAATAAAATATTGTTCAATAAAAATAATGTTCATGTCTATGTAATTGCAATTAAATATAATTAACTTACAATTCGTAGGTAAACTCAAAGCATTAGATAGCGTAAGTTACAGCAATGATTTAATTTTAAATAATTACCAAATAAACCGTTAGGCAATGTTTGAAAAATAATTTTTTTTTTAATTGCAATATTAAGCGATAGCGTAAGAGGTAGAAAATAGATAAAAAAAAAAAAAATTTTTATTATTTATTTTTTATTTCTTTTTTTTTGTTTTTTTTTCGATTCAAAATATAAAAAAATTTAATGTTATCTATATGTGAATGCAATTGGAATTTTTTTTTTCTGAATAAATGAAATGATTTTTGAATTTTTAAAGTATTAAACTTTAATATCCTACACCACAAGGCGGATGTACGAAACACCCAGGAGAGCTTGAGATAGATTTAGCGTTTATTATAGCAATCGCATTCAGAATCCATCTAAATTTGTCCCTCCGTCCATCCGTCCCTTTTGTTTTCTTGTCCTTAACCTAGACGTCGCAATTTCGATTCAGAATCATAACCTGCATTGATCTAAGCCTGTCTATCTGCCTGTTTGTCTGATGTCTTTCCATGTAAATTTGTTTTCAAGCTATAGATCGCAATTTTTTATATATTTTCATGAAATTTGGTGTACGGATATTGTGTATGACTTTTTCGACCCCTCTCTTCATAACACCTTATTTTAAATAGTTGTTACATAAAGATCCTGCCGGGTGGTGTAGAGTATCTAATGATGAGCTGTGGCCAAGTACAGTGCTTTTACTTGTTGAAAATAATGAAATATTTCTCTTTGGTTTAAATTCGCAAAATATTTTCTTTATTACTCAATATTAAACACACATGTTTTCTTTTTCTTTTTAAATTGTATATAAATTTTATACAATAAAAAAAAAAAATAAAAAAATATTTTTCATTCACATTTTGTTGTTCTCTTTCTCTCTCATAAGTTTTTTTTATAAGAAAAATGGCGTGACATCTTCCGCGTATATATATTTATATATATACACAAAATACGATTTCGATTTTCTTTACTCTTCTATAGCTGACCGAATCAATCAATGCCCACAATAAGTTGATGAGACTTTGAGCTCATTTGAAAATGTGATGATGATTTGAGAATAAATATGTGTTCGAATATTTTTGAGATACGTTTACTAATGATTTGTTTCTGCAAAGAAGAAAACGTCCAGTGAAAGAAAAGAGAAAAGAAAGAAATAAAGAAACAAAAAAAAAAAAAATAAAGAAAAAGATTTGTTTAACTTTGAGATCAAGTTCTATGAAAGTAAAAAAAAAAACAGGAACGATTGCGAATCGGATAAGTTTTTTTGCGCGTTTTTGAGAACGATAACGCTGGGGATTCGAACAAAGTGCACTTGCACGCAACAATAATAGATTTAGTGCGCAATTATCCAAAATAATTGGATTGGTTTCGCAAGAATTGCAACGATGTGCTTACAACTCATTGCTGTTGTGATATAAAACATTTTTTATTTTTTTTTGTTTTTTAACTCTTTCGATAAACATTGGTAAAATTTCTTAGAATGATGTTTATTTTTTAGTCAAACAAGGATTTTCTTTGGAACGGGCACAATGGTGCATAAAAGGATTTTTTTTTTTATTTGTATACGATATTAAATTAACAAATAAATATTTGTTTTAGGTTAAACGCTATCGATTAATGTAATTAGTCTCTTATTGCAAGCGCTGTAGTAACAGCAAACATTTTTCTTGCCTCGAACGCATAAATTCCGGCAGGAGGTCGTAATTATTTAATCTTTCTTTTCCAAACAATTTATTATTATTTTCCTTCACTTCTCTTACATATATACATATGTATCTATTTTTAGGAATTAAAGCCAGCTTTAGTTTCTTTTTTCATTCAAGGCGTTTCATTTATCATAAAGATAGGATTAGCAATTGCACTGAAACGTATCATGAGATTAAAGAAGAGAGAAATAGGTTGGGAATATTCATAGGTCAAGGGCTTACAGGAAGCAAATTTTGTGGAAGAAAATTTATAGTCGGTATTAAATGAAAGAGGGCTTTCTCAACACGAAACTGTAATTGATTCGCTATTAATAATATCTTTAGCGCTATTCCAGCAAAAACCCAATGATATATGATCGCCATCTCCAAAAAGTAAAGGCAATCATCTCAACTATCAATCAATTTAGTGCATTATACAAGACGTTATGGGAGATAATAAATCAATGGGCGAGAAATCTACACTGTAGCATGTAATAAATCATTTCGGCTTACATTTTAGCGTGTAACAAGCAAGGCAATACGTTTCCAAGTTCTCCAAATTAGCGAGAAAGCTACGCTATACGGGGCAATAAACGATAGCGCTGACGTAATTCGATGCCCTTTACCTCAAAGTTCTTGAAATGAGCGGGAAGACTACGCTGTGCCGTGTAATAAGTGATATCGCGTGCGTAATTCAAAGCTGTTCATCTCAAAGTTATCCAAAAGAGCAAAATAGTCGTCTATTCTATATCGTGCAATAAGAGATACCGAGCGCAATTCAACGAAGTTTACCTCAAAGTTCTCTAAATGAGCGAGAGAGGTACACCATACCGTGTCATAAATGATATCGGGTGCGCAATTCGCGGAAGGTCACGCCAGCGTTCTCCAAATGAGCGAGAAGGTCCCAGTGCAGCATGTAATCTTATGCAAGTCCATCTCAAAGTTCTTCAAATAAATGAGTAGTCTACACTACAGCATATAATAAATTTATTCGCGATGAAATGCGATGTAGTTTATATCGAAGTCCTTCAAAAGAGCGATTTTTCAACATTTAAATTATCACATCATTAAAGACGAATTAGGAGTCCTTTGAAACCGTAAAAGAACAATCGAAGAAGTTAAGTAATAATAATCTCGACAAGAGAAGCTGTTTAGTGTATTGCTTCAAATGCAACGTGTTTGCATTACAAATTTATGTTATTTTAAAATATACGCCGCTTTTTTTAAAAAATTCCGAGTACTTTGTTGATAGAGAATAAGAATGAATAACTTGACTACAATTGCAATATTTCGCCAAATATCTGACCTGGATTATGTTTTATAACTTGAAGTTGTGTAGTGAATATATTGAATAATGAAACCTAGCCCTGAGTTAGACTATGGAAAATGAATTTTGTAATGCGGCAAACGGTATGCTGTGCAAATGATTGTAAATACAAATTGTGACTAATATCCCTCTATATACTGTATGCTTAGTTGGCTCGCGTATATAGGAAATCGTAGCTATTTTTTTCGGTATTTAAAAAGCCTAATTTAATGTTTAATTATAAATTTGTGCATATATATGTATATGTACATATATATATATAAATATATAACATATATTATTCAATTAGCATGCCTATGCATGTCATAACATTATCTGGCTAATATTCAAGAATCTTTGTTTACAATAAACTCAACACATTCACTGATCGCTAATACAAATATTTATAAATAAATATTTTGAAATTTAATAAAAAAAAAGATAAAAAAAAGCAGAAAATCTATATATTTTCTCATTGGTTTCTTTTTTTGTGTTTATGTGTATAAAGTAACGAAACCTTGAAAGCTTCTGACGCCCACAACGATTATTAAAAAATTTGATAACATTTAAACCAAATTCAAAGGGGAGACGAGAAAAAGGAAACATTAAACTGATGGTTTGTATGCGAAATTTTTTGAAGAGAGAAAAGAAGCAAAAGACAGACAGAGAGAGAGAGAGAGAGGGAAAAAGAAAGAAGTGAAGTGAAAAAGCAAAAGCTTTTAGCAATGATCTCGAGAAAATTTCTTTCTTTATTATTTATTCACGAATAAAGAAAATTTTTGCGAAAAGAATTTTTCAAACTAAACAAACGATTGACGTCATCCCTCAGATCGTTTGCGTAATTTAAAGCAAATAAAAAAAAGCGTTAAAAAGCACAAAAGAAAAAAAAAAAAAAACTTAATAAATATATTTTTTTTAATAAACTGAATTATACACATAAGATCGTTTCTATATATCTGCATTATAGATGATGTACAGATTCTTATATATATATATATATACAATAGCTGCTGTAAAAATGCAAACATTTACGTATCGATTATGTTTGAAAGAAATTAAAAAAAACAAAAGAAAATTTTGAAAAAGCTGCAAAAGCTTAAAAGCATTATGTATTTTTAAATAGGATATTAAGGATTTATTATTAATTTTGCATGCAATAGATAATCGCTTACTTGTTCTGCTATAGTGATGATCGTAGATGGCACGTGGTGAGTAGCCATAAGTATCTCTGCTGACTGGTAAATATCTGTAACCATGAGAGAGGACGCGATCTTGAGCAGTGACAGGCTCATCAAAGATGCTCCTGTATGTGGCAGGAGCATCTAAGTATGAGCTATAGGGGCGTCCAAGTCTTGGAGTCTCATGGGCACGGATATCCTCAGATCCTTGAAGAAAAGAAGAAAAGTGATAAAAGGTATATTAAATCACTTTATATAAAATATGTATCCTGTTAATGGTTTTCTGGCTTTTGGTATCCTACAGCACTTGTGATGCTAGAGTGTATTAGAAGGACTTGAGAGAGACCCCTTTTTTTTATCACATCGATCGATTCGAAACCACTTTCAGAATCACTTTTTCTATTTTAAGCTTTCTATCGTTTTCTCCATCCGTCCGACTATTCGCCTGCCCGTCCATCCGTCCGCCTGTTTGTCTTGGTTTCTTATGAAGATATTTTGATGAAATTTGCTACACCGACCTGCTTTGATCCAAGAACGTATGCTATTGAAAATCGTTCGGATTGAAACACGTCTGCGGTCACTTCCTTTATAAAGCCTAATATTAAATTGTCGTTATATGAACTGTGGAGTGGCCATGGCTCACTATAGTGTTTTCTCTTGTTTTATTTATCATAGAATTATTTAGAAAAAGTTTACATGTTTTGTAAAAGCCAATGCGCCATTTTCCGCTTTCTTTTACTAAAGCAAAAAAAGCAAAAAACAAAAAAACAGGGCAAGAGCTAAAAAAGACAAACTGATCGCGCTAACCAAAGCTAAAAACAGATAACAAAAAAATGAGACTTAATTATGCTAACGGTTGAGCGTCACTGAAATTTTGGAATTTAAGTAGACATGCGTTTCTGTGTTTTTTCTCTGGCCGTTTGCCAACCAGACACTAGATTCATTATGTTTGGCAATAGGGATCAAATAGCGAAAACGAAATATAAATAAATAAATAAATAAGAAAAACTTGTTGTTTTTGAAATTTCTAACTAATGTATAAAGCAAAGATTTTATCTCTAAATTCCAAATAAAAATTATTTCAATTATCAAGAAATTTAAAATGATTTCAGAGTTAATTATAAATAATAAGACCATTGGCTTGTCAAAGGCGCCTTAAACCTCTAAAATGGGTACACATGTGAAAGGTGTGGTCCTTATGCAAATAAGCCTTGAAGCAAGTCTTCCAGTTCAGCCATTTGCAGCAAACATCTTTTGGCCATTTTTGTTAGAACCAATGTGCCAATGACCAACATTAGTAGCCGAGAAAGTAAGAATCGTGACTCTCAAGTCACTTTTCGCAGGTTCAAATCTTGGTGCGGTGGAGCTTATTGTGGCCGTAGCTATAGTGAGTGCTTAGTTGTTCACTAAGGGGTGGACACCATCTCCCTATTTCTTCCCTTTTTCCTGACTGACTTCTAACTTGTTTTTGATCGTCACAGCGTTACGCGAATAATCATTGGTCATATCAAGATACCAGAAAAAAGGACCGCTTTTATTTCTTTTCTATGAAATACTAAAGGCTGCTTGCCCCAGGGCAGGAACGGAAATATCTAAAGTTTTTCTTTTTTTTTAATTTCGAAAATGCTTCGGTATTTTAGATATTGAAGGCCTGTTTGCTGGCGGATCAAGGATATTTTCAAAATTAATTTTCGAAAATCAAATGAAAACTTTATATAAAACTTTTCGTTTTTCTAACTCAATGATTAAGACAGTAACTATTGCAATAATACATGGACCGATAGACATTTGTATTAGCCATTATAAAAACACACGATCATCCTAAATATTTCTAGTGCGCAGCCACATTAGCCAGCGGGTTGGATGGATGGCTGTGCCCAATTAGCATTTCATGCCCTAAAACGTATCTGAACTGTATGAGAAGATTGTTCTTTACCCCAAACCGATTCATTTTTCTACTAAAAACCGCCTTGAAAAACAAAACAGAGTTAGTAAAACGGTAGGCGAGATGGCCACGTTAGTGTCAATCTCAGGCTGTGTTGCCTTAGGGGCACATGCTTTGGCTTTTTAAAGAGAACGATATAAAGATTCTTTGCTTTACCCTCAGGTCGATTCAAATTTCTATTAAAAAACCAATAGAGTTCGCTGTTATAAAAATTCTTCGGAGACCCAGTTCTAAACTAATTTCATTTTCTTTGGAACATATAAACTTTTCAAATTTCTTATTTAAACCTTCTCGAGGTCGAGATATGATATGACGCTTAGATAATGAGCTTACCTTTTAAAGATCTGATGTAAGAAGTCCAAAATTTGGCTTTCTTGCTGGGGGTCTCATTACGACCAATCATTTCCAAATGGCTTTTAAACATTTTGATCGATTTGTTTTTGGTTCGTTTCAAAGGACTCGTTCGCTAAAAAGATATAATGATAAATCAGTAAAATATAAACTTGAAATAATGGGAAATTAATAATAAACAAAATGGCGCCAAGCACGCCGCGTAGTTCCGAGTTTGACTTATAGTTCGAATGTAAGTTTGATTTGTTTCAAGCATCAAGAGGTTTTCAGTGGATAGCTAGCTTTCACTTGGAGGATCGAAGAACTTTTTTATATTTTAATAAGATTTATGGTATTGGCACAGGTTTAGTGGCCGAAAATAGAATTTGTTTATAGACAATGTTGGTTCTGTTAAATCGGCCTCTAAGTGGGCGAAATTTCTGATGAAAATATCAATCCATTTATGAAAACTTGCTGCCAATGTAAAGAAACTTTAAAAATTTATAGAATTCTTCGACAGTCTTTTTGCCGATAGATAATTGATCATATGGGGACCTAAACTTTAGAAAATATTTCATCAGAGTAATATGCAGTAAACTATTGTCTGAAGTCTAAGTTCTTTTGGCTAAAGCACTTACTTGTCGGTCACTTTCAAAATAAAAGACGTAGCACTAATTAGCATGGAATTCTGAAACGCTTTAACTAAGGACCTTAATTCTTGAGCAAAGCTGTCCACTGTCTACCTTTTTGTAGGTAAGTTCATTCACCAAATATTTGTTCTACCGCATGTTCTCTCGTGCGTTTAATCATTCGCTCTGTCGTCCTTTCGCTTTTCTTTTTATCCATCCCTCTGATTCTGCCTTTCTTGTATTTGACTGTCCGCTCCGCCGTCCGTTGATTCATATACTTGGCCGACACCTATCCCACGTTTCGTTTACCTGTTTATACCTTCCTTTTCTTTAACTAACTTTCTATTTACTCCGTTGTCCTCTGGTTCGTACACTTGTCCTATGCATCTATCCCACCTTTCTTTTGTCTAACTGTGCGTCCTCTTGTTCTTTTGTTTAACCGCTCGTCCGACCTGCCTGTCCTACCTTTCTTTCATCTACCCGTGCGCTTCAACATCCATTTATCTATGCACAGTTGATGTCCGATCCGCCTGTCCCGCTTTTCATTTACATGCCGTTCGGCCTGCTGTCCTTTCGTTTAGCTCTTTGACCAACCCCGTCTGCCTTTTGCCTTTCCTGTCTTTTTTTTTCTACATTCGTACCATTGATCTCTGTTCCGCCTACAAGTCCATCTTGTTAGTGAAACACCGATCCATTCATCCTTGCTACTAACCCACAGTTTTTCCAATACATTGTCAAACTTCATCGGTGCGTCGGTTAGCCGTCGCTCACCGTTCCCTTTACTGTTAATATCTTCACTTCCATTTATTCATTTCTCCTGATGCCTGTTCCGTTTGCGAATCTATCCAGCTGCATAACTTGTCTTTAATATACCCGTCCGCTTATTTTTAAGTCCGCTACAGTCGATTCCTTCAAGCATTTATTCCTCTGCCCTCCTTGACCGATTCTATATGCCACGTTGCATCGATCCATGATGCATGAAGGATGCATCCCCCGTCCGGCCGTCAACTGTAATACCATAAATTTATTTTCCGTTTCTATCCCTGTCAATCACCCAACTGTTCGTCCACTCATCTATTCTTTCGCTTGTCTATCTCTGTGCTCGTAGATTTCTACGTCGACTAAAGTGCTGCGTCCCTCCATACATCCAACGACCTCAAAACGAAATATTTTCTTTACTAAGTTGTTTTATTCCAAATCATTTACAATTCATTCAATTTTCGATTTTCGGTTTTCCTTCTATAATCGCTTCAAAAACAAGATAGTTTTTATCAAAATACAATTTCTTAAATAATTTTTGCTTTTTACACAAATTCCATACGCACGTTACAAAGATCACTTGCCGTGTTCCAATTTTCAAAAGTGTCTTTTTTTTTTCTTCTATTTTTTTAATAGAATTTTCAATTTCTTTTTTTAAATTTTTTTGAATTTCTTTTAAAAAACAACTGAAGAAAAAAAAAAAAATCAACAGTCAACGTAAGACGCCACAAGATCATCGAATAGATTAAAAATAGAAAATAAGTTTATACATTGTTGTTGTATGACAGCGACAGCGACAGAGAGAACGACAACGATCACAATGACAGCAGTGCGTTGTCTTCTCAGTCGGACGGTATTGTTTGTGAACGGAGTGCGTACTCGACCAAAATGATAATAATAAAGAAATTAATGCGATCACCGAGCAACTAAATAACTAACTGACGCAATATATCTGTGACTATATAACATACATATATGCTCATGCGTGCGTGTGTGTTCAAATATATGCTCGCAAGTATGTGTGCCGCCGTAAATATGCCAAAAAAAGGGAAAAAAAGAAAAGTTTTTTCTGGTTACTAATAGTTATTAAAGAAATTTGCTTCTCTCTCGCATATATACATATATATATACATATATAGCGTTCTTGTTGTAGATGAATATTTAACCATGAGAGCAATGAAAAGGAAACTAGAAAATTATAAATCATGCACTCTACGAAGTGCAAGTATACACAATTGTACAAATTCTTATGTGCACAACACACACCCAAACACAAACACAAACACGTAAAAGCATTTGTCTGTCTGTTGAAATGTACAATATTTTCTGCTCTAGAGCTTTAGCTAGAAATCAAACGATATTTTTAAATGTCCTTGAGTTGTTGTAGCTGCTTATGCACCATTATTTGATTTGTATTATGTATATAATAGTATAGGTGTCAGTCTATGCCTGTGTGTCATATATCCTCAGCTATTTTAATTCAAACATCAAATATCTCAGATCTCTGGTTAGATAAAACTTATCTTTCCTCTTGTATTTATTTATATTTATTTATTCATTTATTATTATGATTACTTTTTCTTTGGGGCGGGGGGAAATGAAAAGATCAACAAATTTTTAAATAATTTTTATATATTTTTTTTTTTTGTTTTCTATTTATTTATTATTTTTTCATTTATCCCATCATTTTTCCTCCCTCCAATGGCATCAAGACTTATAAAGTCGAGATATTCTTAACCTGCTTGGGATTTTAAAAATCATTCGAGCTATAAATTTGAATTCAAACGTTTGTCTATCCGTCTGTCCATCTATTCATCCCACCATAAGAGTATTGTTAGAACTCTCACGATCTCTCTCGAACTTTACAAACTGAACACATATGATTGTTGTTATTGTTGTTGCCAACATGCTCAAGCCAAGTTTAAAAAATTGGCCACGGGAAACTGAAGTCTCCAATATTTCAATTACATTGTTAGAGAGAAATATATCTCGAAAGTCTATAAGGGACGTCGATCAGCCCTTTATCCATTGCGATGGATATCCATGGTTTACTCCCAGGCTTATATAGTTTTCGTACTCGTCTTTTTTGTTTTTCTCTCTTCATTTTATTCGTAATCTTCACTTTTTCTTACTAATGTAATCTTACTAATGTAATTTTAAAGTTTGTACGTATTTAGGAAAATTAAAAAGAAAATTTTTTCTTTCATTTTTATAAAAAAAAAAAGAAAAGATTTCACTTCATTAGGACTTAATAATGTTACATAATTATATTAATTATATATATCATTTTTTTTTTCATTCAATAATTTGCAAATCAGTGCAATAATTAATTCACTTTAATTGTTTTTTTGTTTTTTTTTAATTTCCATTATTTATTTTATTTAAATATTTTTTTATATTTCATTGTATAATAATTTTTATGGAGGAAAATTAATTTTAAAAATTTTTTTATATATATATTGAAATTTATTTATTTCTTTTTTTTTTTGTTTTTAATTTTATAAAAAATCTTACATTTTTTTTTATTGTTATTAGTTTTTTTTTTCTTTTCTTTTATTAAATTCAATTGCAGTTACTCCCTATCCAAAAAAAAGGTATAATTTAAGCGTTCTATACTCAACGAAGAATTTTTTCAAACTGCTAACGTTTTAAATTTTGTTTTAACAATTTTATTAAAGTCTGAAGCATTTTCATTAAAATACAATTAAAGAAATGAGCTTAGCATCGTTGCATATGTATTGGTATTGTGAAAAGCAAAAGCTTTCTGCAGATATATGGTCAAGATCACTTAATAGCATTCGTCGCGGCAATACATTGGTATTATGTGCTGCTTACACATAGATGTTTTTTTTTTTTTTTTGTTGTGTATATACAGATAAATAAATTATATTAAAGAAAATTTCTCTTAAGTATTTCGCTACACATATTTTCATAATTCTGTGTTTTTCTTCTGCTTCTTCAGTCTTTTGAATAATTTCTCACATCGCACAGGATGAACAAACACCTAACTACCTACTTACCTGCCCACCTACATTTTCTTACAGAGCCGTATGTGTCTCTGCACTTAACTGTACATATATATACACATTTTACACCCACATATATACATGTTTATATGTGTATATGTATTTATTTAATTCTCATATATGTACAATCAACCCCTTATAAAATTTTCATTATGATTCGCAGTTAATCGATTCTCATTTGTTTACCCCTTATGCTCCTCTCGAATGCTTCTTTTTTTCTTGATCTTGATTTTCCTGAACAATAAAAATTGAAATAAAAAGAAAACCTTACATAGCTATCTAAACGCCCACTTAGTTCTTTATGGATAACATTGTACTAATAAAATCTTTCTATTAATGTCAAATCAGAGAAATTAAAGGGGGTTTAACATCCAAGGCCGACGTAAAAAAAAAAAAAATTATCGAAAGTGCAAAAATGTTCTCAATTTTCTCTGAAGTTTATCACAGTTTTCGGGTAAATAGATTTCCGATGAATGAAAAATCCGCATGACAAGGCTTTGAGTCGCTCGCAGTCAGACTCCCGCCATTCATCAATTTTGTTAGTTTGGTTTGGTGAAGGATACAGAAGACGCTCGAGATAATTGGGAGTTTCCAAGCATCTTTTTTTATGAGCTAAGCGTCTTGTGATAAGAGAGTAAATTAGGTTTTAGCGAGTGTATGCATCTGTATCTTTCATTATATCGGTCGATTCAGAATCATTTTCTGAATCGATGTACGCTTGTCTATTCATCTGTGCGTCCGCCCAGCTGTCCGTTTTGGGTTTTGTGTTCAATCTAAAGATCGCAAGGTTTCAAGTTATTACAGATGACAGATGACACAACAGACATCGTTAATTGGGATTTTAAATATTTTTTTTCATGCCCTACGCGGCTTGTGATACGAGAATATATTAGGTTTGATCGAGCGTATGCAGCATCCAGAAAGACTTGGGGTGGATCTATCTTTCATTACATCGATCGATTCAGAGTCACTTTCTGAATCGATGCAAGATGGTCTGTTTATCTCTTCGTCTGTCCATCTGTCCGTTTTGTTTTTTCTGTTCAACCTTTTGTTCTTGTGTTCAAAGGTTGCAAGTTTTTCAAATGGTTTGAAGGAATTTTAGGCTTTGACATGTTTTGGCGCAACGCTAATGGACCCTCCTGAAAACGATTCAGAACGAACCGCTTTTTCCTCCACTTCCAATAGAAAGCCTTGTTTTGGAAATTCGTTACATGAACAAATGTATTAAATAGAGTAGTATAAGGCATTTAATGATGGGCCGTGACCCATTGTAATGTTTTTACAAGGTTCGATTTCGAATTATATAATATAAGAAATGCCTTGAAAAGAAAAGAAAAAATTTATTTATCGATGCGAATTCTACAGAAGTTGTCGTTCATTGACCTTGCGGTTATGCACAGTTCCTCAACTCATCTCTGTCCCAAACTTTGTCTTTCATTAGATCATTGTTCTTCCCCAAGATACGGGATTCCTCTCCGGCTATGTGACTATGTGTCACATTGCGGAATGCTAATGCATATTCCGTGAAAATGGTTAATTTTGACATCATGACTAAGATCAAATTGATAAATATATATGTAATATATATTTACATTTATATTTATATTTATATACATTTCATATTTGTTTTTTTTTAGAATTAATTGTTAAGACCACTACAGAGGGAGCAAGACGCGCCATAAAATACCCTAGACTAACCTACTACTTTTCAAAATAAGACGCCATAAGGAGAATAGTCGAAAAAGTAGTCCGATCTGATAAATTTTCAATAGCGTTCGTCTTTGGATCAAAACATGTACCGAACTTCCTCAAACATTACGAACTTTAGGCTTAAGACAAAAAACCACGGTGGCGGACGTGTGGATGGACAGGCAGACAGACAATCTTAAATAGACCCAGAAAATTATTCTGGATCAATCCGTTACAATAAAAAATAGGTCTGTCTGTCGTTCTTCGAGTTGCATACTTCCGCACAAACTTAATATATCTTTGTACCCCAACCAGCGTAAGATATAAGTATGTGTGAAATAATTAAAAAATTTAAATTCAAAGTTCAAATGTGCCTCAAAGACGCATTTTGATAACATTACGGTCCAAGAAAAAAGATCAAAAATAAAGAAGTAACCACCAGTCTCAGATGATTCGATCTAATATAATATTTTTTGTTTCTTTATTTAGTTTTTTGTTTTTTGTTTTCTTTTTTGAAAAAAAAATTCTTTGCATTTTAGTTTGCATTTTCAGCTCTTCCTCTTCATTTTTTGTTTTCAATTATTTTTTGTTTTAAGCAAATTTTAAGATATTTATAAAAAATGTTTTACGAAAGAATAATTGTTCGCTTCTTCGAACACAAGCTGTTGAAAATGTTTAAAAATTTCAATTTTTTTTATATTAGAAAAAAAAAAAGGAAAAACATTAAAATTTATTAATGTTAGAAAAATTAGAAAAATTTTATGAGGCCATTATGGTCGATCTCTGCTAACTGAGAGCAGTTTATGAGACTAGAAACAATATAAAAAAATATATTATATCCATATATATATATATATATATAAGGAAAGAATGTAAATAGAGGAAACTAGATAATAACAAAACATGTTCTGCCTTTTTAATTAATGTTGTAAACATCCATACATATAACCACTTATGTGTGCGCTAAGAACGCGATATGCTTGAACATTCTCATACATATCATCATCATTAACTGCATATGTGTGTTAATAATTAATTTCTTAGTAATGATATGAATTTATGTGCGTGATGGTAAAAGTTAAATAGAAAGAAAAAATGATAATAATAAACAAAATATGTAAACTTAAAATAATAATAAAAGGCAAGTAAATCTCAAACATTTTTGTATGTGATTCGAATAAGTTTTTGCGACATATTTTATTCCTTATGTTTGAAATTTGGTTATTATGCAGATCCTAACTATGAAATGGTATATAAGTATATATATATATGTATAAATAGGCAGACCAGAATGCCACTGCAAGAAAAGGAAAGAATTCAAAACACTATAGTGGGTCACGACTCAGCGTTGAATACTCTATACCACTTCGCTCAGTGCGGTTATCCCTATAACGATCTTTCAAAATACGTCTTTACATGGGCAGTAGTCGGAAAGTGGCCCAAATGGCGACATTTTCAACGGCGTGCGTTAGCCTTGCGCCAAAACATGTCGGTGTAACAAATTTTATCAAAATATCTCGAAAACTTAAGTTTGGAAACAAGACGAAGCGACGGACAGGCACAGTTAGATCGGCACAACAAAAGGTGGGCACAGTTTGAACATAAAGAACCAAAACAGGCCGACAGAAAGATGGACAGACAAACATGGTATAATAATAAGTGAGGGTGTCTCACGTCCTTCTGGGTGTTGCATACATCCACACGAGCTTAATATATCCTTCTAGGCTTTTGGTGCACGGTATGAAAAACTTTCTGGAAACCAAAAACTCTCTTACATTAGTCAGACAAAGCGATTTTCACTAATGTTATGGACATAAGCCACATGGTAAGCAGCAAATTTTCGAACTGTCCTAAACGAAAGGCTCTAGTGTGCGGATACTGCACTCACTTTGTTAAGCTACTAGTGGCTATTTTCTATTTTTTGAAATCACGTACGGTTGATCCCTGCATATGAATAAAGAAGTGCAGAAATTAGCTACGTCGCTTGCAAAATGCATTAATGCATGAGAAAAATCCAGTTAGTTTACTTCCACTAATAAATTCTTCAACGTTGAAACAGTATTTTAAATCGTTATTTACCATCAGTAATTGGGCTAAGGCGTTGGCTAGTATAAGTGCGACTTTCAAATCGGCATATCGAAGTTCAATTTCCCGTCACGATTAGTGTGTGGCCGTAGCTGTGGCCTAAAATCTACTAATCGGTCGTATGCCTCCTAGGTTGTGACCACCACTATCCACTTCCGCACTTCTTCTCCCACAGAGCATCACCATTTTTATGCAAATGTACGCATCAAAAGGGTATGATTACTCAACCTTATTCCTCCTCTCTTCCTCTTTCGATATGAAGCTCACGGCGTTTACGCCAGTGTAGGGGGCACCATATAGGTGGTTGGTCATAAGTAAAAGTTGTTATTCATCCACTTATCGAGATCTTATGAGGAGTTTCTGATACGTTTTAGCTTATTGTTTTTGTCTTTATACGGGGAACATACCTTCTGGCGAGTTCGCCAATAAAAACAGCGAGATGGAAAGACAATTTCACAATTATTATTTTATAATTCAAATAGTAATGAAATTTCTTGCCCGTTATGGATATCTTCTTTTTTTTCTTGCTCTTCTCCGCGTCTTCTTCTTTCTTCTAATCTTCTTCGTATTCTTCTTTTTGTCCTTGTTAGTTTTGCCATCGTTAATTTTGTCCTTTTTCTTCTTCTTTCTCTCGCGTCTCTTCTTCTTCCTCCTTCTTCTCTTGTTCTTCCTCTTTCGTCTCTTCTTGTTTTCCTCTTCCTCCTTTCTTCTTTCTTTTGCTATTTTTCTTTCTCTCATTTCTCTTTTTCTTCCTTTGCTTCTTTCTTCTGTTCTTCTTCTTATGCTATTTCTCTTCCTCTTTGGTATTCTTTTTCTTTTTCTTGCTCTTCCTGCATCCCTTATTCTTTTTTCTAATCTCCTTTTTATTCTTCTTGCTCTCCTCCTTTTTTCTTGTTCTTTTTCTTCTTTTTTCTCTCGTTCAACTTCTTCCTCTTCCTCCTCTTTCTCTTTCCTGTTCTTCTTCTTATTCTTCCCCTCCTCCTCTTTGGTTTTCCTCCGCTTTTGCTTGCTCTTTCTCTACCACTTCTTCTATTTCTAATCTTATTCTTATTCTTTTCCTCTTCCTCTTTGGCTTTCTTCTCCTTCTTTTTGCTCTTCCTATTAATCTAAGGGAACAGCATAACACGTATAACAACATGCCTATAATCATCACGTGCATATGTGACTGTTTTCTTGTTTTTAACTTTCCATCAAATTTGTTGTCCCGGAACAACGGTCGCCAGAAAACTCTGGAATATCGATTCTGTGGTTAAACAACATTGTCAAGTTACGAAAACCACAAAAAAAAGAAAAGAGAATTGCCTGTGACCGTCTTGATGTTGCTCAGGACATGGCTGCCTATCAGTCAAGTGCAGCAAGTTATATTCATGTTAAAGCTTTTCTTAAATAATTCGATAATATGATCTTCCGGTATATATGGCTAATCCAATATTTAACGATTCTTTGAAAAATAAGTTCCTTGAAAACACATCAATATTTTTAATAAATTTATATAAACGCAAGAAATTTTGATTTTCTTAGTAAATTTAAAAAAAAAAAATATTATTAGAAAACCCGTGGATTTATAAATAGCGGAAATAATAAAACCAAAAAATTATATCAAAATAAACAATCAAAAGAAAAATTGTTTACAACGTCGAACACAGCAAGAAAATGTAATTTCAATTTCCCCGAAGCAAAAACAGCATCGGAAACCCCACAGTGATCAAATTTCGTCTACAGCCTTTGTTCGCATATGTTTTTTTGGGAAATCAAAATGAAATTTAAATATAAGGCACTGCGGGCACTTTATTATGCGTTTAATCTGAGTCGCTCTTCTGTCCGTCCATTAGATCTTTATTTATAACAATAAACATGACATTAATGTCCGGCTTCCGTCTTTTTTCGGATGTCAGTGAAAGGTTTCCCAAGTTATAGAGGAACGTTACCTTCGGATCTCATGCTCCATGAAAGTCCTAAACAATTTGGTTTCCTGGCGAGCCGGTATTATCGTGCGCTTTATCATTAATGGTTCCATTCCGCATCGATATATCTTCACGGTATGGATGCAAGCAATAAAACGGGTAGGAATTTACATTCCGGTTATGATAGAACATTCTAAACTTCAAAGCTAGCTGAGGTGCGATTATTGATTGCTATATATAGCGAAGATATTTAATTTCTCATATATTTTCAATTATATTTTTGTATGATTTAACGTCACTTCTTAACAAATAGGTCAATTTAAAAACTCCGTTACTTCGTACACTACGTTGTATATAAATATAGTTTTCCACAACATATTTACATACTTCGTTTTATATAAATATAGCTTTCTGCTAGTTCAGAATGCATTCCTGGGGCGACTTAACACATTCTTTAGCTGGAGAGTGAAGTTTTACTAGGAAAAAATTTCAAAAAAATAACCTAAAGCTTGAAAATAAAAGCTCTAAGCTTAAAACTTCACAACTTTTAAAACAAAAGGAAGAATATAAAATTGAGGAGGTAAGAATCGCGATACCAAGTCGCCAAGTTGGCCGCGGGATCAAATTCCAATTCCGCTATAATTTGCTTCCATCGTAATCACATGGATAAGGGTACAACATTCACAGAGAGGGAAAACATCCATTAGGCTACGCTCATCAACACCTTATCTTTTTCTCTTTCCTCACTTCTTTCCGGCCATCACAATGTTAGACATTTAATGCCATTGATCATTTGAGAAAAAGAAAAACTTGTCTTTTGACCTACTGATCGATTTTCCTGGGCTTAAACGTTTGATTAATTATTATTAATGAAGGTAAGTAACAGTATTGCGCTCTACAGCTTTGCCGTGTTTATACATTTTTTATGAAAATTCCTGTGTATATTTCTGTGTATTGTAAAGATTTGGTAAAATTCCATGAAGTAGGTATAAAAAAATATCACCACACAGTTCCGAAAGTAATAACCGGAGTAGGGCGCCTTTATGAGGAAGCTTTACTGAGCTTTTCAAGCTAACATATGCCGTTTTTACAGCTCTGTATAGCTCTATGCATTATAAGCATTTGTTAAATCTATCTACAATGGCGACATCTTCTGTTTCTGTGCCATATAATTTAAGAAAAACAAAATGAAAACACTATAGACCCGGCCCACCATTAAATACCTTAGACCACTCTACAGTTCATTCGTATAACGACATTTATATTCACATTCGTATTCACATAACGAGAATCATAAAATAAGACGATACACAGGAAGATAATCTCAAAATAAGATGGTACATGGGAAACGGTTGAAAAAACTTGTCCGACTCGAACCATCTTTAATAGCCAAGACATCATTGAGCCAAGACATATCGGTATAACAAATTTC
The DNA here is from genome assembly GCA_000688735.1 of Glossina austeni. Taxonomy (NCBI): domain Eukaryota; kingdom Metazoa; phylum Arthropoda; class Insecta; order Diptera; family Glossinidae; genus Glossina; species Glossina austeni. Next base: position 866,125 of record KK502448.1, read on the forward strand.
ATCAAAGTATATGTCAAAAATTGCGTCCTGTAGATTGAAAGCAAGATGGACCGACGGACAGCCAAGCTTAGAACGGTACAATAAAAGGACATTATATTTCAAGTCTAACTAGGTATTATATACATCCGCAGAAACTTAATCTACCCCCGTGTACCACACATGTACTGCGGGGTATAAAAAGCAAACAGAGATAGACCACACTTATGAGGAAACTCTATAGCGGTTCACTAAAGTTAGAAGCTATCCCCCAATCCAACTTGTTCCGCGAATTGTTTTTGGCATCTTTCAATTAATGCCACATATACGAAGCCGTTTCTTGCATACATCGGTAAAAGCGTTAAGGCATCCATTCAAGTTTGTTTAGATGCAATGCTTTGCCTAATATGTAAATGAAATTAATAAAGCATGAACAACTGCGTTGTATTAATTTAGCGCAGGAAAAGAGAAGAAGAAAAAAACCTATAAAAAGCAAACTTTTTCTTTTCCTTTTCCTTTTTGTTTTTTTTTTGTTTTTTTGTTAAATTTATGACTTTTTTATAAGTTTAAAGACCACATAAACTGTTCTCTATGTTCTCTATGTAGTCAATCGCTTGCTTTATATTTAATTATATTTTGAGGCCATTAGTGTATCTAACACAAGCCTGTCAAAACACCTGTGAATTTTTGAAAATAATTTTTTTGCTATTTATAGCAGAATAACTAATTTAACCAAAGCGAACATAAAAATCGTACATAACATCATACATATAAAATGCATCCATATATGTATAGCGGAATAGCGGCATTAGCACCCGAAAGAAAAGCAAGCACATAATAAATATCGGAATGAATCACTTTTCTTAGGAATATTTAAATACTTTCAAATATTACTCAAAGCCTCGTTACAAGCAAAAAAAAAAAAGAAAAAATATTTTGTTTATTTTCTTCTACTTTTTTCTTTTAACTTAATTATTACTTAATTTAAACTTGAACTTTCGTTAGAAATTATAAAACAAAAATAAAGAATTTGTTTTTCTTTATTTCTTTCATTACTGATGTAATACTTACGAGTTGAGCGTTAAAGCGTATGGTAGACGCAGGGTGACAACCTACGAAATCAATTGCATTCGATTGGGTTATCTTTTGGATCTTTTAAGCAAAAATTCAAAATTTCAAAAGCAATTTAAAAAGTCGTGTTTATATCGTTTTGACTTTCAATGGAAAATTGATAAGATTGTCTCAAAAGAACATAGTAATGGCTGAGTAATATTTTATACAAACGTATGGATTTTATTACATGGGCAGCATACGTTGCTTAGGTACAGCAGTGCTCTGCAAGTACATAATGTGTTGAATGATAATTGATGATTGATACCTAGAGCACAAAACAGTGTCCTACGTATGTTAATCCCGCAAAGCTTAACATAACATCTAGACCAAATCTCTTGAAAAGCTTATTACAAAACCTAAGAACAACAAGGCTATTAAGCGACTGTTTTCCCAAACTTTTTTCAACTTAGGAAAAGACTTGGACAATTTTTTTATAATACTAAGGTAAAGTGCGTTCATTCTGTTAAAGTACAGACTGAGGGAGGTCAAGGCTATTGTAGATTTTGAGCTGAGCTTCAACAAACAGGCAGACGTTTCCCGGTTAGCTGCTTGTACGACTTGCCTACAAAGCTTCCTATCCTACGAAAGCACTTTTAACGATATTGTCAGAGCACTGTGGACTGGCAATACAAGTGAATTTAAATGAAAGGATTAAAATTCTTGCCCCTCAACTTTAGATGGTTTCCTTCTAATGCAGCTCATTAGGTATTCTAACTAACGCAGAATGAGTCGATGAATTGATCTAACCTTTGAACTTATTTGCACTAAGATAATGAAAAAGAATTAAAGAAAAACTTTTTAAGAGCATAGACAAGTCTACAGATCTATCTGACATTTGAACTCCACTTAGGTAAAGAAGAAGAACAGAGACTAACCCCAAGTTCCTATATATACATATACATATATACAAAATTTAGCATGTAGCCGCAAGCAGCATATATATGTGTAGTGGTATGGTATATATGACTTCAAAATCAATAAAAAAATATCTCCGTTATTATAGATGTTAGGAAGCTATAGAGAGCAGATTTCTCAACTTGTTTTGTCGGGGGTTCCAACCGCGAACGCTCCAAGACCCAATGAGCACACGAAATGGGAAAACGTAAGCTTTACCTGCGCAAAGTCTCGGCAAAACCAAGTGTTAAGGTAATAAATAGGCTTTGCCATTCCTAGCATGGAAAGCGTGCTCATAAACATGTCCCAACTCATGTATGGATCGTGTAGGTTATCATAGGAAAGGTAGGATAGATTATCGTCAAATATTCATAAGCAGAGATCCCCGAATGGCTTTTAAAGCATGTAAAAGTACTAATTTTGACCCGCTTCGTCTGCACACGAAAGAATGGCATGGCATGAGCTTTGCCTCGTAGTGTTTCATTATCGACTTGAGACACTAATATACCTCTAAGACAGCCTTATAACAACGTGAGGATGCACTCCCGAGAAGTAGTGATCCACCTCACCTACCACCAAACACTATGCATCTAAACGTTTCACCCATGAGCAGAAGCCCATAAGGACCGACTTAATTTTTCAGTTTTTCAATTCAATTCAATTTTCAATAAATATAATCAAATTGTCGAATGTAAGCAAATGTTTAAAGTCGTGGTCGTAGCAATCTATTGACAAAGAGATAGATTGGATAAATTTGTAGAAAAACAGATCTAAGTTGACTCTCTTTTTCAGCTTTTACTTTAGAGAAGACGCCATTTATAAAAGCATTTTACTCTACTCTTGTTAGCATTTGATAAACTTAACATATCAGCTATTGATGGATGGAATGGCAATGACACGTGTACTCTTCGCAGAAGCACAACATTGCTGCTGATTTATTTTTGTTGAATGCTTTAACAAAGTCTTTTTAGGTATTATGTCACAATCAATCGTTTAAATGCATATGTATATATATGTGTGTGTCTGAGCATTAACGAACGGTTTGCTGCCAATAAATGAAAGGAAAAAAAATCAATTTGTTTACTTTTACTTTTTTTAACTGGGTATCTATCTGCATGATATTTGCATTGGCAGAAATCGCCCGCCAACAAATCCTAATATATATATATATATTATCCTATATATATATATATATATATAAATATATATATATAAATATATATATATATATATATATATAAATATATATATATAAATATATATATATATGTATATATATAAATATATATATATAAATATATATATATATGTATATATATAAATATNATAAATATATATATATATGTATATATATAAATATATATATATAAATATATATATATATGTATATATATAAATATATATATATATGTATATATATATATCTAGGGTTAAAAACCTGCAAAGGTTATCTTTGTTTATATTGTTAAGATTTTCTTTCTCGATATACGAATCGATTAAAACGCAATTTACGAAATTTTATAAAATTTCTGTCTTTTTTTATTTATTTTTTTTATACCCTACTCCACTTGTGGTACAGAGTATATTAAATTAGTGCGAACGTGTGTAACACGCAGAAGGGCTTAAGATAGACCCACCTATTATTGTAGCTTGACTCAGGATTGTAATCTGATTTGATTTAAGCCTGTCTGTTCGCCTGTCCGCGTCTCATTCTGTCCATCTGTTCGTCTTCTCGTCTCATGCATATCCAAGTAATTTTGTATTCAAGGTACAGGTCGCATTCTTGAGATATTTTGATGAAATTTGGTACAGTAACGTGTCTTGACCCGAAGACGAACGCTCTTGAAAGTAATTTGGATCAGGTCACTTTTTCGATCACTATGTATATAACGCCCTATTATGAAATGTCATTATATGGAAAACAATTGCAATTTCCATAATTTCTCAGCAAAAGTGGCTAAGCAGCAGTATTTCGGCATTCTTTTGACCAGCTGTGGCAATTTTTGAACCTTCTCTCATACAATGAGAACTGAAGTTTATACGACAGAAAGGTCTAATTTTCAATGGTTCACGATGAAAATTATATCATAAGAGTAGTTTAACATAAAAAAGGAACTGTGCTAAATTTGGACCATCTCGGCCTGGTCTTTTGATCCTACTCTAATAAGGATTTTCACGAAATTTGGTCCTATGTGGAGCAAAAAAGTCTAAGTTTTAATATGTGGTGATGAAAATTAACCCATAATAGCGATTTCGTACAAAATTTGGAATGTCTACGCCTATATTTGGATCCTCCCCTATGTAAGGATTAAACTTGTACTACATTAGGTTAAGTTTTGCCCCCGCTCCCCATGAAAAATATACGAACAAGAAGAATGTGTTCTATAATAAAAATAAGAATTGTATTAGACAGTGTGGTGTAGGGTATTTAATGGTCGGTCTACTATAATGTTCTTACTTGTTTTTTTTTTTAAATAAAAAATAAATGAACTAAACATTAATCAGAATTTGAAATGATTTGACCTAAAATAAATATGATTTATATCTTGCTTTCATTTAATCATAAAATTTTTAAAAACCTCATTAAAAATACATATTTTTTTTATTTTTTAATTATTCCGCCGCCTATTGAGCTAATTAGGAAAAACGTTTGTTTCTTATATCTGCCCCAGTGGCTATATCACATTTGCTTAATATTTATAGCGGAGCTAAATGTAAACTTGAAACTTCCTCTTTAAGCAGCTTAGAGATCGTTCACAGCGTAGACTTGTCCACTGCGTAGCTATCTCTCTAGCTGCTACTCTGTTGAAATCACTATTGCCATCTTGAAGTTTTGCCAGAAACGAGAAACTCTATCGCAAGGTAATCCTTATGATGTTTGTCAAGTGAAAATTGAGAATAAACAAAACCAATTGCCTTATTATATCCCCACATAACTATGAAAAATTTGTAATATCCTGCATCGTTTGTGGTGATCGCTTGTGATGGTATAAGGGTCCAATCAAAGTGTGTGGATGTTTGCAACACCCATGGGAACTTGATATAGACATACTTTTTTTACAGATCAATTCAGAATCTTTTTCAAAAGGTGTACTTGTGGTGTACACTTGTTAAGTTTGTGTGGATGTGTGCAACGCCCATAAGAACTTGAGATAGACATACTTTTTATTCAAAATCATATTTAGAATCACTTTCTCAGTCGATTTAAGCTCGTCTGTGTGTCGGTCCAGCTAATTTTTTATGTTCAACCTACAGGTTGTAAATTTTTGGAATTACTTCTGAATTCGTTATATATTGCAGACTCCATACAACGTGATACGAATTTATCGCGTAATAGGGGATATATTAAGTACGTTAGAAGCTTGCTAAGATGATTTGACGTAGGCCCTCCTTCTTTAATGTACAAACCGATTGAGGATCCTTGCCTAAATTATGTAAATCAATCCGCTCGTTACTCTATTGTTTGGGTGTTTAACCGTATATGCCACTAGCTCTCCAGTTGTAGGATTATTATTAATCCCGCCGCTTTCTTTGAATCCACTATATTGTGTCTGGTGTTACGGAATGTTCGCCAGCCCTTTGTCGTCTGACTGTGCAGATAAGTTCGTATTCACATAGGGTATGATGGGACGTTTCTCTCGCCCCTTGGCAGAATCTACATGGATCGATATCGGAGAAACCTATGCGTTTCAGATGATATCTGAAGCAATTATGACCCGCGTAGAAGCCGGTGACTAATTGTAGGTCACTCCTTCTTACTTGCAATAGCCTATCTGCTCAACCAAAATCTGTAATAAATCTTTTCTCTTGCCGTTGCCTTGCGGTTCGTCTCCTATGGCAATTCGGCTTTTTCTGGGACCATTGCGATACCAATCCATTAATCTGGCTTCTTGGTACGCCGCCCAAAGATTCTGTACCTAGTATGGTTCCTTAGGCTCTCTTCTTAAGTAGACTGTCAGCTGTTTGTGTTTGTCTCTCCCATCTCTACTGGAAATAGGAATTGAAATGGACAACCATTTTCTATAGACGGCTAAATTTCGAATAGGTTTTTCTGAATGTAGAATGTTTAAAGGTTGTTTTTACGGGTTTTTTTGTTGTGAATTATTATTTTTTTTATTTTTTTTTTTATTACACTACAAAAATAAAAAAATATGTCCATATTTTCCAGTTATTTAATTCCATATTCAAACCAAATTATTTATTATGGATATTATCTATCAAATAATTCTTTTATGCAAAAATAATTTAATATTATTATTATTGACCCGAATATATTTGATAATGTTCACAAAAATGTAAATATCTAAAAGTACTTTTCAATAAAATAAATTATAAAGGAAAACTGGTTTGTAAAATAAGGTTTCATTTTAATAAACTAAAGTATGGAAAATAAAATTTCTTCTCAAAAACAATTTTGATATAATTGTATACACAAAAGCTGAAAGCGCTTGAGATGTTTAGATGTAAGGATTACGATGAGTTGGAAGCACAACAAATTGTTATATAAAAAAAAGTGGATATTTGGACTCTGGGAAAAAAAATTCCACTTCTACTTTTCAGTTCATTGAATAAAAAAAACTTTCTATACTCTACACCACTGGTTATACCACGTTGCTTGAAGCTTGTGCGAATGAATGCAACATCCATATGGACTTGAGATAAACCCATCTTTTATTTTATCAACCGACTCAGGATCACTGTCTGAATGAAACTAAGTTTGTCTGTCCGTCTGTCGTGTTTTTTGTGTTCAGCCCACAGATCGTAATTATTAAAATATTTTGACGAAATTTAGTACAGTGCCGAGCTTTGATCCAAGGACGACCACTATTGAAAATGGTGCCTTTCATAAAGCCAAGCACTATATTACATAAAATGGTGCAGGATATCTAATAGCGGACCGCATTTTACTAAAGTGCGGGAGTGAGCAACTTTTTCATGAGCGGGCTAATTGCAATTTTCGTATCACGGCAGTGGCCAGTTCAAAGTCCAGATACTATTAAAAATTAATTCTGTAACAATTCTCCTTCTTTTTAAATCGAGCATTTTATAGCCTAATGAAAAAAAAACATTTGAACACATTTCATTTTTGATGACTGCACAGCAAAGCCGATCGTGAAGGCAGATACAATCCATTTGCAGCACTGCCATGTGAGAGCAAATTGAATTAATTGAAATTTTAAATGTGGCAGGCCGGAAATTGCCCATGCCTGCTACTGCGTCTTCACTTCTTTTCACATCGTTTATTTTCTAGTCTATTACAAGGCGCACTTCTCCACCATATCATTATGATTGCTCCCACAATCGCGAGAATATTAAATATTTGAGGTGCCAGATGGGCCTTGCTCCCGTCAGAAGGAAGGACGTGCCGCACAAAGCCTAATCTTGATCTGGAGCTTCCTTGCTCACTTTTGGGTTTGAGTGACGTTTCCTAGTTCCGTGTGCCATCGGGCTAAGCCTCCACGGCAGAAAGCCCCTTGTAACACATCTGTCCACCATATCAAGGGGATTATTAAGACGGAGATAAATCTTAATCATTGGAACACAGCAAGCAAGCAAGCAAGCAAGCTACCAAGCAGTCGAACTCTTCATTTCCGTTAAATTAAAAATTTCATTATTGCTGGCAACTTGCAATATACGCCTTACTTTGTGGGATGGGTTTACAAGTTCCGCGCCCCTTATCAGAATTAATTAATCCACTTTTCTAACTACCTTCCGAGGCTCAAAGCGAAAGATACTTCACGTTCGAGGAGAGCGGCTACCGCGCTTAGCGTGTTGATAGGTTCCATATGTGTATTTACTCAGTCTACATGCATGGGCAGCATACGGGACCTAATAAGACTGATTGTAATTTCATGTCCAAGAGATTGAAACTTTAACATAGTCAATGAGTGACAACAAGCACGATAGTGTTTCGCTATTATTTTCAGCAACATTAACCCTTACGGATACCAGGGCCCTTTAGTGCTGAATAACATAATAAAAATGATATAAAAAACTGTAAAAGCAGTAAAAGGCTTGTTTTGCTAAAAAATTGTAGCCTCAGTGCATGTAAATACCAAAGTTTTGTCCGCAGCATTTCACGGACAGATGAGCCATCGGTGCTTCAATGATTTTACGAGTCTTTTTTTTTGTTCTTGTTTTGTTTTCAAAAAAAATCCATTTCATAATATATTTGCATATTTACGCATACACATGTGCTTATGATGCGAGCTCGCTCGCTCAATATACTATGAATTTAACGCTGGTGAACTTGAAAATGAATATATTTGTCCTTAGTTAGACGTGAGCGAGTGCACGAATGAAAACAAAAAAAAAATAAAATAAAAAGATAGAATAAAATAAAATAAAAAGAATATAAAATGATTTGCTTATGAAAAACATATTATCCAGATTTGTTTTTCCTTCCTCGTATTTATTTGTTTACTCCGAAGAGATTCTCACACGTGTACACATTTTCTGTTTTCTTTTCTTTTTTTTCTTATATGTAAACATAATTTATTATTATTACGCTCATCGAGTATTTATAGCAATGATTTGTTTGATGTTAATTTACGTGATACCATATACTCGTTCTTTAATTCTTCCTCTTCTTGAGCGTTGGAATATTCAAGTTATATATGAACACATTAATCAATTTATTAGATTTTTCCTTGCTTTTTACTTTATATTCATTATCGATGTATTGAAGACGACATTGTCGACACTGTCTGCCTGAAAATAAATAAAAAAAAAAAATTAAAATCATACATTATTTCATTTACTAACATATAAGAAAATAAAATGTAATCCTCACTCACAGAAGGCGAACATATGGTGCGGAATCTTACAAAAGAACAAAAAAAAAACGTATCAAATGCGCAACAATTGCTTATCCTGTAAAGGGAGAAATAATGTCTTTTAAAAAAAAGTAGTCGTTTAGTAGGAAAATTGAAGAAAAAATCTACCAATAAGTCACAGAAGACGGCACTAAATCTTCATTAGATGAAGAGGGCGTTGAAAATTCGGTTTTATATTATTCTTAAATGAAAAAATTTCTCTTATATTAATTAATGTATGTAACTGTCTTAGGAAAAACCATTTTTTTTTTTTGGAAATAAATACTGATTTAATAAACGTCACGCTATTTACGTCATCGCCTAAGACGGCTGTAAAGAAAAAACGCAAAAACATGTTGCATTTAAATACATTAATAAATTCAGTAACTGCACAGAATTTTTATACCCGCTAACACGCTTAGAGGTAGAATAAGTTTTACTAGTCTAACTTCCAGTATTATTAGAAGGATTAGGTTTCTTATTCTTTGTTGATTGTTCTGTTTGAAGTTTTACTAGTCTAACTTCCAGTATTATTAGAAGGATTAGGTTTCTTATTCTGTTTGATTGTTGTCGCGACTGTTAAAGTCCAATATTTCGTCTATTTCTGCAAGATAAGACAAAAAATGGACATTATCCACTCGTAGGTCATCCATGATCCCACTACCCAAACCCGGTTATTTGTCATTCATATCTTAAATTTTTTTTTTGCTCGATAGCCGCATTTGTTGGACGTCTCTACCAAAGGCTATCATCAAAATTTGCAATACTTTTACAAATAAGGTGTTATGTGGGAAGTAGTCGAGAAAGTACTCCAATCTGAAACACTCAGCCAGTGAGCACTCATCCCTGGGCCGAAAGCAGTCGGTCTACCATATTTCATTAAAATATCTTGAAAATTGCGACCTAAACGTTGAGCACAAAAGAATAGGACGGACAGATAAACATAATAAAAAGCAGGTCTTCCTCCGGTCCGGGTGCTGCACAAATTTAATACGCTCTTACATCACAAGTGTGAGATGGACGGCCAGAAAATATGTCTGAACGGATTAATATAATAAAAGATGCGCCTATCTCAAGTCCCTCTGGGTGTTGCATGCGTCCGCACAAACTTGAACCACAAAAGATTAAATACAAGAAACCAAGACGTGGACAGACGGATAGACAGAAACAAAAACATAGATCGATTCAGAAATTGATTCTGAATTCGGTATGATAAAAGATTGGCCTGTCTCAAGTCCTTCTGGATGTCGCATACATCCTCACGAATTTAATATATCCCTATACCACAAATGATGTAGGGTACAATAAATATTTTATTTTTTCTTATCCTTATTTAACATTAAAATTCGCTAAAAGCCATTACTTTGAAAGGAGAAGGGGAGCTAGCGTTTTGAATACATTCGTTGCGCTATTACGAATATCTGCTGACCTTAAGGCATTTCATTAATTACGCGACTTCCAATGTCTTTCAATTAAAAAATATTTGATATTTTTAAAAAATATGTATATTTAAAAAAAAAAATTTTAAATGTCAACGACGCGCTGTTTATGCATTTATTTGTAGGAATTCTTGAAAATAATAAGTGTTCATAATGTAGAAGATTCGTAAGGAAGATAGAGTTATTCACTTATATAAATACGCATTGAAATATGTTTACATAAGAACAGATGAATGCATGAATATGAAGATGCACAAAAATATAAGTACATAAATGTGTCAACATATGAAAATATAAATGAATGAATATGAATATATGAACATATGAGTACATATATGAATATATGAACGCATGAGTAGATAAATGTATGAATACATAAATACTAATATATAAATTGTTACATATGAATGCACGAATATACAAATACTATGGATATATAAATGTATGTATGTATGTATGTGTATGTGTGTACATAAATACATGAATATATAAAAACATAAATTTGTGAATATATGGGAATGTGATTATATGAATATATGAATATATGAGTATATAATTGGGCGAATGTATGAATATATGAAAATATCAATACACGAATATATGAGAATATGAATGTACGAATGTATGAAAAATGAATATTTTAACATATTAACTTATGAATGTGTGTATATATTAGCATAGAAAATATATGAATATAGGAATGTATTATATATACATATCAATGCATGAATATATCAATATATGAGTATATGAATGCATGGATAAATGAGTATATGAATTCATGTATTTTTGAATATATGAATATATGTGTACATGAAAACATGAGCACATCAATGTATGGATATATAAATAAACTGATATATAAATACATGAATACTTTGCCTTAATCAGTAAATCTATGAATATATAATAGTAACATATGAACATTTGGATACATGCAAATATCAATGTAGAGTAAGTACACAAGTACTTGGGTGAATACATGAAAATATGAACATACGAACATATGAAAAATGAATATTTTAAAATATTAAAATATGAATGTTTGAATAAATCAAGGCACCGGCATATATATATATGAATATACGCATGTATATACATATTACGGTATGAGTATATCATTGTACAAATACATGAATACATGAATATATGTATGCATGAAGATATGAAGACATGAGTATATGAATATATGAGTATAGATATATAAGTAAAAGGATATATAAATACATGAATGCATGAATATATAAGGGTAGTTGTCCTTCTTGGTCACCTCGTTCAGCTTCGTGTAATCCACACAAAACCTGGTAGATCCGCCTTTTTTCTTCACAAGAACTACTGGCGAACACCAAGGGCTGTTCGATGGTTCGATAAATTTCTGCTTTTGCATATCCTTGATCAAGTCCGCCACTTCTCCTCTTTTTTCCAGTGGGATTCTTCTCGGGCGTTGCCTATTTGCCAATCGGATCAGCGCCTGCCGTGTTGATTACATGCTTTGCAATATTAGTACGGCCACCCGAACTTACAGCGCCTGCAAAGATGGACCAATTTTCCAGCAAAAACTTTTTGGCATATCTCTTCTGCTGCTCCTCTAGATTGCTAATCCATCTTTGTATGAAAATTTCAGCCTCCGGGGATATCTTTGAGCATATTTTTGATGTCTCGACTTGATGATTTACCACGTATTCTGCTTTCTGGCATAGCGCTATAATATCCCCTTTTTGAACTTTTGTTGTATCGCTTGTTGTTTAATACCCGCACTGGTATTAAATTGTTGACCGATGAGACAACTGCTTTTCCAATGAAGATGTTGTCTTTCACACATTCTTTACTCGGCTCGACAACCCATATCTTGCTTAGTCTTATCTCTTGGGTAGTTGTGGCCCACACTATTGCTTCAGACTTTGGAGGGATTTTCTGTTGTCGTTGCACTACAACTTGTAACACTTCGGCTTGTCTGTCGTATCCCACAGTGGCAAAGTCACGTTTGCGTATTGTAACACTTGCCTTTTCATATCTAATACGAAGCCGTGCTTTGCCATAAAATCCATCCCCAGTATTACCTCGTCCATTATATCTGCTACCAGAAATTCATGCTTCATTGAAACATCGCTAATCGAAATGTTTCTCGTGATTTTACCCTTAAGCAGCTTCGTCACCTGTTGCCTTGCGAAACCAAACGCCAACTAACGGGTCGAATTTTTCTGTGACTACTGTACTGTTGATAATGGAATGAGAAGCACCAGCGTCCAGCGTGATGATGTAATTACAGCCCTGAATCTTCCCATCAGTCGTTAGGCTGCTGTTGCTTCTCTTTGATTGGGTAATGCCGACCCTATGGCTACTAAATTTCGGAGTCAGCCGTTGCTCCGCTGTGCTGATTCTTTTAAGTTTGTTGGATATTTCGCTGGCACCTTCACTAATACTCCGTGTAGGTGATGTGGAATGTGATTCTTTGTGCTTTGATCGACATTCCCGTGCAAGATGACCAGGTTTTTGGCAGGCATAACACTTGCGTGTTTTTGAAGCCCGCATTCGCTTATTTTCGCGCTGGACTTGTCGAACTGCCGCGCAAACCACATTCGAGATATCGCTCTCGCTGCTAACCTCCGTGCGTCTCGCCCTCATGCCTGACGTCCACAGCACACTAGCTGCTTCTTGCGTAAGCGCGAAGCCAAGCGTTTCCGTAAACGTCGTTTCAGCTGACGTCTATACAGCTTTTTTAAGCTCCGCGTCGCGAAGTCCTTTAAGGCGTCGATTTTTAATCCTTCCAGCACGTCGTCAGACACAATGCGAGATTGGACAGGCGTTCAATTTCGGTAGCATAATCTTGGATGCTTTCGTTCAGCTTCTGGCAGCGCGAAGACAATTCTAAGTGGCTCACCTCCTTCACATGTTTGCTACCATATTTCCTTTCCAATGCATCCATGATTGCAGCTTTCTTTTCCTTCCGGGATTATCTGGATAATTTCTGCTGCTGCTCCTCTCAAGCAGTTTATTAAGGCGACTGCTTTATCGTCGTCATACCACATCCTTTTTCTCGCAACAACACCAAATTGTAGCTTGAATGCATTGAAGTTAGTGGTGCCGTCAACTAGGGGTGTTTTTACTTTGGTAGAGCTGGTGGTTACGTTATTAGTTTGTAGCTTAGCCAGTTCTTTTTTTAATGCCTTTATTTCATTCTTCACATCTTTTTCCTGGGCATTTATTCTGGCATCCAGCTGGCCTATCACATTATCAACTTTTTCTTCCAGCACATTTACTTTACCTTCGAATTGCTGGTACGTTTCATCTATATGTGTTTGCAGGATGCGTTGATTTTCCTGAACTATGTCGATTTTCGATTCTATCTGTTGACCTTGTTGTTGCATTCGTTGCATTTGTTGCTTCGTTTGTCGTTGCGTTTGTTGTTGCGTTTGTTGCATTTGTTGTTGCATTTGTTGTTGTATACACTGCCTAACGACGGTGTTTGATACACTTGCACCATCTTCGCCTTCCAAGTTGTCGGTTTGCTCCCTTCCCCCAATATTATATTCGAATTCAAGTACGGACAGATCCTCCCCCTCTTTTTCAAGATGTTCAACCAGTCTTTGCTTTAATTCAGTTTTGCTACCGACTGTACGAAAGTTTCTTTTTCTCAGCTCCTGTTTGAGCTGATCCACTTTGAGTTCTTCTAGTTTCACCATTTCTCTCGGTTTCCACGATCTCACTTCTGACACCAGTTGTTACAAGTTTCCGCTTTTCCAAGATACGGTTCGTATCACTAGATCGTGGATATTATTTCCAAGAGAAATGCACTTCCGAATTCTTTTATTTATATATTTACAATTTCTCTCAATTTTTCTCTTAACTATTATTATTCCTTACTTGAATGTTCTCCTGCGACTCAATGTCCTCGTATCACTAACTCTGCCTTCCCAAGTAGTCTACTTATGTACATTCTTACAAGCATGTTACGATCATCTAACTTCATGGTTTCATTTTTAATCCGTTAACATGCTTTTCTGCTAATCGTTTCCCTCGGCCGGCAGCTGTCTGACGCGCCACGCCTGTGCACCTGGGTTGTTCTCTGTCTATTTTCCTGCTAATCTTTTTCGTCGGCCGGCACCTGCATGACGCGCCGCGATTATGCACTAGGGAATTTATTACTTACGAAAATTAATTAGTTAGCATTAACTGGATTTGGGATTTTCGTAACAACATAAATACATGAATGTATGAATATACAAATATATGTACATAGGAATGTGCGAATGTGTGGATGTATGACTATATGAATATATGAATGTATAAATACATGAATATGCGAGTACACGAATATATGAATACATGATTATATTAATCTATTAACACATGAATGGCTCAATGAATATATTAATGCATTAGTCTATAAGCAGTAAGTAGTAAGTATATATTAGTACCATATGCATATATCAATGCATGAGCATATCAATGCACAAGTACACGACTATATAAATATATGAAAATATGAACGAAAACGAATATACGAATACATGAAAATAAGGACATAGGAATGTGCGAATACGCGAATATATGTTTATATGAATACATGAATATAGGGACATCTGGATATATCAATGCACGAGCACATCAATGTGCAAGTATATGAATATATGTGTGTATGCATCCATCGATATAAAAATGTACGAATATATGGATATGTAAATATATGAACGTATGAATATACGAATACAGGAAAGTGTCATTTTATTTATTTTTTTTTTTTTTTGAAAACCTTTAATATTCTAAACGGCTTCGAATGTTCTTCGGTTGAAGAGTATTCAGCCTACGCCTCAAGATGAATGTAATTTTCTTTCCGCAATATACATATATACGTGATGAAAGGGCATTTATGATTATTTTATGATTTATTAGTCAATTTTGTACACAATTAATAATCGAAAAATATTAAAATAAAAAAAATTTCTTCGATATATGAAAATGCAGTTCGAAAATTTTGCCGAAGCATATTTGCTACGAAAGCAGAGAAAACATTTTTTTTAATTACTATAAATAAACCACTTGATTTATGCCAAAAAAAAAAAAAATGTATGGCCTACTTTAATATAAGGTACAGAATGCAAGCGTATCTAACAATGTCTCCTCTTCCTTTTTCTCATCCTCCTGTCGGCTACATTAATTGCGCCATTCTGTACGACAAAATGGATTTTTGCAAATTGATGTGAAACCACATTAACAAGCATCAAGAGCAAGCATGGGCAGCATGAAAGAACACGAAATCTCTGCGCTGTATATACGCATCAACAAAGTAAGGAAAACTCTCAAAAATCCATTAAGGATTTTAAGTCATGCTCATATGCAGTAGCTTACTTATATATAGTCAAGCGAAATAAGTAAATTTTGTTAGTGGTTGGGTATCTATTGCTTTTGTCTTTCCCTTTTAAAGTTATAAATATTCTCTCATCCATTATGTCAGGCAAACAAGATAGAGCAGAGGATGCCTGATTATGCTAACCTTGACTCTTGACTGCTGCTTGACTACACATAACAGAGTTTCATAAGAACCTGTTGAATAGAAATATACGCTTATATACATATGTATCATCTACATATACATAAGCATAAGTATACTTCAAGAATTTCAATTATCGGGGGACTAGTCTCTCTCACAGCTCAACTCAAACAAGTTGGATTTTAAATTACAATCCATTCAAACAGCTATCAAGATAAGACGAGTGAAAATTGACGCAAACATGATTACAGTTATTTATGCATGTGTACGTGTTACACATACATCAGTTATCAATCCTTTCCTAGCTATCCACCCACGTACGCTTACACTCAGTTACTTAAGAAAGTGTTGCAATTTCCTTATGGTTAAGTATCAAATTTAGTAGAAAACCATAAAACATACAAACTTCTTGCGTAAGAAAGTAAAGTTTCTTTACTAGACTTTTATATGCAAAAAGATCTCTCCGTTTGCACACATCCACCTTTATTTAGTTACAATTACAAGAAATGTATGTCAATTACGGTTAGAATCGCAACATCTGTATAGTATTGTAAGAGCCATTGAATATAACTCAATTAGTCTTAATAGAAATGTATGGTTATTTATGAATCGAGGACGTGGAGGACATTTTCTTCACTACTTTTTGTACACACATACCATATACATACCAGAAAGGCTGCGTACAAATAAAGAAAAAAAAAAAAAAAAAGAAAAAGAAAGAAACGCCTTCTGAAGTAAATATTACTACATTTAAGCTAAGAAATTACTTTCAAAACATATGAATAATAAAGTGGGAATATACAAGAACAAGTAAGAAAATTACATTTAGTCGCGACCGAATCTTTTATAGTCATCAGCGTTGGCCTATACAAGACAAAAAAGTAAAAGAAGTAGCGGCTGATTTTTTCTATTTTCAAAATAAAACTTTTTGTCGCATAGGCAGACGGGGAGACTAACAGGTGGATACGCTTAAGTGCATCCCAAACTTGAAACTGGCCAAGAATTTATTTACTTTATGGGGTTTTTGAAGCCTATTTCTTGGCTTTACAAAGGCATTGGACAAAAATTAAATTTTAGTACACTATAACACTGAGTAGGCGCGGTCAATTTTTTCCGTTTTTGTACAGGCACTGCAGCATTGCCCATACAATATACTTTCGAATTTTTGTAGATTTATCTGCCATTGTTTATGAGTAATGAGCAAAAAACCAACTTTTTATTGTTTTGAAAAACGAAGATCTCTTCAGTTTTCGGGATACCATAGGCGTATCCTCCGTCTGATTTGGCTCATTTTCGGTACCAACTTGCGTACGAGAAGGTTTAATATTTCTTCCGAATTTAAAGTCGATAGCTTCATTTTTGAGGCTTACAACAGACATTACACAGATGGGCAGACGGACAGATGAACATACTTAAATCGATTTAAAATTTGATGCTAATCACGACGATATACACTTTGTGGGGTCTCTGAAACTTTCTTTTGGGCACCGCCAACGTTTTGACAAAACGACTGTACCTCTCATTTTTGCCACACTGAAGTGTATAACAGAGAAAAGGGAAAAATTGACTTTAAAGCAAAGGTTATATGACGACACTTCCTTTGCAATGAAAATTCGATCGTTCCATATGAAGAAAAGAAAGAAAAAGCGCTGCTAAGTTAAAGAGAAAAATTAATGTGAAAAATCTCTTTTGCCAAAAGATTCGATCTAGGTCTTTAATTTATCTGTCCGTAATTTTTCCAAACATTTTAACATTAATTGTTATTAATTAATAATACTTTGACAATTTGTTATACACTACGTTTTTTGGCGTACAAGAATATAATCAGTTTGTAAAGATGCATGCAACACACAGAAATACTTGAGATACAGGCGGGTGATTGTTACTGCACAGATCGACTTTCTGAATCGAATTCAGCCTGTCTGTCCGTCTGTTGTCTGTCATTGTTTTCCTCTGTTCGACCTACAAGCCACAAATTTGAAGATATATCGATGAAATTCGGATCATCGACCTGCCTTGGCCAAAGGACAAACATTCAATTTGATTCAGATCGGACTGCTGTTTCCATTACTTGTAGTATAACGACTTTTTTGAAAAGTTATGATGTGAATAAGTTCAAGATGATACAGGGTTTTCAATGCTGGGCCGTAGCCTGCTATAGTGTTTTCCTTATTAAAATCAAGTACAGAGAACATCCAATTTTGTGAAGCTTTTTAAGCTTTCTGGGAAGCACCTCCTTGGGAAGCTACAATTTTTGATCAAATAGAAAAGACTTAAGCGTTACTCGGCAAGCAAGATGGCATTACTTCCCCAGAAGCGGACAAGGTTGTTCAGATAGGTGGCACGAGATAAAGCAATCGTTCCACCCCTTCTTAGCGAATTCTATCACAAACACTCTGCTTTTCTGTTGCAGTGTAACTGTCTATTTAGAATTTAAAGACAAGAATTAAAGATAAGAAAAGCCTGGTAGCAATATCCTTAGGTTTTCTTTTTAGATTATAGTTTTAGTTGTCAGTTAATTATTAATAATAATAAAAATAAAAAAAAAATTCTAAATAACTTCAGGCTGTAGCAAAAACCGCTCACGATCCTAGTGGGTTCATATCCTTTTTGATCGCGCTCAGCGCTAAATATCAGCATATAAGTAGTGGCTAACGGGCATTCTACCATGAGGTCCAGGAGCAAGCAACGGTAATTATTATGCTTGTTTAGCCGGTCTACTATTTCTGTATCTATAACTGAATCCCTCACAACATATATGATCATGAAGAAATACTTGACTGATCGAGTACATCTATCCATCGGCACTAATACATGCTATGAAAGCATTGCCAATAAATATGCGTATATGTCGAACATGTAATAACTTCCTATTACATAACAATAGCCACTAGTGAAATTACTGCCTATATATAAGTTCTTGAGAAAGTAATTACGAGTGGAAGTACTACCTATAAAGGTTTAGTGCGCAATACTTAAGAATACTTAGGAAGAATAAATAAATACATATTTTGTGCTTCAGCAGTCAGCGGGACCGAGCAAGCTTGTAGTCTGAGTCGAACATGCAATCACGAAAAAATGATCAAAAATCTTATCCAATTTAAACAAATCCTTAGGGTATCCATATGTCAATGTAAAACAAATATGATTGTTTTCACTAAATTCGTATCGCGATTAATAAGAACATTTTTCTTCTTTTTTTTTTCATACAATCGAAATATTCTCACTTTTACTTTATGTTAATTGATTAAGAAATTTTTATTTTCATTTTCAAGGTAAAAAATAGAAAAGACAAAAAAAAACAAAAAAAACGAAAGCAACATTTGTAGCATAATTAAGGTTATTTAAAGGTTAGTTGTAAATAAAAATTTAAATAAAACTTGAAAATATTTCTTAATAGAAAAATCATAACTAAAGTAATCAAAGAGTAAAAAATTGAAAATAATTTTTTTCAAATAATCATTTTAAAATGTTTCAAAAAAGCAACAAAAAAAAACAAGGCTAAATAACTTGTGTGGAATCACATCATGAAATTATATATGCAATGAATTTTCGAATGGGAAGAAATAAAAAAAGCCTTTACTCTCTTGCTTTTATGTTCCACATTAAGTTTGCTTTTTTCATATACACCACTTGGGTCCAAGGATATATTAATTATACAATATCGATATAGACTTGAGATAGACCCATCTTTTATTATACCGATTGATTCAGAATAATTTTATAAATCGATATAAGCTTGTCTGTCCGTCTGTCCGTTTTATTTTCTTGTGTTCATCCTACAGGTGGCGATTTTTGAAATAGTAGGGGGACCCATAAGTAATCAATTATTTTCGCAAGATACCATTCTCATTAGTCCTGCGGCAACCAGACAAGTGCAAGCATACTTTTTTTTGTTGTTATTCTTCAATCAGTTTGTTAGTAATTTATTCCCAGCAATATAAATTTTTCTTGTAGCCCTGTAATAAAATGGCGGACTTTGTACCTTCTGAGAGCCATATTCGTAATTGTGTACTTTTCCATTTTAACGCCGGTTTAAGTACCACGGAAACAACAAGCAAAATTTGCGACATTTATGGAGATGTGTTGAAGGTCAACAAGTGTGAACGTTGGTTCAGAAGATTTGCTGCAAGTGATTATGACATGTCAGATAAGCATCGAACTGGACGCCCAAGCCAATTCGATAACGACGCCTTAAAATCTCTAGTGGAGTCCGATCCAAGTTTATCTATATATTCTTTTCACCGTAGAAGGGCATTTAAAAAAAATTGGCAAGGTACATACACAAGGTAAATGGATTCCACACCTGTTGTCTGAGGCCAATAAAGATCTTCGGGAAACAATTTGTAATTCTATGCTCACCAGACTAAGCAGAGATCCATTTTTGTCTAGGATCGTAACTGAAGATGAAAAATGGATCCTTTATGATAACATAAAACGATCGAAACATTGGTTGTCTGCAAACGGGAGACCTCTTCCAACCCCTAAACCAACCCTATCCCTGAGGAAGGTGTTATTGCGTATTTGGTGGAATTGTGCCGGTATAGTACATTACGAATTATTGAAACCTGGGGAGGCAGTTACTGCTGACCTGTATTGTCAATACTCATAGAAAAAAGACCATGGTTAGTGAACAGAAAAGGTGTGATACTCCAACAAGATAACGCGCGTCCTCATGCAGCGAAGATTACTCAAGAGAAAATTAAGCAAGAACTTCTAGGAACTTCTACGGCACCCTCCATACTCTCCAGACCTAGCACCGTCGGACTACCGTCAGGTCACTGGAGCATTCGTTACGAAATAAAAATTTTAATTTCTTATCCGATGTCCAAAAGCACCTTGAGTTATATTTTAGGTCACGCCCACCCTATTTTTTCAAGAGGGGGTTGAACTTTTGCAGGAACGATGGCAACAAGTCATCGCGCACGACGGTGATTACATAAACGATTAAAAAATAAAAATGTCATTTCAAAAAAACATTTTGTCTATAAATGCGAAATAATTGATTAGTTATGGGTCCCCTTAATATATTGATAAAATTTGTTATACCGACATGTTTTGACCCAACAACGAATGCTATTAAAAGTGGTCCAAATCGGGTCAATTTTTCGCCTTATTTTGGAAATTGTTTCTATGATATTTAATAGTGAGGCGTGTCCAATTATAAGGTTTCTTCTTTTTTTTTTCTTAAAATGTTTGAATTTCTCGCTTATTATAGGGATCTTTATAATTAACTGCAATCCGCTTTCAGCTTCAAGTACAGATAAATTAAAGCTAACAACTAATCGTTTTTGTTAGACCACACCCAACCACAGAAAACCATCTTAAAAAAAGTAGAGTGAGAATCTTAATAAGGATTCCCGTTTATCCACTAGGTTGCGGTCACTACGGCTCTATCTCTTTCTTTTTCCTGACTTCTTTCTGACGCGTTACCGTACCAAAACACATCACTATATCAAATATCATCAAAACGTCTCAAAAATTGCGGCCTGTAGCTTGAACACAAATTTACATGATCAGACATCAGACGGACAGACAGACAGACAGGCTTAGATCAATTCCGATTATGATTCTGAATCGACCGGCGTAATAAAAGGTGCGTCTTAAGTCTTTCTGGGTGTTACATACGACCGCACTAACTTTGTGTGTTTTCTTTAACAAAATTACTATATTTTACTAACCTCTTAAACCTTCTCTTCTTCTAAGAGCTTAATTTAATATTTATTTCAATAATTTTTGCAATAAGTTTATAATAATTTATGCCAAACCACATTTTAGGTTAATATTACCATAATTTCCTCAACACTTAAGACATAAGCATAAATGGATGAAGTAATTAATCGTTTCTTCCTTTGCAGTAGCTTAACCAATGTCTTTACGACGAGTTAATAAATTTTTTTGTGTAAAGAACTAGACTTTATTACGCATACGCCATGAATTCTTCATATTCGCTAAAGGGAATGTTGTTTTCTTCCTCTTTTTTTTTTCGTTTGCTTGACTTTAATGTCTTCGTTATGTTTACCTTTCACTTGAAAAGGTGCTGATAAATTTATGAATTTTCCCAGAAAGTGACGAACGGTAGCCGCTGCTAGCGTTACTGTTGCTGTCCTGCTACATATTGCGGTAACTTATAATGATGATGATGATGGTGATGATGATGCAAATATCAAATAAAAATAAGTAAGCAATTTGGACTTGGGCTTACGACGAATCTTGAACGATCATTATCTAACATGTAATTGTAAGCATAATGGACGATCGATGAAAATTGTCTGCATAACCTTAAGAAAGTCCAAGTTGCGATTGTTAAATGTGAGTTTTGAAATTTCGTAGACTAGTAGACAAGGGTGCAAAGTATAGTCTTAGACGGAAGCGAAATAATGATTGGATGCATTTTCACAAACATTGACTTTGAGCAATGTTTGCGGTAAATCCTAAAGTGATACTTCGATGATTTTACAAGTCGTCGGTAGTTTGAAGTATTCGTAAATACGGTTACGTTTGAAGACAATTTTCCGAATTAAACCAAAGGAATATTCTTCGATTTCCTACGAATTGCATATACATGAGTAATAGAAGAATAAGTGCGTGGAAGGGAGGAAAGAAGCTCGGTCAGATAAGCAGTACAGCTCCATGTCGGATGAACAGTACAACTCCAGGACCAACGGACAAACGAATAAAAAGAGGAATAGGTGTATGGAAAGGCAGGCGTTTGTACGGACTAACACACAGAACAACGGACAAAAAAGTTGGATGCTCTGATGAATTTAAAAGGAGAATAAAAGGATGAATTCAAAAAAAGTGTGAATGTGTGGATACATATCCGGAAGGCAGACATTCATGCGGACTACTAGATAGAACGATAGAATGTTTCAACGAACAAAAGGAGGAAGAAAATTTGAAAGGACGGACATATGCATATATAGGAAAAAAGTGATCAGGTACGTGGCCAGAGATAAAATTCGGGTAGACGGAGGGAAGGACTGAGCGATTGGATAAATGGAAAAACAAGTAGCTGCCCGTAGAGGCAGATTGAAAGAAGGACGGACAGATGGAAAATAATCCATGCACGGGCCAACGAATATTACCATGGGCGCATATAAGGATGAACGCTAGCACGCACAGATTGACGAGGGCACGGACGAAGATAGTCGTTGTAACGTTCAAACGTACAATCACATAAACGGCTGCATAGATGGACTGACATTTAGAAGTAGGAATAGACCTTCTGTGTAGCTTATTCAAAATCTCATCCCGATGAAAAGGCACCGTTACAAGTGAAATGACAAGATGACTACACTCCATCTTTCGAAGGTGGCGTTTTATACAATGCGAAAAAAAAACAAAAAAGTATAAACCATATCCCTTATAAATCTAAATATGTAAAAGGTGACACATTCAGGTGCTGTAGAAGAATTCCATAATAAAACCATTTAGTTTAGAAATTTATTTTAAACTCTACGGTTCGGTTAAGTTAAGATACAATTGCGTATTCTAATTGAATGAAAAGAAAAGCAAAGAGAAGTACATATAGAGTGATATGCAAATTTTGTTCTTTTTATAATAATAATGCTTTTATTTGAAAATATTAAAAAAAAAAAAAGAAAGAAGAATAAAAATCGTCTTCAATTTGCATTGAAGCGAAGCTCTTCTTGTTCTATAGCATTACATTAAGAAATACATACACACATACTATTTCTCGATTGCCTAGACTATAAAATTTATCGATCATTATTATTATGTAAATTTATAAAAGTCTGTTATAGCACGTTGCAAATGTGGACGTAAGAGCATATTATGTTCTGAGATGAAAATAACCCGTAAGTTTTCATTTTATATATATATATATATACATAAGCACTTTATTACTCGAGTATGTATACACAACGGAAACATAAATTTTATGATATTTTTTATGTATGTAAAGTAATTGCCTATACATATATAGTATTACTATTTCCCCGAGTTTATTAACCGTTACATAATAATACATTTTTGTTGCCATGTACATCTAAAGGCAAATGTTACGTACATACGTACGTTCAGTTAAAAGTCCATGCATTTTGTAAAAGTGTTCGAATTTTTATTGAGACTCTAAAACGAAATCATGATACTTGTTGATCATCCATCGGTAAAGGGCAAGAACAGGAGTAATATGAATCTTGAGTACGAAATCCATATTAAAAATCTTTAATTCTTTCTGTTTCAATGCGCACTTCATCCACATATGAATTCTTACAAAAATCCGTTACAGTTGCAGTTCAGTTAACATATTTTTATCTTGATTTTTTCACGCTTGTTTTATGCCTTTGTTTGCCTTACCTGCCCTAGCAGGAAGCAGCTGTTTGCAGCAGGGTTGAATGCATTTTTTATGATACTCATCATCGAAGGAATAGTACGAATGTAATGTTTGCGATCAGAAAATGTATGCAAACCAAATTTATCATTACCTTTGCATTACATTAAAGTAATTCTCAGACTCATAATCGAAGCATGGTTGGAAATTGAGTGCGAATTATTGAATTAAAATTAAAGTGAATCGGAATTCAATTTCAGTTCAATTTCAATACAAATTGTATTCAATTTTAATTCAATTTTAATTGAATTTCAAGTTCGAACTTAATTCACTTTCATTCCAAATCCAAGTCAATTTCAATTCAACTTCATTGAAGCTTCAATTCAATTTCATTTAATCTTTAATGCGATTTCAATTAAATTTGACTTAAAATTAAATCTCATTTCGATTTCAATTCAATTCAAAGTAACTTCTATTTCAATTCGCTTTCCGATGCAGTAAGCAATTTCAATTCAATTCCATTTCAATTCGGTTAAGTTTTAATTCAATATCGTTTCAACATCAGTTCAATTCAATTTCAACCCCATGCAACTTAAATTCCAATTCGCTTTCCAATACAGTAAGCAATTTCAATTCAATTCCATTTCACATTCGCTTAAGTTTCAGTTCAATATAATTTCAATTTCAGTTGAGTTAAATTTCTATTCAATGCAACATAAATTCCAAATCGGTGTCCAATACAGTAAGCAATTTCAATTCAATCACTTTCAAAATCTTCTAAGTTTCAATTCAATATGGTTTCAATTTCAGTTCAATTGAATTTCAGTTCAATATACCTTCTATTCCAATTCGCTTTCCAATGCAGTAAGCAATTCCAAGTCAATTCCATTTGAAATTTGCTTAAGTTTTAGTTCAATTTCAATTCTGTTTCAATTTATGTCATCTCAACATCAGTTAAAATTCACTTGTCTTTTAATTTAAGTTGAACACAACTTCAGTTGAAATTTCAAATTAACTTGGATGTCGAGTACTACAGTACCTGAAAACTATTAAAGTTGATACTTATTACAGGAATACTGTTTTTCTTCTCCTTTTTTGCTGCATAATGGAATTACGCAGCATATAAGAGCATTAATTTATGCGTGTGTAATAACATTAAGTAAACATATAGATATTAATACACGTATACGAATTGTAAATAAATTTTAAAACGGAATTTAATTTAATTTTCATTTCATTTACTCATACATTGCAGACAGATGTCAGAATAATTAAACATTAAAAGGGAATTAATATATGAATTAAAAAACAATCGCAAAAAAATGAAAAAAAAATTTCTTCAGTATGAGTTAAGTGGTAAAGTGAAATGAAATATATAAACGAAAGTAATAAAAAGAATTCTCAACAAGAAAGTATATCATAAGCAGAACCGAAGGTGACAAGGACATCGACAACAAGAAAAGCAAAAATGTATGGTTTATTACTGGAGAATCTATCGGAATATGTTAAGACTGTCTATGGCGAAGAAAAATGGGAAGACATACGACGTCAGGCTGGTGTTGATTCGCCATCGTTCAGTGTCCATCAAGTATATCCTGAGAATTTATTAAATAAATTGGCAAAGAAAGCACAACAGGTAAGCAAAATAAATGTTTAATAAAAGAAAAATGACAAACGCCGAAAGAATATTTAAAAAATTTAATTCTTGCAATTAATATGTAAAACACATATATACATATATATATATACATATATATATACATATTTTGATCTTTGACACAACTTAAGCTTAAGCTTACATATTTTGATCTTTGATACGACTAAAGCTTAAGCAAGATCTAAAACACAATTGCATTTATAGTCATTGTCCTTTCGGCCATTCTAAATTAGAGGTTTTTTTTTTCAAGTAGGCCTAGTAAACCTATTACGGTTTCTTTAAACACTTTCGGAGTTTTTGATCTTGAATGCTCGTCAATTAAAACCCGTATAAAAATTCGCCAAATTCCATGTAAATTACAGTAGTAACAACTAACATATTAGAATTAATTCGCCGCAAATCTTATATGGCTAAAAGTTCCTAAAAGATATCCTAGAATCCTCCTTCGATACTTTTAAACATTTCTTTTTTAAGAATGCATTGGGTTTGAAGTGCATTGGGACGGAAGTTCTTAATTCTGCTTGGCTAAACTTTTATTTCGTTTAATCAGCCTAAGTATTTGCTTAATTACTTTTTATGAAGTGTTTGTAAATTTTTTATCAGCGACCTCTGCAGGTAAAAATGATAAAGAAATGGGAATTACCAGTGTACATAACGGTTGAATTCGATAGTTTTGAACTCACTCTACATAAAGCGTACGCCGACGCTAATCATGGAGCCCTTAAGATCTCCTTTTTCCAGATTCATCACTTTTGTTGTTTATTTGAAGAAATCCGAACCCGGAGGCCACCAAACACGTTCAAGGGCTTATGGTGATACTGCCCCATCACATCCTAATAGTCGGTTTTGGGTTCAATGGTTTAAAAGTGGCGACACGAATTGGCTGGAAAGACCATTTTTTGACCGCTTGTTGCAAGAGTTGTCCAGAACACACTGTTGCAGCTCGAAAGAGAAGTTCTATCACACCGAGCGCACTTGCCAGACATGGTGCCTCCTGATTACCCCTTGTTCAGCAGTTGGCTGGCGCGCGGATCAGCAAAGTCAAGAAAGTCGGTCGGTGGATCACTACAAGTTCTTTTGACATGAGATCGCCATGTTACAAAAATTTTGTAAAATGTTGTAGAAAATGATGAAAACTATTTTGATAAATATAGGTTGTACCAAGTGTCCACGAAAATTGCTTTTCCCAAGTGAAAAGGTGGTCAACATTTTGGAAGCACCTAATACGTATCCAGTTTCCTTTGCCCTTAAACCTACTTGTAGCCGCCCTAACTTCTTCTAGCCCTTCTTTTAATTTGCGATGATTTCTTTAAAGCAGTTCCGGGTCAGATAATTCAACTTAATTTCAGCCAACAACAGTATAATCAATTACTTATGCTCCGGTTTAACTTTCGTCTAGTCCAGCTTCATTCTTATCAGCTGGTGAATTGGCATCCTTGTTTCATAATCTTCTTCTTAGTCAACTAATCGCTTCTTAGCCAAATAAAGGTCTCTGTGTTCTTTTTTTCACTTCAGCCTAGCCTCCAAATTTAGTTAGTTCAATGATTTCCTGGTTGGCAGGTTCTTTTCTATTTGGTTTTGCCATGTCGTAGGAACTCTATGACACGATTTCTAAATCTTATTAATGTAGAATGTATCCCTAAGTTTCAATGGCAGAAAAATACTTTAACATTTCCTGTACCGTGAAATATGAACCTGCGAAACTGAACTAAGATTTTTCGATCATGAGTTCATTAATGATGTACAGCCTAACTAGTGGACATAGGCAAAGTATCAGTGCTAAAAAGGGTGTATCAAAATTATTCAGACAAAATCTTCTTTTCATTCGATATGCATGGATATGCATTGGATTGAATATCCGGGAAACAGAACAAATTGAACGCAAAAGCCAAAATATTCCTTGAAACACAACAAATCGAACGAAGAAGTGACAATAATCCTTAATGAGCTTCAATTACTTATACCTTATTAGAACTTGTTATACAAGGATTTATTAACTTTGTGCGAATGTATGAAACACTCACAAGAACTTAGATAAACCCATCTTTTATTATGCCGATTGATTCAGAATCACTTCTTGCGTAGATCTAAATTTGTCTGTCCGCCTGTCTGTCTATTTGTTTTGTTTTCTTGTGTTCAGCCTACAGGTGGCTCAAAGACGAACGCTATTGAAACAGGTTCTGGTCGGATCACTTGTTTTATCACTTTCCATTTGAAACCTTATTTCGGAAAGTCGTTATATGGCTAACCGTACTAGGGGTGCAGGGGTGCAGGTGGTAGGGTTTTTAGTGGTGGTCCACGTCACCCTATTGTATTTTTATTTGTTCTTTTTCTTCGATTTATTTAGTTCCATTTCGGTTTTGGTTCAAAGACGAATGCTACTAAAAATGCTTCCAATCCGACTACTTTTTCGAGCACTTCCTTTATAATGTCTTCTTTTATGAAGAGTCATAATATGGATAATTGTATTAAACGAAGCGGTGTAGGATATTTAACGGGGGACTACATCGCCCTATACTGTTTTCATTTGTTTTTCTATTTATAAACTCTTTCTATATATAAGAATTTGTTTTTCTTCTTTAAATTCCAAAGATCGGTCTAATCATTCATTTTTTATTCATTTTCTATATTTGAATTTTTTTTGCATAGGTTTTAGGCGTTTCCGAACGAGAATTTATGGATCAAATGGGTGTTTATTTCGTTAGCTTCGTCGGCCAATATGGTTATGATCGTGTCTTATCAGTGTTGGGTCGTCATATGCGTGATTTCTTGAATGGTTTAGATAACTTACATGAATATCTGAAATTCTCATATCCGCGGATGCGTGCACCATCGTTTATTTGCGAGAATGAGACCAAACAAGGCCTAACCTTGCATTATCGTTCCAAACGGCGTGGTTTTGTTTACTACACTATGGGTCAGATACGTGAAGTGGCGCGACATTTCTATCATAAGGAAATGCATATCGAGTTAGTGCGTGAAGAAATCCTCTTCGATACGGTACATGTGACATTTCAGTTAACTTTCGATAATCGAGCGTTTACGTTAGCATCATTGGCGATGACACGCGAAGAAAAACATTTGCCAATTAGTGCTCACGTTTTATTCGAGATTTTTCCGTTTTGTATAGTATTCGGGTAAGTATTTAAAAAACAAAAAAGAAGAAGAAGACAATAACAAATATTTTACAGTTATATCGCTGAGTGAATTTATTAATTAAATTTAATTTATTTTAATTTAATTTATTTTAATTTAATTTATTTTAATTTAATATATTGCAGTTCCGATATGGTTGTAAGAAGCATTGGAAACTCATTAATGGTTATTTTACCGGAATTGTTGGGCAAAAAGATTACAGCTTGGTTTGATTTGGTGCGTCCTTTAATTGCATTCAAATTTCAAACGGTAAACTTTACATATATATCAGAAGACAATTTTCAATGTAATTAGAAACAGTTTATGCAGTTGTGGTTTCATTTTTTTTTTTTTCGATAATACTTGCAGCGAACTCATTCTCTCATTTATACATTCATTCATCGTTAGCATCTGCTGTTAATTGCTTGAAAGCATTTCTTTCGTTGCCTTTTCTTATGCTCTTCGCACAAATACTTAATTGCAATTTTTATTTAATGTATGTAAATATGCATAAGAAAATGTTTGATAAATTTATTTACTCGATGAAAATGCTCTCCCTCTCTCTCTTTCGTTCTCTTTATATCTTTATCTCTCTCCTTTGTCACTTTCACTGCTTACCTAGATTTTAAATAGAACAAATAATATCTTTGAATTGGTAACAGTTGAACCGGTGGCTGATCGCATAGATGGCGATAAAACGAATGAAATTTTATTGCACGATGATGGCACAGAACCGGAGAGATCATTACGTTTAAAAGGTAAAAATTTCATAGCATATAAATTTTTACTTATTTAGACTTTGGAATGGAACCAACAATTACTCACTATGCAGGTAATGTATATAGTAATCAAAAAGTAACCGGAATTCGAAGTAGAATGTGAACTTTATTTCGTTGTGCGTACCTAAGAGCTACCGGTGTAATAAATTGTACAGTAATGGGTAAAAATATCGAGCAGAGAATAGTTTATATTTTTCCCCCTTAAGCCCTTTCTTTAAGTCTTTCCGGTGCTTTTTGCTATTTTATCGAAAGTAAGAAGAGAAAATAGTTTCGTGAAAATGTCATATTGGAGAGGATATTGAAATTAATTGAAGTAAAAAAATATTTTATCAAATATCCCGAGATTTTTTGATCATCTTTCTAATGCTTTCTATCCATCACTTAACGACGCCTTTTATTTTAATATAAGTAAAAAAGCTCGTAATTGCAAATATAGTGATTAAAGTGATATTTAAGGTGAGAAAATTGTATTGAAGGTAAAACCTACTCCCGGGACATTTTGATCATCGTGTAATTCCGCATCTGATCACGATTTAAATCACACAGAATAATAAGAATAATAAGATTTTCTTTCCTTTTTTCAATAATTTATTGATTCATTTATTTAGGTCAAATGGTTTACATGGATAACTGGCGTATGATTATGTTCCTAGGTACTCCGGTAATGCCTGATCTCACTTCATTAATAACTACTGGGCTTTTTATTAATGACTTGTCCATGCATGACTTTAGTAGGTAATCAACTCTCCTAAATTGTAATTAAATAAAGTTAATTGATAGCTTCATATTATCGAAAACAGAGATCTTATGTTAGCCGGTACACAACAGTCCGTGGAATTAAAATTGGCTTTAGATCAAGAACAACAAAAATCAAAGAAATTAGAAGAATCTATGCGTAAGTTAGATGAAGAAATGAGACGAACCGATGAGTTACTCTATCAAATGATACCTAAGCAAGTGGCCGATCGTTTAAGAAGAGGCGAAAACCCAATAGATACCTGTGAGGTAAGGAATGCTGCTATTCTTTTCTAGCCTCTTTTTTTGTATTTTTATTTTGAAAAAATATTTCTTCTTAGATGTTCGATAGTGTTTCTATATTATTTTCGGATGTTGTTACATTTACTGAAATTTGTAGTCGTATAACACCCATGGAAGTGGTATCCATGTTAAATGCCATGTACTCAATATTTGATACTTTAACGGAACGTAACTCTGTTTATAAAGTAGAAACTATAGGTGATGCTTATATGGTGGTATCTGGAGCACCTGAAAAAGATGCAAATCATGCCGAGAAAGTTTGTGATATGGCTTTAGATATGGTTGATGCAATTACCGACTTAAAAGATCCATCTACGGGTCAACATTTACGTATACGCGTCGGTGTCCATTCGGGTGCCGTAGTTGCGGGCATAGTTGGTCTTAAAATGCCTCGATATTGTTTATTTGGTGATTCGGTTAACACGGCCTCTCGCATGGAATCTACAAGTTCGGCTATGAAAGTGCACGTATCCGAGTCCACTAAAGAATTTCTTGGGCCTATTTATAAATTAACAGAACGTGGTGAAATTGATGTGAAAGGAAAGGGCACCATGAAAACGTATTGGTTGGAAGAAAGGGAAAATCGCAAGCCTTTACAATTATCGGCCAATCAAGTAAGTCCGATGGCTACAGCATTCGCCGGTAAAAAAGCGACAAAATCTATAATGCCTGCACCGGCCCCTGTTAATAAAGATCGCACCTTACCTAATATAACTAATAATAATACGAGCGATAACACGGATGAAAATGCCGATGGTTCTAAAAAAACCGTTAGTGAAGAGCGTAGTCGCATCTACTCGCCAGTAACATTTAAGGATGTGGCACGGCGCAGTATTGCCAACTCTCCGGTACGCAGTTTATATAGCAGTAGTTCCGCCATACAGAACCTGGAAAAAGGACGTGAGTCACGCTCCAACTCCACCGGTCATGTTTTTATGCGTTCACCTAGTGAAATATTCGGTTCCCTTATACTCGACACTGAAGAATTCTTGGAAGATATACAAATGTCTCGCGGTTCTTTGGCCACTGCCAGTAGTACTAGTACAAAACGTCCATTTAGTCCAATACCACCCTTTCGTATTGGCAGTGCTCCACCCAAGCCAAGACCTACTGATCCAGATGAATTTACACCGGAGGAATTGGCAGCCATGGAACAGGTCACACCCCCAGCTACTGCGCCACCTCAAGAGACAACTACTTGTAGTATGAAAATTGCAGCTTCAACCGCTAGTCTGGCTTCCGACGTCCAAAAGACCGCAAGGTAGGTAAAAGGGCATAAAGAAAATAAGCTATAAACACGCCCTCTTTCTCTAGACGACTTAAGATACTTTCAAGCTTTTTCTTTACGCAAAGAATAGACTAAACATAATTCCCAAAAGTTATTTTAAATTAAAAGTGAGTTTCTCATTAATATTCCCAGTAATTATTGATCATTGTTGCAATGCTTTTTACTATGAATTTCGCTTACTCTTTACAAAATTTTTATGATTTGTGGCAATATCTTTGCATCTAGAACACCATCTACAAATTCGATATCAACAAATATTGAACAAGAAAAGGATTCTACAGTAATGTCAAACTGTACTATAGCTGTTGTATCAACTACACCTTTAACTAAAACTATATCGTTTAGCGATCATCGTGCGGACAGTAAAGAACCAATGCCGCAGCATTCACCACCGTCACCTATAAGATCTCAATCGGCGCCGGTGCCTATGTCAAAAGCGGCTCGTAAAGCTTATCTAGCAGCCAAACAAACCAAAGCCATAGAAAAATTGGATAAAATGATAGAAGAAGTCCAAGAGAATGAATTTCAAATAAAGCAACCACAACAGTATTATAGGGATAATAGAAATGAAGGAAGCACCAATAAGAATCCCGAGCCCCGAACCAGTATTGGTAGACGAACAGAAGGATGTCTTCTGTTTTTGCCGCCACCACCTCCCCCTCCTACTCATATAGCAAATTCCATATCCGATTCGAGTATATGCAGCCATGGGTTAGATACCGATTTAAACATTTATATATAAATAATTATAGAGAAATAATTGATTGTTATTTTCTTTAAATTAACAGACACAGTCATGGTCATGCACCTACTATGCATCATGCTCCTTGCCATCATGTTCATGAAGTCGTCGCCGCCGCTAGTGCTGCTGCTTCAAGCAGCAAATTATCGAGTAGTCAAAGCTTTAGTCATTCACGTCATTCGAACACTACAGTACATCAATGTTGTCCGGGCTATGGAGCACCAACGCCTAGCCATACTCATCCTAACGGGCGTCACTCCCATCGTTTTCATTCAAATACTTGTCAGCTTCTGTAGATTAAATATCATTAAAAAAATAAAAATAAAAAAAATCAATGGGCAAATCTCTTCAAGTTCCAGGCATATTAAGTGGCTTTAGTAGGATTTAAGAATTTATCAAAAAACAAAAAAAACAGCAGAAAAAAAGCGGAAAAAAATTCTCTCAAAAGAAATGAATGAATATTTTACGTGTGCTAAAGTAATCAAAGCTTAATTTATTTATATTTAATGTTCAATGTTCTTCAAAAGAAAAGTGCAAAATATGTACAAACTAAGGCAAATTTTTTTTTCTAATTTTTTTGTTTGTTTTTAGATATTAAAATGAAACATACCTCCGGACAAAAAAGGACAATATTCAAAGGTTTAACAAACAATAGAGAACATTTTATCGAAAAAAAAAAAACAACAAAAATTTAATAACAATAATAGTATGAAAATAACAACAAAATATATTTTCTAAAAATTAATAATTCAATTAACAATAAACTGAAAGCATATCGTGTGGATTAGAAAGTTACAAAAAAAAAAAACAATTAAAAACAAGAAAAACCTGTTAATCGTATGCTTTTTAATCAAAGCTTTAATAGAAAATTAAATGCACGATCCTTATGATCCTCTCAAAAACGTATATATATATATATATATATTTTTAAGCCTATTTATTGTAAAATGTGTACTTCCTTCACTACAACCTAAAAGTATGTCCATTTTTTTAATTTCGTTTACAGCACCCAAAAGTATGTTAATTTTTTTAAATTTTGTTTACAACACCCAAATGTATGCATCAGAGATGACAATGCAATATTAATCGAATCAAACGAAAGAGCAAATCAAAAGTTCTGACCCGTGTAAGAGAAATATTTGTTCAAAAATCTATAAAATTTCTCTAATAATTTATCTCACGTCTGTGAAATTCATGCAATGCTTTTACAAGAAGAAATATTCATCCTTAAAGTGCAATATAAGAACAAGTACTTCTCTACAATCCCTAAAGCTCACTGTGCCTACGCAAAATGCCTCTCATTCAAAAATTTCTCCCATGAGAGTAAAGAAAAGAAAGATAATGTTAAATCTAGCGACCAAAGTACTTTATAACCATTAAGCAAAGTGATTGTAAAACCATATGCAGCATCCTTAGGACTAAGCATACTTTTGCCTTTTGCCACTCTAAACATCTCTTTTAAGTTCTTCACCTTAAGCGAAGTGATTTTAAAAAGCATAATAGCATTGGAAGAATCATAATTCCCTCAGGTAACATCTGAAAAACATTGTTATGTCCGATATCGATCCGCCAAGGGGCGAGTAAGACGCCCCGCCTTATTCTACGTGCGCGTGATGCCATGTGCAGAATCAAATAGCATGAGCTTGGATCATTTTACAACGCAGGAGACGGCGTGGTTTTTCGATCCAAAGAAGGTGGTCGGATTCAGAAGAATCCTAAAATAGAGGGGCAAGAGTACGGTTTCCCCACGCGATGAATAATTATTGTCGTTAGGAATAAGGATGCTAATGTTTTTCCATTCTAAGCTTTTGTCATTTTAAGCTTTGGCGAAACTTTAGGTAAGGGGAGACACCATGAAATATGAATGAATAGATCTTTTCATATACCTTTGTTTTCCGATTCCCGAAACCTCTTTGTGATCTCACGCACTATCCTAACGATAAAATTTTCTCTGCTCTTTCTCTCTCTCTCTCTCTCTCTCTCTTTCTCTCTCTCTCTCTCGTTCATACAGAGGGCCTGATTTAAAACTTACGCAATTTTCGTAGGTCATTTTTATTACTGTATAAACAATCATTAAGGGGATTTCCACTAGAAAAGCTGGAAAAAAATGAGAAAGAGACAGGGAGGCGAACGCAGCAAAGAGGATGTGTGGGTGGCATAATCAGCAAGTGTTATGCCGTTACCGGCTGGCCACTACCGCACTGAGATGTGAACCCGCGAAGCCAGACTCCATACTCGTGATTCCCGCCTGCCCGGCTACCTATGCGAAATGTTCGTAGGTTGACGCTTTGGAATCATCGCAAAACTGCTTAATTTAAACGCGCTTCTCCTCTCGCTTTTCCTCTACATAGTCATTAAACGAAAGGGGCGCATTTCGAAGAAAAGTTGCTGTTTTCATGCTATATAGACTTTGATCAATTAATTGATTTCTTTTTAGTTTTTTTTCCCTTTTTGTTATTTATTCACAAAATTTTTTTGAATCCGAGAGAAATGTGAACTTACTTTCTCTGTCTTCCATTCATTCTGCTTTTCTATTTTTCTTTTTTTTCTATCTATACATCTCCCTCTCCCTCTCTCCCTTGCTCTTACTCTATCTTTCTCTCTCTTTCTGTCTCTACGTCTTTCTTTCTGTTTTCCCTTTAAACTTTCCTTTTGTTACCCATCATAAGAATACTTATTACACTGTATTTAAAGTCGAATAATTTCGAATTGCGTTAATCAAAACTATACAAAATTGTTGTGTATATTTGTTTTTAATCTAAATGTTTTGCCAATTATCAATTATCAATATAGTATTTTACTTAGTGAAACAAAATAAAGCAAGAAACTTTAAAAGATATTTTTGAAGTGAAAAAGAAGCTATGTTTGTTTGTCTTAAACTTAATATTTCAATATCGATCATTCGATCCGCAAAGGTATAGTCCTACACATCCCCCAGGTTGGGGCCGGCCGCAGCGTATACACCTTTCTTCGCTTCCTACTTCTTCTTAAGCTTTGCTTTCATTATACATTTAAAAGCGACATCTCCTGTGTGACGTTTCGCAAAAAAAAGATTCTTTTTTTAAAGTTTTGATTGCAAGATGGACTGATGATACGTTCCCTCAAATCGATCGTATAATATATGGAGCATATTATGTAGTGAAAAATAATACACAATATTACAAAATAATTATTCAAAGTGAAAAAACTTTTATTTATTCTCTATGATTTAAACATTTACGTACTGGGTAGTCAAGTAGTTAAGAAGTGTGACTATCAAGTCGGCATAAACGAGTTCAATACTCAATGCAGTAGATCATGTTTTAATTACGATTGGTGTACGGTCGTAATTGAAATGTCTGCATGGTCGGTAAAGATCTGTCATATACCTTCCAGGCTGCGGCCTCTCTCTCTCCGCACCTCTTTCTGGCCACCACTATTCCAATCGACCAAAGCCCTATCTTAAAGAAATTATCGAGAGTATTAGAAGTCGTCTGTATGCAGACTTCTCTACTAAGAATGTGTTATCAAGGGGGCCAGACAAGTAGTAATGTGCGTTGGTGTCTGGGTATAATGATTTAATATTTGCTTCTTATACATTAAAATGCAACTGGAAATTACTTGAATGGTATCCAAGAAGTATGTACGAACCCGTAGCAAGGACATGCATAAATATGACACACGTAATGCCAATAATCCTAACGCCTTATAGGCTAAAACCATTGGAGCTGGTCAAATTTCCCCCTCACAAATATTATATACGGCCAGGCATGAAACTAAGCACAAGTTAAAGTGCTGCGAATACTTCGGTTGAGCCCGTGTATGAGGCCCAACTACCACGTCTGACTCTTTTAGGATTACTCGTAATATCTCGTATACCCAGCAGTGTGTTTTTGGCACTCTATTCGCCAAATTCTTTTATTTGAGACCCATGCCGTTGGTATTATTAAGAAAAAATTAATCGACCAGGTCGCGATGTCTACTATATTCATTTTAGAATTAACTTATTTTTAGAGAGGGGTGTGAAGATAAATTCGAAGTTAACTAGCAAAGACGCCTACCATATCTGTTAACAAACCTCTGTTAACGACCTAACAGAGCTTTGCTAAATAATTGCAATTAAGATATAGTTGGATGGACTTGAGGGCAGTCACACCCTTTTTAGGCAGAATGGATAGGAACGTACAAAATAGTTTTAAATAGTTTTCTGTCTTGTTTGCCTTACGATAAATAAGCATAAGATCTCAAAAAATTGAAAAAAAATAAACATTAATCACTTGTCACTTGGTGGGAAGCATCACCGATTTTTTCCGCCTCCGCACGCAAAGGGTAGAGTGCTTCATAAAGTAAATGTGTAATATATCAGAAAATGCCACAAATTTTTGTTAAGAAAAGTGGAGTTTCATTAAGTTTATGTTCCACTGCGGGCTTTTACTTTGACCAATATGGCCCATTTTCAATACCAACCTATATCTTCGTTTTTGCGACCAAGAGAGAGCTAACAATGAATACCGCACAGACGGACAGTCATGGTTTAATCAATTCAGAATTGCACATTAATCAGGAATATATACTCTTTTTATGGCCTTCGAAGTTTCCTTTTGCATTTTACATAGATTACGGAAAAAAGACGAAATGGTGTCGGGTATAAAACTAAAATGGCACAGAATTCATGTTTTAGACACAAAGCTTGATAGTTGCACGGCAGTGTCTCCTTTTTTTATTGATTTTGAAACAATCTGATGTTTAAACCAACCGACACTCTCCGCATTATTCCCCATCACAGCTTGCATTTATTTTTACCCGGTAACCAGTAATTAGAAAAAAAAAAGAGAAAGAAACATCAGATCGACTACTAGTCTACATCTAAATTTTCTACCTCATCGTTTTCCCGTTCCCTATGAAAAATTAAAAATTCTCTACTTTCTTATGAAACAAGCGAAAATATTATCAATTTCTTTTACCAAACGCAAGCAAAGCAAGCATCCCATGTGGCAACGCATTCTTAAGTTCGAAATCGACGCAAATTGGATCAGTTCTGCCGTGTAAGTGATCGTTGGTGTGTGTAAGAAACGGATAGAAAAAATTAAATAAAATAAAAAACATATGTGTATCGTATCTAAAGGTAATGAAAATTTTTTCAAAATATTTTCAAAAAAGCGATGCCATCAAATCACATTTCAAAACTGGGTCAACGGGAGCTTGAATGGAATAATCAAAATAATTTCAATGGCATGAACTACAATGAAATGAATTAAAATTATATATATATATATATGTGGAGCTGCGCGTGTGTGTTGAAAAAAAAAGAATTTTTTTTTTCATAATTAAAAATAATTTACAAGTTCGGTACATATATGTGCAAATAAATATTTATGTAGTATAAGACCCCAAAAAAAAGAAATTAAAATTGAAGTGAAAGTTTCTGTTAAGCAAGAAAAAAAAAAAAGAAGAAGAAGAAAATTTCATAAATAATAATAAAAATATTTTTTTTATTAAAATATTATATCACATCCGAAGAAAAATTTTTAAAGTTTACTTGCCTTCACCCACATCGGGGGTCTTTCTCTCTCCCGCTCTCTCTGTCTCTCTCTTTCTCTCTTTGTTTATTTCTGCAACTTTCTTCCCTCAACCTTTCCCTTTCACGAGCTCCTTTCCTCGTTCCCACCCTCTCTCCCTCTCTTTCTCTCCCTCTCTCTTTCAACCTGCATATCGGCTGATTGCTGTGTACATATTGCTCTCCTTATATCTTTGTAATTGCAAATGCACTTCAGCTGATGTGTTTTATTGAAATTATTTGTTGTCATTATTGTTATTGTTTAGCTATTCGTTCGATAGCACTTGTATGAATTTGTAACGTGCTGGCGTCGGTGTTTCCTCCACATTGTTGTCTTCTAATATATATATACATATGTGTATTCTAAGTACGGTAAACAGCATGTTTAGCGCGTACATCGAATAAACGGCTAAATTTAGAAAATTTCGTTTGCCTGGTTAATGATACGGTTTAATACTTATTAAAAATTTCAAGTAATAAAAATATTAACAAAATTTGGAAAATAAAGTATCGCTAAGAAAACGTTACTAACAACAGTTTGTGATACGATTTCATAGCCGGTAAGTTCGAAAAATTCTTGCTTGCATCTGGCAAAAGCTGAAACACCAAAAAAAAAAAAAAGCAAAAAAACAAAATGTGCGACAATTTTCGTTACCTGCAATAAAAATTATGGTGAAAAATTGACTCATCCGAAGAAACGAGAATTTTCTTTCTGAAAAATTCTAACAAAAAATTTTAAATTGAGATTACAATAAAAAATAGTGAAAGGACTCTCGCAAAAGATCATTTGCAAATTTGTGTAAAAAACGACAAATTGTGAAGCCTTTTTTTTGTTGCCTTTTTATCTTGGCATCTCTATAAAACGATTAAAGTCATTTTAAGCCATTTAAGGAACAGTGTCCTGCTTCAACCATTCCATTTTAGTTTTTTGATATTTCGAATTACTATAATAGCTATCCATTCATTGTTCAATTTGCAGTAGAATTTTTGTAGATCGCTTCATACTTTTTATTTATCCCTTATATGTTAATGCTCAAGCAATTTTTAATAATTACTTTTGTAGGTTCAGTTGAACTTATCTGTAAGACATTATCCCTTTTTCTATTTGTTAGCTTTAACGCCATTTCTTATTTAATATTAAAAGGTCATTATGCGATCTACATTATAACTTTTTTATTGCATTTTTCTTCTTATCCTTTATTTGTTTTGTATTTATTCTTAAACATTTAATATTTATTAAAACTTACTCATTAATTAATCATTATTATTACTTTCTTGTCTATTATCTATTATTATCTATCAAGTATTCAGTTTTCACTTTCCATTATTTTTTTTGTGCATTATTGCTTTTCTTTCCTATTATCTATTACATATCAGCTATTATTGTATTACATGTTATCTATTATCCATTATCCGCTATCTATTATCCATTATCTACTATCTATTATATATCATTTATTATATTACATATTAATTATTATCCATTATTTTTATCTATCATCTATTATATCACATATTATCTATTATCCATTATCTGCTGTCTATTGTATATCACATTATATATTATCTACTATACATTATGTTATCTATTATTTACACTATTCATTATCATTACAATATCTATTATCTTTTATTTATTTATTACAACTTTTTAATTACACGAGTAACACTGTCTTTCCTCATCCGTGTCTGTTATTCCTTATCAAACGTTCAAGGCTTATGAATGTATTGTCAATAAAAGAGTTCAATAAAACTAAGAAGACGTCTTTTTTATTCATTATTCTCTGTCAAATATTTAGTATTTACTATGGAACTGATTATATATAATATTATAACAATATTCAACATTCATTGTCTGATGACTTTTAGAGGTTCATCATTATGTCTTATCCTTTCTCAGTCATCTCAGAGTATCAGTTGGACTTATTCATGATATTTTAAGGGCGTTCTACAGGGAGTGGTCAAAAAACCGGACCGATCTGAACTACTTTCAATAGCGTTTGTCCTCGGGCCAAAACACGTCACTGTACCAAATTTTATGAAAATATCTCAAAAATTGCGATCTGTAACTTGAACACAAAATTATATGGGCCGACGGACAGACAGGCTTAGATCAATTGAGATTATGATTCTCAATCAACAAATAAAATGTGGGTCTGTCTTAAGCCCTTCTGCGCGTTACATACATGCGTACTAACCAAATACACCATGTACCACAAGTGGTGTAGGGTATAAAAACGGCTTGTCGTTTAAATTTTTTTATCGCGAGGACCAGCAAATAAATAAATTTCTCTTTTTTTTAGTTTGCGGGTGTAACTAATGCTCGACTTTAAACGATTCACTATTTCATAGCGCTAAGCAGTCGCTAAGTCTAAATCGTTAGCAACGGCTGACGAGATGTAATTGATTCACATCACAGGGCTGGACATAGACGACTGTCTTCTTTCATTTTATTTTCGGACATAGATGACTGTCTTCCTTCATTTTATTTTTGTTTTAATTCAATTCTTTGCAGACATTTGAAACCGTTTCTAAGAGCAGGCAAAAGAAGGATTTTGAAAAACCTGCCCACCGCCACACGATCACCACTCATTTTATGTTCGAGGTCAATGATTTCCATATAAAAAAAAAAAAAAAAATCATTGCAAAATAATATATGAATAAGAATAATAATTGCTGACGAGAGCTGCTACCACAGATCGTACCGTTACTTAAATATTATTGCGTCTGTGAAACGCATATACCACCAGCAAAGCTTAGAGGCTGCCATTACATGCAACAAGTGTTCGTGTTTATATCGTCCTTAAATCTCTTGGAAATTTTATAATTCTTCTGTAACCATATATCGAATATTTCGAGTGGATATCAAAATGGCCGAAAAGCATATTAGTTAACTGCAATAAATATAAATTTAGATGACACTGCCTTTAAACAAAGATACCACGAGCAACGAAAGTAATCAACGCTTTATAGGAAGAACAAATTTAAAGCCGTTAGTTAAAATTAATTTTATTGCGGTCGCATCATGAAAGCCGGCGACACCATTCCTAATGGTATATCGCCTAGCCCCAGCGGGGATCACGAAGCCGATTATCAATACCCCAACAATAATGATCCAAACGCTAGATATGGTAAGTCTTGAAATACCGTACATCTTTCTACAAACATATTATCCATAAATATATACGTTTTTTCGTGTTCTCCAAAGGTGGTGAGACACCAAACATTCCTGAGACAGTTAATGGGACCGTAGCAGGTGGAGGCGCTGGTGCTGGTGCTGCGGCAGCTGGAGGTGGCGGAAATCACCAAAAGACAACCTCGCAAAAGCATAAACCACGCGGCAACAAACAACCGGACAGACCGGAACGCGCTTTATTTTGTCTGGGCCTTAAAAATCCACTGCGTGCCGTTTGCTTAAAAATCGTCGACTCAAAGTAAATCGTCCGAAAAGAGAGCTTTTCATACTTACACCCTTTATCGACAATGGTCTCACTTGAAAAGAATAACTGTACCCTTTATGAAATCAACCACTTCATGAAATCAGTAATTTATTAGGCCTCTTGATTATGTGTTGTACATGAAGGCTCTCAAAAATCGGACTTTAGTTCTCATACAATTTACTGTAAAAAGCTTTCCAAGCACTTTTAATTTTGTAGAAAGTTATCAGTCTCTGTAACATAATCTTTTTTATATGCATTTTAACGCAGTTCGTGGTTTGTCTCTCCGTCCGTCCATCCATTTAATGCGGAAAAATTACAACCCCAAGAATCGAGGGGAAAAAAAAATTTAATGCACAATTGTCGATTAGTTCTACAGATAGGATGTATATTGGAATGGACTTCATTCGCCTATGTATAGAGATAAAAAAGCTAAAAGCATCTTTACCTTTGCAACATTTCATCGGTAAACCACGTTCTAAAGCAAATGATGTTGACAAGGTTGACACGGATATTCTTTGCGGATCTGTAAGAGCTTAATATAAAAAAAGTCCGCTGTGGCCACTGATTACCGAAGCATAACTTTCCTTTAGGGATTATCAGTTAATCTATCCCTAGCTAGGTCACTACGATCGCAAAGAAAAGTCCGCATTAGCCACTAATTACGAAAACATGCATAACTTTGTTTTATGAGTTATTACTTAGCCTATCCTTATCTAGTTCTAACCGAATCTTCGATAAGAGATACTGGTTTTTCCAGGTTTCACAAGAAACGCCACTTCGGCAATTGGTGTAAAATATGAATATGATAAGATCTTAACCAATAAAAAAATATCTCATCTTCTTTTTGTTCTTTCATTTTTTTAGAATATTTGAGTATTTCATATTGTTGACCATATTTGCGAACTGCGTGGCTTTAGCAGTTTATACACCCTTCCCCGCTGGAGACTCCAACGACACTAATCAGTTTTTGGTAAATTCTTGATAAATAATATTATTTATACTCTACACCACTTGTCGTACAAGGGCATGTAAAATTTGTGCCTATGTACGCAACACACATTAGGACTGAACAAGCTTATCTGTCCGTCCACCTCTTCGTCCGCCCGGTTTTGTTGTTGGATGTGGTCCAAGTTTATGCGTGCGTATGCAACACAGAGAAGGACTTAACAAGCTTGTCCGTCCGTCTGTCCACCCTGTTTTCTTGTTTTAAACTACTTGTGATCCAAGTTTGTGCATGTGTATGCAACACGTAGAAGGGCTTAAAAAGCTTGTGTGTGCGTCTGTCCGACTTGTTTTGTTGTGTTTAACAACTTCTGGTCCAAGATTATACGATTGCGTGCAGCACGCAGAAGAACTTGAAAAAGTTCCAACTTTTATTGTACTATCCGATTCAAAATTACTTTCAGAAGGCTTATCTGTGCGTACGTCTATCTCTCCGTCTTGTTTTTTTTGTTCAAATTTTCAAGATATTTTGATCAAATTTGATACA
Source organism: Glossina austeni (assembly GCA_000688735.1). Classification (NCBI taxonomy): domain Eukaryota; kingdom Metazoa; phylum Arthropoda; class Insecta; order Diptera; family Glossinidae; genus Glossina; species Glossina austeni. The sequence goes on from KK502448.1 coordinate 909,253, forward strand.
CCGACCTTTTTTATCCCAAGGACGAAAGCTATTGAAAGTGCTACGGATCGAACTACTTTCTCGACCACTTCCTACATAAAGCCTGACTTTGAAAAGCGACTATATGAATCACTGTATTAAGCAAAGTAATGTAGGGTATTTAACGGGTGGGCCGAGGCCTACTTTGGTGTTTTTTACTAGCTTTTTTACAATTTGCATTTATTATTATAGGAAAACATTGAATCCATTTTTATGGTGATTTTCACGTCGGAATGTGTTATGAAAATAATTGCTTATGGTTTTTGCATGCACAACGGCTCGTATTTACGCAACACTTGGAATTTTCTGGATTTTTTCATAGTGGTTATTGGGTAAGTGGAATTTGTGAAGGACAAGCCTTAGCAGATGTTGTAATAAATGATTTTGTTATTCTTTTTATTATAAAAGTATACTGAGCTCGTCTCTGTCGACGTTAATGCAGGGCGTCGATGTTAAAGCCTTACGAGCATTTCGTGTAATGCGTCCTTTGCGTTTGGTGTCGGGAGTGCCAAGTAGATCGTCATTACTTTATGTGTATATATATATATATATTTATTTTTCAATATTTCTCAGGCCTGCAGGTGGTGCTGAACTCTATTTTGCGAGCGATGATACCTCTTTTTCACATCGCTCTCTTGGTGCTGTTTGTAATTATTATTTATGCAATTATAGGCTTGGAGTTGTTTAGCGGTAAATTAACCAAAACCTGCCGAAATATAGAAACTGGTAGGAAAACTTATGCCCACTATTTCTTGTTTTATAGTTTTGTAAGTCCATGGTTTTTTTTTTATTTCAGGTGATTATCTAGCTGACGTAGATGAGGTTCATCCATGCGGAATAGGTTTTCAATGTCCTGAAGGTTTCGCTTGCTACGATGGCTGGATTGGTCCCCACTGGGGTATCACGAATTTCAATAATTTCGGTCTTTCCATGCTTACGGTATTTCAATGCATTACATTGGAAGGTTGGACGGATGTCCTTTACGATATACAAGATGCCATGGGATCTTCTTGGCAGTGGATTTATTTTGTTTCTATGGTTATATTAGGCGCTTTTTTCGTTATGAATCTTATTCTTGGTGTACTGTCCGGTGAATTTTCTAAAGAACGTAATAAAGCGAAAAATCGTGGCGATTTTCAGAAATTACGTGAAAAACAGCAAATCGAGGACGATCTTAAAGGTTATTTAGACTGGATAACGCAAGCCGAAGATATAGAGCCCGATACCGAAGGTCAATTAATTACGGATACTAAGGCTACGACAGCAAACGAAATGGACTCCACCGAGCAATTAGGTGATCCAACCGAATTGCAAGTAACTGAATCATGGTTTGCTAAAAAAAAGAAAAGTTTCGATCGGGTTAATCGTCGCGTACGTAGAGCTTGTCGAAAAACTGTAAAATCTCAAGCCTTCTATTGGTTAATTATCATATTGGTATTCTTAAATACCGGCGTCTTGGCGACAGAACATCACGGTCAGCCCGTTTGGCTAGATGAATTTCAAGGTTTTTAAAAGCTTCTTCCTTCAAGTCAAAACTAAAACTTTTAGTATATCTTTGCTTTTATTTCAGAATACACCAATATTTTCTTTATTGCTTTATTTACCTGTGAGATGATCTTGAAAATGTATAGCTTGGGCTTTCAAGGTTATTTTGTATCGCTATTCAATCGATTCGATTGCTTTGTAGTTATCGGTAGTATTACGGAAATGGTTTTAACCGGCAGCGAAATAATGCCACCACTGGGTGTATCCGTGTTACGTTGTGTACGCTTGCTAAGAGTCTTCAAAGTGACAAAGTAAGTGAAGTGAATGAAAAACTAGAGTAACTGTTTAGGAAAGTTTAATTACAAAAGCTTCCTGTCTCCTACTCTCGCGAACATAATGATTTTGAAAGTTGAAAAGTGATGAATGAATGCACTGTGATCGAGAAATCATTTCGCACCGAAAAATGATTCGCGTAATTGTAGCTCATTATTCGGTTTATTGACTATTGATTGATATTTTTGTAGAAGTCGTTCCTCTTTACACCGTACACCATAAAACGATTTTGTCAAAATTTTACACTTCTTAGAAATTAATGCTTTTAAGTTTTCAAAGCTTTTAACATTTTGAAGCTTTTAAAATTTGAAAGCTTTTCAAAGCGCCCAAAAGCAATACTTAAACTCTTAACGTCTTCTAAGATTAAGTGCTTACTTATGGGCTGAGGCTTTTGGAAAATTGATTGTCCTTTTCATTGTTTTCCTAGGATTCCAAGCTTGCTTAAGGGGTAAGATTATTATACATTTTTCAAGAAAATCATTTTATTTTTTGTTGGGCTTAAAAAATGGAAAAATTGGCCATGCCCATTCAATTTTGGAGTATGCCATAATTTCATTTTTTTCTCAAAACCTTTACAACGCACAGAAGCAAAGAGAAAAAACCCCATAAAGTATGCAAGTTCTTGGTCAGTTTCAAATTTGGAATGCAACTAAGCATGCCCATCCGTTCGTCTTCCATCTGTCCGTTTGCTCAACTCTCTATCTGTATGTGTGGTAAACATTTTCCCCCTGGTCGAAAATGAAGATATCGACCAGGAGCTTTCGAAAGAAGTTTAAATTGATCCAAACTCGTCAAAGCATACGCCTGCAACACTCAAAAGTCTGTGCAACAAAAGCTGGGTTTACTGCTGCTTTCTTTCAGTTCTTTCCCTGTTACTCGTAAATTACAACAAATAATCGATAAAAATTTCCACTTTTATTCTAAAATACCGAAAAGGTCGGCCATGTTCACCTGATATCCACGATCATGGAAATTTAGTATTTTCGTTGTTTCTTTTGTCTTCCTGAGGATAACGGCTATGGATATAATGGATTCGGTCGCAGACGAATATAATTTTCTCACTTGCCTGATCTGTTTCCTTTTTTTGCAAATTCAAATTTGCCCCATAAGTCATAAAGCTCCTTCAATTGAAGATGCCTCACGAGAACGACTCCTGAAAAGGAATGCTTAATAACCTCCCTTAAATATTATTATTCTAATACTCTTCCTTCAATCAAAAGAGATGTACGAAAGACTTTTTTATATGCCTCTCGCCCCTAAATTTGTACGTATTCAGTTTATACCAATCGACTCAGAGTTACTTTCTAAGTTTGTCCGTCCATCCATCTCTTTGTCTTGGTTTTGTATACTCAACTTACGAGTCCCAAATTTTCGAGGTATATTTATAAAATCCGACATATTTTGGCCCAAGGATGAATGCTATTGAAAATAGTTCGGATCGAATCACTTTTTCGACCGCTTCTAACACAAGGTCTTAGTTTGAAAAGTCGTTATATGAATAATTGCATAAAATGGAGTAAAGTAGGATATTTGTTGGTAGATCTTGCCCCGCTACAGTGTTTCTCCTTATCCCTTAACCTTTCCATTAACTAACCAATATTTTATTTTTTAAGGTACTGGCGTTCATTGTCAAATCTGGTTGCTTCTCTACTAAATTCCATACAATCGATTGCCTCATTGCTGTTGCTATTGTTTCTATTCATTGTGATTTTCGCTCTATTGGGTATGCAATTATTTGGCGGCAAATTCACTACTATTAATAAGACCGAAGACAAGCCACGCTCGAATTTCGAAACGTTCCTCAACAGCTTATTGACAGTATTCCAGGTAAATATTATACGTTCCTCTATATATTAAATTAAATTAAATTTATTTTCTTAGATACTAACCGGTGAGGATTGGAATGCTGTCATGTATGATGGCATACGAGCACACGGTGGCGTATTTTCTTTCGGCATTTTGTTTTGCGTTTACTTTATTATACTTTTCATATGCGGTAATTATATACTATTGAATGTGTTCTTGGCCATTGCTGTCGATAATTTAGCCGACGCGGATTCGTTAACAACTGTGGAGAAAGAAGAAGGCGAACCCGTCGATGAAGCAGAAATGAATAAATCCCATAGTCCCACACCGACTTTAGAGGAAGACGACGAAATGGCTGGTGATACACACATTGATATGAGCGATCAGGAAATGAATGAGAATAAATTGTAAAAAGAGAAAAAATTTCTTCCACATTATAATCTGGAACGATCTTATAGTTATTGTCATGTATTTTATATTCTTACAGGGATGATGGGACTTTTTGTGAAGATGAAATGTTAGAGGGTGATCCGGAGTTATATGAGGAAGAACAAGATGGTAAGTACCGTTAGGAAATTATAAAAGAAAAGTTTTCGTTTTAGTTCCACTTTCCTTATAGCGATAAGTTCGATTTAAGCCGAGACATTCAATAGGAACGCGATATTTGAATGAAATGCTACAAAGTTCAAGTCATTAGTGCATATGTGGTATAAAATATTTGAGTTAAATATTTTCTATATATATTTTTTAGAATATATTGAAAAATATATTTTTCGAGTATTTTTTCACTTTCTACCTCCGCTCTTATGAATTGAACATGTAAGAAAAGAAGAAGAATGATAGCACTCGGGCCAGGCGGACCACACGCCACAGCGGCTAAGATAATTCTTCAATTAGCTCTCTCATAAAATAACAAAAATTGTACCTATTATTAGACTACAGACCGACGTGGTGTAAATTTAGCACATTATATGGAAGAAGACCGAAAGCATAGACTGACATGGTCCAAAATTTAGCAACATTAATCTCATTGTCAGAGAATTTGATTACTCTTTACCCAATAAAGTACGAAAAATTTGCCTTTGCTGCCATAAACAGACTTACTTTGCATGAGTACCCTTATGTGGACTGGGCCCTGAAAAATAGATATGCTTCGTCCAAAATTGATAAAGTGAATTTTTATGCCAAATTTGCGATTTTCATAAAGAGATATGAAGAATTGCATCTATTAACCATGGCAATTCTTATCTGAGGCAGGAAAGAGAAGAAAGATAGATTTACGTAATCAAAATTTTGCGCAGTTAGATTCCTCTTACTCCTTGCACTATGAAATAATAAGAAGGGTCTTTTTGCCATATTAAAGTTTACCTTCATAGGAATGGTTAGGTAAGGGATGCAAAGAGAGAGGGAGAGAAAAGGAAGATTTAGTTGTTCAACATACTAATCAAATGTACTTGATTTGTCGCACGACTTGATTGCCGCTCACAACCGAATTTAATTATATTCTGCACAGCAGAGGGCATCTTACGTTTGTGTAGCAATCAGAAGGGCGTAAGATAAATTCTTTTTTTATTATACCGATCGATTTAGAAAAATTTTCTGAAGTGCATGTCTGTCCGTTTGTCTTTCTGATATCTTTTTACATATTTTTGTGTTCAGCCCGCCGGTCACAATTTTAGATATATTTTGAGAAAAGTCGGTATACTGACATGTTTGGCTTAGAGACATGTCCCTCATATAATCCTGCCTCACTTCTCATATAATAACTTATATTAAGAAAATTGTTATTTTCAAACAAAATTTCCGAATACTCGTATATCGGCATAGTGATGCAAAAAATTTGAATCATATGGGTCAATGTTTCGAACACACCCCTACATAACCCTGTTCCTACGAAAAGCAAGCCTTTATGTGGGAAAAAGGTGGAACTATTGATGTATCGAAGTTTGAACTAGTTCACAATAGTAGCTTCACATGAAAATCAACCAGGCCAGGCAGGTCCGCTTTATGTACTCCATATAAGGATTCTCATAAAAAATAAGGTTTAATATGGCAGCAAAGTTCAATTTTTAAAGCATCACAACAAAAATGGTTTAAAGTTTAATTTTGCTAAACTTGAACCACGTCAGTAGACGTTTTCGGCCTGCCTGTGTATATGCCCCTGCTTGGAAATTTATCATAAAGATAATTGGAGAATTGTTGTATATGACTTGATGTAGAGTATTTAATGGTCGGCTTTACCCGTCCACTTATTTTTAAATTTCTTAGCTCTTTCTTAGATCATTTGGTTAATGTCTCGGCTAACTATTTAAAAATTATTAATAATAATTATTGTTATAAAGTCCATCTCTATTTTATACCATATCATATTTATATCATAAAAAAAATCAAATTTAATTCTTTCTTTCATGTTTTCCCCGCAATAAAATTTTTTCAAAAATTCATAAACCCGTCCCCCGTTATCTAAAACACTATACAAATATATATACAAATATGTATACGAATTAAATATATATATATATATATATTTATATATATATATTTAAATATCTATATATATATATATATATATTTAATATATATATATTTAAATATATATATATATATATATATATATATATATATGAAACTCACAATAAACCAGCCAGTATATACGATGATTCACCGCGAGTTACAGCACGTCCCCGTCGTCTCTCCGAAATGAGCTTTAAGAAGGTCACCAAGCCCATACCAAAAGGAAGTTCATTTTTTATATTTAGTCATACTAACAGGTAAACAACATACACTTAAACAGCACATACGATAATTAAATTTAAATTCGAAACGCTTTCTAACAACATGAACGAATATTAATGTTCGGCTAGAGGTCCTCAGATTAGATATTTATGATATTTATTAATAATTCTTAAATGTCCTTTTTGTTGTTTTTTTTTATTTTTTTTTTAATAATTTTAAGTAAGATAAATTTTTTTTGAATTGAATTGAAATAAAACAAAGAAAAATTTTTGTATTTATTTTTCAATTTGAACGCGTAAACTGTGTGTGCTTAACAACTATAGAATATGAAGGCGAAGGTATGGTTGGAGCCCGTCCCAGACGTATGTCTGATGTTAATACGGCGACTAAAATTCAGCCCATACCAGCTGGCTCATCGTTTTTCATTTTCTCTCAGACCAACAGGTTTCTGTTTACAATATTTTTATATTTTATATACCTATATATGTTATGACCTCCGAGATAAGGACTCTGTGATGGTTAATATATAACCTTAAACTTTTTCCTAAGCGCGTGTTCATACTAAAACTTGTTTGTTTTTTTTTGTTTGTTTTCTATAATAATATCAAATAATATTTAATTATGTCAGGTCGGCAAGTAAATTGTTTCCCCGATCATTCCCAAAGTCTGTTTAGTAAAGTAGTTTAACTTTGAAACGCTTTTTTCAAACTTCACTGACAGCTGGTTGTTGGATGTGAAAAAAAATGCTAATCAAATCTTTGCAATTTATTTTGAATAGATTTCGGGTATTCTGCCATCGGTTGTGCAATCACAGCAGCTTTGGAAATTTCATCTTATGCTGCATTATGTTTTCGTCGGCTATGTTAGCAGCTGAGGATCCTTTAAGAGCGGATTCAAGTAGAAATCAGGTAAGCCGCGGCATTCTCTCTTTCATATTTCTTTAGATTTAGTTTTCGCTACACGTCCAACTATTTTTCCCAAGCTAAACTTTCATTATTCAATTTCAATTGCATTGTGGACTTGAAAAGATTTATAAATATTTAAATATTGTTTCTCAAAAGTTTCTACCTAATGTTCGCCAAAATTTTGTCCTAAACTGAAATCCATTTTCATTGTACTCTCTCTATAAAGGACCGAAATGTTCTACAAGATGCGTTTTTTAGGGCAACAGTTACCTTTTTTTACAGCTTCAAGTATCGCTTTTAAAAGTAGAATTACGACCCTCGACAGTAACTCTACCTACTTTCAAGACCTCTCCTAGCCATTAGCTTCAAGAGCACATTGTATATGATCTCCTAACACCAAGTATAAAAAATAAGTTCTAGGGCGAATCATAGGTATAACCAACATGCACTAAAACGAAACATAACCAGATTCTGGTGAAGAGCTTGTGCTTAACTTCACAACCTCTCACCTTTCGCGATTTATTATAATCTATACTATATCGTACTAAAGTAGATTAAGCTCATTAATAATTGTAGTGTATAGAAATTTTTTCGTTCTTTTTGTAAAAAGATACAAATTTACCTTGGAGCCAGCCCCACGTAAAAAGAATGTAAATATTCTCGAGCGATATGTGTTCATGAATCTTTCTACCCATGAAGTTATATTATTTAAAAGAGACAAACATATTGATACTAGCAGGAGCGCAGAACTTGTCGTTATATGAATAATTCAAGGGTGGTCTAGAATACTTAATTATGGCCCCAAGGCACTCTTTACTTATTTTATAGGATCTTTACTTTTACTAAAGCAATTATCGATCAGATAACAGAATCAAGTAAATGGGACCTCATTTGAGACTTCAATACAACATGCAAAACTAATTACCTGGAATGCTTGATTTAAGCGAAGGATACCCCTCAGTGTCCAAAGTTTTTCATTCAGTGTATTATCACCAAAATTAATTTGTCTTTATTTTTAAATAAACACATCTCGGTCTCTTTTTTTCTAGGTTTTAAATAAATTTGATTATTTTTTCACATCAGTTTTCACCATTGAATTGCTGCTTAAGTTGATATCGTATGGTTTTGTCCTACATGACGGAGCCTTTTGTCGTTCGGCATTCAATTTACTGGATTTGCTGGTAGTTTGTGTCAGTCTAATATCAATGGGATTCAAGTATTATAATAATTTCTCATCGTATGTGCGCATATTTATACATAATTATAAAATATTTCTTTTAGAGAGAGTGCGATTTCAGTTGTGAAAATCTTACGTGTTCTAAGAGTCTTAAGGCCATTACGTGCCATCAATCGTGCTAAAGGTTTAAAGGTATGTTTAATGTTTTACCAAACGTCACTCTTTTTTCCACTTTCAATGCTTCCTGACTCGCTATGATGTTCTATATACATATATTTATATATAATTTTCAATGGATTTAACGGTGTTCTGCAATACTAACAAAAAAACAGAGAAAAACCCAACAAAAACAAAAAAAATTATGTTTGAAATCAAAATTTGGAAAAAAAGCTTAATTAAAACCTCTTCCGCTAAGCAATGTTCTATCAAAACTCTATAAAGATAATAATAAAACTTTAAAGACAGACATTATAATGAATTGCTCTAATAATTTATATTATTATTTATACGTATATATGTATATATATTATAGCATGTAGTTCAATGTGTAATTGTTGCTGTAAAAACTATTGGAAATATTGTGCTAGTGACATGCCTTCTGCAGTTCATGTTTGCCGTTATAGGAGTCCAATTATTTAAGGTATGATTTGAAAAGAGGTTAAATATATATATTCATTTCTAATAAGAATACACTCAAAAAAAAAATGTAAAACAAATTAAATAGTTAAAATAGTCGGATAAAAATTCGACTATTGAGTAAATCTTACATCACTTCGTCCAATACAATAGTTCAGCTATCTTTGCCCTATCAAAAATGATATCATTTTACTATATAAAAGCTTACTTTGCACGAGAATTTTTATATAGCGAGGGGTCCGAGAAATCAACTTAAGAAGACTACTGCAGTGAATCACTATTTCGAGGACAACCTTCATCATAAAATAACATAAATTAGTCTTTACTGCCATAAGATGGTTTATTTTTGATAGAACCTTTATTTGGTTTAGGAGATTCAAAATAGGATTCTGTCTTGTCCGAATTTAAATCAATCCACCAACCAATCATTTAAAGTACTGAAGTACTTAGTGAATAATATCAAAAATGAAAATTTTCCTCATCTAACAACTTTTTCAAAATAGACCTGGGAAGAGGTCATAACAGTAGTTCAATTGAATCTAGTTTCAATTCAAATTCGTTCTTGGACCAAAACATGTCCGTGCCAATTCTGTCAAAAAGTCTGTAAAATTGTCCGTAAAGATGGACGGACGGACAGAATTGTTTAAATCGATTCAGAAAATGATTATGGAATGATGAATATATAAAAATAAAAAGGGATCTCATTTGCACATGGACAGACGGACAGAAGTGCTTCCAATTTTGATTAGTAGCTCAATTACATCTATACAGACAGACAGACGCACACAAATGTTTAAATGGATTCAGAAAATGAGAGCTCATTTGGACTTTGACCGACAGATAGACAGACATTCCGATATCGATTCAGAAATGATTCGAATTCTGATTAGTATAATAAAAGATAACCCAAGTTTCTTATCACTTGATAAATATGATAAACTTATCACATGATAAAGCCATGTAGGGTATAAAAAGTATATATTTATATATCTAAAGTTATATGTAAATGTTATATGTAAAATATAAACCTAAGTCTTGGCAAGACAAAAGAGTTCATTTCTTATCAAACGAGACTTGACTCTCTCGTACATTATTTAGATAGGCAAAGCAATCCTTGAAAAGTTTCGTTAACATTAAATATTTTATAAGATTTTATAAAATTCATTTGTCAACGTTTTTAATTACGCTTTGAAAGTTTTAATCATTATTTTATAACATTTTTATACCCATCACCAAGAAAGATAGCATGCTTTCGTCTATTCCAAAAAAAAAAGCATTCTAGTCAAATAAGTACATATGGATATGGTTATGATTATATATTCGACCATCCGTCTATCTTATCTTAGCATTCTCACTCATATAGATCTGCCACATAGGGGACCACATAAGAATCGCGACTGACAACAGGTCCGGTGCCCATGGGCTGAAATCTTAGTGCCGTTGGCTCGCAGCTCACTCGATAAAGACCCAACTCTTACTTATTCGACACCCACCCACCATGTTGCGGCCGATGCCTTTTCTTCTCCTTTTCTGTACTTTTCTTTTTTCGCTTCTTGTTGACCATCATCTTATTACACAAACGCCAATCCCGTAATCGGTCTGCAAGACTCACAATACGACGAAAATAACTTTTTTTTTGCTATCGGAACTGTAACACATGTCGTATGATTCATCTATATCGGAACGCTTCTTAATTGCTAGGTAGTGATATATCCGTTAAGACTTTCAAATCGAAAATTTTAGATGAGCAGATTAAATATTAATATGTTTAAGATTAACTAAAATATGTTTAAAGAATAAAGAAGAATGTTTAAGGAAAGAAAAACACATCCTAAATAAGAAAGGAAAGTAATGGTGATGGGTAGTGAAAAGTTTTTCTACTTCTAGTATATTTTTTTTACTTTCAACTTATTCATCCGTTTTTTATGTATATGTTTATTTATTTTAATTTATTTAATTTTACTTAATTCATTTTTGTGTTTAATTACCATTCATATAACATTTCCTTCGATATCCTGCTTCTTGCCTTTGTATAAATTTTTTTTTGTTTTTTCTTTGTCAAAAATCCTTAATAGATCCCATATAGATGTCATCGCGAAAAGAACAAGAAAAGTTGCCTCATATCTCTTAGATTGTTAGTTATGAAGTTATCTGCTTAATGTCTACATCAGTCTGCGGTTAATAAAAACCTCTAAAATTAAATTTTAATCATTTAAAGGCATAGAAAGAGAGAAAGAGATGTGGCTGATTTAATTAACACTTAAACCTGTATATGTATAATCCTTTTATCGATAAACGAAATTTGAAATATTTATTTTAATCGATATTTGGCATTAACTCAAACTAACTGCCTTTACTAGACTTATAATTGTGAAGACATCCTAACATATATATTCATGCAATCATACATACATACATGTATTGAAAGTGAGCTTTAATTAATCAAAATCGATCGATATAAACATATATATAATAGCAATAGCGAAAAACTTTTATTGAATGAAATGAAAATAAAAAATAAATAAATAACCAACCGGTCGTATACGTGATTTATGATATGAACGTGCAATCTTATTTTTATTTACATTATGCCCATGTTTTGTGTAAGTCTGTATGTGTGTATGCTTTCGTACGTAATTGATGTCATTCCTTTTCTATTTTTGTTTATATCTCTAAAATTCTTGTTTTACTTTACGATAAACATTTGTTTAATTCATAAAATCTCTTGTTCTTCTTTTTCCCTCTCTTTTCATAAACAAAAAAAAAAAAAAACAAACCAAACATATGAATAAAAACATACAAAAACGCTTTGTTTTCATTTTCTATTGGAAAAAAACAAAACCAAAATAAAATTTTTACTCTTAATTTACTCACACTTTGGGATTGCGTATCCGGCACTCTTTCTCTCTCCCTTTGTGTGCGTGTGTGTGTCTGGTTTCTTACTCTCAAACATGTTTTATGCCTGTCTGCAACCATCACATCTCAACCTCTCTTCTTATTTATTAAACAAAAAAAAAAAAAATAATAATAATAAATATTAAAACAAAAAAAAAAACAAATTAATTAAATTAGTATGTTGTTAAATGCGTTATAGTAGCGATCAAAACCATTGGCAATATAATGCTTGTTACTCATCTATTACAATTTATTTTTGCGGTGATTGGAGTGAAACTTTTCAAGGTAATTTAATTCATTTCTCATTTTTATAAATTTCTTTAAAAGATTTACAAATTTTTAAGGGAGATTTTTAAAAAATATATATTGTGATATATTTTGTTATATCATAAGATAATAATATATCATGACATATTTTCATGAAAAATGAAACCATGACATATTATATATCATGAAACAACTCATCTTTTAAAGTTCTTTTAAGTTTAAATATCATGACATAATTTCATGAAAAATGAAATGACATATTATATATCATGGAACAACTTTTCTTTTGATGCTCTTTTAACTTTAACAAAAAAAATAAATAAATAAAAAGAAAAAAAAAACAGAAACTCTTTTTGCTTGCTAAGCTGAAATAATTGCATATAATCTTAAGAAGATAGTAGTTATTTTAATTTTTTTATTTCTTTTTTTTTTTGTATATTTCTTTGGACATGTTTGTTTTTCTTTTCAAAGGGTAAATTTTTCCAATGCTCGGATGGTTCCAAAATGTATGAAGAAGATTGCCAGTAAGTAGTTTTTAATTGTTTATCAAAACGTCATTTAATTTAATTTTCCTCTTCTCTTTCGAAAAGCGGTACATATTTGGTTTATGAAAACGGTGACGTGAATAAACCTCGGCTGAATGAACGCGAATGGAAGAATAATCGCTTCCATTTCGATAATGTAGCGAAAGCTATGTTAAGTTTATTTACAGTAACCACTTTTGAGGGTTGGCCCGATCTACTATACGTATCCATTGACTCCAATAAGGAAAATGGTGGACCAATACACAATTTTCGCCCGATAGTAGCCGCTTATTATATTATTTACATTATTATTATTGCGTTTTTTATGGTTAACATATTCGTTGGTTTCGTGATTGTCACATTCCAAAATGAGGGTGAACAAGAATATAAGGATATAGAATTGGATAAAAATCAACGAAATTGCATAGAGTTTGCATTAAAAGCTAAACCGGTACGACGTTATATACCGAAAAATGGCACTCAATACAAAGTGTGGTGGTTTGTCACATCTCCATCGTTTGAATATTTGATATTTGTGTTGATTATGATTAATACGGTGACATTGGCCATGAAATTCCACAAACAACCGGAATTCTACACTGAATTATTGGATGCTCTGAATATGATATTTACGGCTGTATTTGCTTTGGAATTTGTCTTTAAATTAGCAGCATTTCGTTTTAAGGTAAGTCAAGAAAAAATTGCTGAGTAACTAACTGTATCGGGCAAATTGTGCTGGGCAACTGCCCTGGACGACTATCTTCGACAATTTTACTGGACGACTGTACTGAGCAATTTTACTGAGCAACAATACTGAGCAACTATACCGGACAATTATAGTGGACAACTATACCGGACAACTATACTAGGCAAATGCAATGAGCAACTACGCTTTGCAGCCATACCGAGCGGCTGTACGGGGCAACTATCTTTAGCTGCTATACCGGGCAAATATATAATTGGCAACTATACTGGACAACAGTACTGGACAATCATACTGGGTAACTATACTGAGAAACTATACTGGACAGCTAGACTTGCCAACTATACAATACAACTATGTCGGAGAACTACACTGGACAACCATACTGGGCAGCTGTCCTAAGCAACATTGTTGACAAAAAGTGAAAAATATTGGAAAAATAATGATCGTCAGCATTGAGCAACATTGTCGCGAAAATATTTGGCAACGATTCCTTGACAAAAATTTCTAGATGACAGAACTTTATAGACACATCAAAGTGACTTTTGCTCTGTCTTATTACAGAATTATTTTGGCGATGCTTGGAATACTTTTGATTTTATAATCGTTCTGGGTAGTTTTATAGATATTGTTTACAGTGAAATCAAGGTAATACGCACCCAAATCCAATAGGACACTAGTAACTTACTCTTATTACATGTTCCCTTTTAAATAGAACAAAGAAGACGCTCTAACAGCCGCTTGTGATGTTGTTCAAGGATGTAAAAGTAAAGCCAAGGTATTTATTATGTTTTACTTTACTCCTTCATGAACACTAACTTCTTATCATGCTTGACAGGGTGGCTCTACACTTATTTCAATAAATTTCTTCCGTTTGTTTCGTGTAATGCGTTTAGTAAAATTACTTTCGAAAGGTGAAGGCATCCGCACTTTACTATGGACATTTATAAAGTCATTTCAAAGTCTACCTTACGTTGCTCTACTTATTGTAATGCTATTTTTCATTTATGCAGTAATCGGTATGCAGGTGAGATGTCGATATTCTTTCGTTTTGAGAAATCATTTAAATCCATAAAGTGTTCTTTAGATTTTTGGAAAAATCGTTTTGGACGACGACACTACTATACATCGTAACAATAATTTTCAATCATTTCCTCAAGCCCTGTTGGTACTATTCCGTTCGGCTACCGGCGAATCTTGGCAGAATATTATGATCGATTGCTCGCCAAGAGAAGAAGTGAAATGCGACCCACTTTCGGACGCAAAGGGTGACTGTGGTTCGGCTATTGCCTTTCCTTACTTTATATCATTCTATGTTGTCTGCAGTTTTTTGGTAGGCTTGAGATAAAGATTAATCTTAAAATTTATTAAAAATATTTTTTTTTTATTTTCAGATTCTTAACTTATTTGTGGCCGTTATTATGGATAATTTTGATTATTTAACACGCGATTTTTCTATTTTGGGTCCACATCATTTGGATGAATTTATACGTCTTTGGTCTGAATATGACCCGGATGCTAAAGGTCGCATTAAACATTTGGATATAGTTACGTTGCTGAGAAAAATTTCTCCACCTTTGGGATTCGGTAAATTATGTCCACATCGTACGGCCTGCAAGCGTCTGGTATCTATGAATATGCCTTTAAATTTGGATGGGACAGTTTTATTCAATGCCACACTTTTCGCCGTGGTACGTACTTCTTTGTCCATCAAAACCGAGGGTAACATTGATGACGCTAACACCGAGCTGAGAGCGATAATCAAACAAATTTGGAAACGTACAAATCCCAAACTATTAGATCAATGTGTACCGCCACCCGGCAATGAAGACGAGGTTACTGTCGGCAAATTTTATGCCACCTACTTAATACAAGACTATTTTAGACGATTTAAAAAACGCAAGGAAATGGAAGGCCGAGAAGGTCAAGTGGATAGTGATGATACTGTTACACTGCAAGCAGGTCTACGAACATTACACGAGGTATCGCCAGCCTTGAAGAGAGCAATCTCGGGTAACTTGGACGAATTAGCTGAGGAACCGGAACCTATGCATAGGGTAAATGTGTAGCCAAAAAAAAAAAAAAAATGCTTGACAAAATTCTTTAATTCTTTGAACAATCATTTAGCGGCATCATACACTTTTTGGTAATGTTTGGTCTTCGTTACGTCGACATGGGGGTTCAAAACCTGGTAAAATAAATCGCAATTTAGCTCTTGGTAGCGCCTCTGAAGGCGTACGATCAGATATTTCAAATATGGGCTCCGATTATATATACGACTCGATACATTGTAGTGTAGCGGATGGCATTGACAATCTCACTAGAAATCTTATGCAAACGCGGCCTGGTGGTGGCGATGAATTGCGAATCTTTAACGAAACAATGAGTATGCGACCTCTTATGATGAAGAGTCTTGGCAACAATGCACCAACATACGAAAGTGTGCTTAACGAGTAAGTAAAATATATATATATATATATATATATATATACAAATATACAAATATACAAATATATACAAATAAACATGATTAAAATGAATTAATTTGAATTTGACAGCAACTCGCAACGCAGTAACCTATTGCATCCTTACAATAATGGTAAGACAATCTTAATAGCAATTTGATTCGATTAATTCCTACATTCCTGCAATCCCAATATCTTTTTAACCCTACTGCATATATATATATATACATATATATATCACAGTGAATGGTACCCTACGCAATCAAGATCGTTTATTGCACCCCAGTTCCCCTAGTTCATATTTGACAGTCCCAGCACGTGTGCCTGCTTCATATGAAGTCAATGGCTTGGCCGAGAGTCTGGTCGGGGGGGTAAGCTCGAAGCTCAGCTTGAATTGTCTTAATCGCAATTATCCATTAAATTTCTCTTCCATTTAGGTCCTCGTCGCTGAAGGTCTAGGTAAATACTGTGATTCAGATTTTGTCGGTTCGGCAACGCGAGAAATGCAAGAAGCTCTTGATATGACACCGGAAGAAATGAATTTGGCCGCTCATCAATTATTAAATAGCGGCAACGTTTTGGGCGATATGATGCCCACATCACCTGCCACATATGCACCAATTCATTTACGTACAATTACAGGATCTACGGCCACCACTACTCGTCCCAATCCAGCAACATTGTCTCCGCCCTCTAAAACGACTTTTGCAAATAATCGCAATTTCAACTCATAACAAAGAAAGATAGAACAATTTTTTTTTTTCATACCTGAAAATCAAAGCAAATTCAGAATCAATATTAAAAATTAAGTAAGCAAATAAGAATTAAAAAAATAAATGTAAAAAAAGCTGTAGATGGTTGTGTTAATCTTCTGAAGAAATATTATACTCGGCTTAAGTTGTATGCTTTCTTATCTATCAATGCCTTATAAAAACTTATTTGGTGTACAAATAAATTCCTTCCGTTGAAATTGGTTGCTTCACACAACTAAGCTGAAGCATTTAATTTGTCCTAAATTTGAGGTATAACTAACGTAGACATTTAACACAGATATTTAAACGCAGTTAGTTTGAGTGCTTTACAAGTTCCCATTCAATATATATCAAAGTTTAAGAGAATTGGATGTCATTTGGGGCAATGCGTTTTTTTGTGTTTTTAACTGAACTGACCTAGGAAAAAAATGCAGTTGAAGCTACGAAGGTGATTAAGTTGACTCGGAATGAAAATGGAGTAAACTACAGAACAGTTAGCGAGTGGTTTGCGAGGCTTTGCGCAAAAAATTTTAGTCAGGAAAACGATGAAAATTCGCATGCGTCCATCCGTCCGTCTCTCTCAAGAAGGACTACGGAAATAATTTTGAACTTCGGCTGAGAAATTTTGTCGGACCCGTTATATTCTCCAAACTTGGCTCCTTCCAATTACCACTTATTCAGATCCGTGCAGTCAGTTTAGCAGGTCAGCAGCTCTGAAAAACTGAAGATTTGCAGAAATGGGTCGATGATTATTTCATCCTCGCACCCACGAAGTTTCTACCGCAAGAACATCAATAAGCTACGCGATAGATTGTAGCCATAAAACGATGAAAATAAGCATACGTCCGTCTGTCCATCATCCACATTTTGGTTTAAGCTGGGAGATTTTACCGCATCTTCTATATTCTCCAAACTAAGCCCTGTCCGATTACTATTTATTCAGGTTGATGCAATCATATTTAGCAGGGCAGCGGTACAAAGAAATTGAAGATGTGCGAAAATCAGTCAATGGCTATTTCACCTTCAAGCTGGCAAGCTTCTACCGCGATGAATAACAAAAGATGATGCATATTTCTATTATTTGTTATATTATTTTTTTTATATTATTTTTATTCTATTTAAATTCGCAACTATAAAGCCATAAGCCAATGTACGTAGTTACGTTAGTATAAATCATGTGGATAAAAAGAAGCAAGACTAATTAAATAATCATTTGCTCTATCACGGACTTTGATAAACCTCAACTGCCAGCACCGGGGGAACTCAAGAGCTCAAGAATAAAGCCAATTTCCCCTTGACGGCGTTGAAGGAATCATCAAAAGAACTCAGATTATATAATTTCCATAGCGTCAGACATATTTTAGAAAAAATACTGCCCAAGTGCACGTCAACGTTAGGTTTACGATCCCGAATTATCCACAAACATGAGTCCAAGAAATCAATAGCATTCTCATTTAATATAATATGCAAGTTGGACGAAATCGGCCTCAGAAAAGCATTGGTTTGTTATCTTATCCGTGTTAATACAAAGCACATTCTGCATCATAAACAAGTTGATACGTGCTAAAGATTCATCAATCACAGTATCGAAAAAGTAAATATCGTTTCAATCACGGCTATCCGAATGCTACCAAATCGGAATTATTATTTCCGAATAGATTGAACATCGAGGAATCCAGAATGTATCGCTATGAGCAAGAGAAAAACTCAGACGACCCACAGGCGTAAATTGTTTGCGTCTATAGATCTGTGGTCAAGTAGAGAAAATGAGTTTATTCTTGTTAAGATTCCCTCTGATGAGATCCCTGAGGGAATATATTTGAAATAATATTGTATTTAATTAAAGAGCGGTAGGAATTTATTTGCATACCTATTATTATAAAAAAATTTACTTCAAATTTCATAATTGTTTTCAAAATTCTTACATCTATCAAAATTACATATATATTGTATGTATGAAGATTGGCGTGGAAAAGTAATGTGGAAAAAAACAAAGAAGCACTAAATCCTTATTCCTTTCTAATAACTATATGAAATAAATACTTGAATTTTTTTTTTGTATAATTTTTCAAAAGTGTTTTTTTTTTTATTACAAACCGAAAAATTTAATATATAAATAACTTTTTTCATAAAAATTTATGCTATCACAATTTGAAGAGAAAAAATCTTATTTTGGATTATTTATTGGTTTTTAAAATCTTACAAGTATTTAAATAAAAAAGAAAGAAAAGCATTCAATTCATTCATTTAAGATTGAAGAGAAAAGAATGCTTTCAGGCAGTAATTTCAAATAAATACAATAATTAAGAGTAAAGTGCACCGACTATAAAAATAATAACTTAATTAAGTATATGTATGTATGTACGGGTGGGTGGATTGAATTGCGAGTGTAAAAAGTGTAAAAAAGTATATAAGATAATGGACCGTATAAGGTTATCGTTTAAACTTCAAATATACTGGGTGCTTGTAAATAATCGGTATTTTGATATATTACCGTTCCATCGGGTGTTTCGATTGTTTTAATTAAAGTTTTGCAATAAAAGCAAACTTTCGAATTCATTAAATGTTGCAAAATGCAATTACTGCACGATTGATGTTTGCATGGCGTAAACATTACCGCAATCGGCTTTGCACAACAGATCGGGCACAATGAATCCTCAGATGGTAATGTTATGTCGGATAGTAACGATTGTTTCACTTTCAACATCTCAATAAGGCGACGCACTTCTTCGATTTCTTCATTGGAAACATGAGTGGGGACTGGAAAATTACATATACATATATATATATATATATATATGAGTTGTTTCCTTTCTTTTAAAATTTTAACTTACAATCGTTTAAGGTAAATTTAATAATGGGAGGGTCGGCACGTATTCTTTTACTGGAAGTAGGTTGGGGTACTCTGACATCATTAGTTAAAGGGTCTAAATAAAATATTAAATATTAAATATTAAAATATTGAGAATTTTATTAAATATCTTTACTGTTTAGTAAATTGCAATAAAAGTTCATTTACGTTTGCATACGTTTGCCTCTCTGTTTTTTCTTGTTTTTCGGAGTTTTTCAGAGAATCTTTCTTAAAAGCGAAATCAAGAACGTTTATAAGCGAAAACAAGAACGTTTATGAGCGAAAACAGTTTATATTTCTTAAAAGCGAAAACAATAAAGTTTATAAGCGAAAACAAGAACGTTAATGAGCGAAAACAAGAATATTTCTGCGCTCTGCACACGTTCCACAAATTACATGTTGTTTTTTTATTTCGTAATAAAGGATCTGCAAATAACGGTTTTTTATAGCGCGTTTAGATAGCATGACAAAGAAAAGAAATATGCAGCAACAGCTTTTTAGGATTTTTAGATAGCATTTTATATCATTTTGCACCAAACCAATCGCGCGATCACACGACAAAGTTTGACACACAAATATACGAAAGTTTAAAAAATAAAGATTTAGAAAAAAGAAAGCAACGCATAAATTTCATATCAAGGCAAACCACCTTACAGCCTTTGAATGCGGTATTGTTGAACAATCTTTTGAGAAAAAATATTTGTTAAAAAAGAAGTTTCATACATGCCTATATGGGCACGAGTAGATGGATCGAAATTGCCGCGGGGTATTTCACTTTGCTGTAGAATAGGCGTTTTGATTTCGCCTAAAGCGAATTCCAAATTGGCGAATTGAAAGCTGGGATCCGTTAATAAGGCACGTGTTATGCGGGTAACCTATAAAGTTCAGAAATTTCTTTTAACACATGAAAACCGTTGCAATTGTATATTGGAAGTTATACCTTCGAGGGATTCTTATCATTTTCCATTTCTGGACGCAATAAAGCTAATAATATACCTAGCGCAGCAGCTATTATGGGAAAGTGTGTGACTGCATTGAGATCGGCGGAACACATATCGACAACAAACTGAAAGCAGCCAGGCGGCACTGTCACACGTGATAATACTTGACTAATTAATTGGCAAACACGGGTCAATATCAAATCACTATTCGGCCGGGCAGCGTCATGAAATATCTCCGGCGCTATAGTTATAATCATTTCCAGACAACGCATTAAAGAAACTGTTAATTCGAAGCACATGGAACAAATTTTCAATTGTTTCGGTTCAAATACCGTGTTCTCTTGGCGCAGTGCAGTATTTTGTATCTACAAAAAAAAAAAAAGGATAATATTTTCGCCAAAATTAGTCAGAGCAGAGATTGACATCCTGCAGCAACAATATGAACTCGGAAAAAGCCCAATTCAATTGACTTAAAACTGAATTCAAAAATGTAGTAGCAAACGGTTCATCTTCCGCTAGCTTTTCTCCTATTAATTTTTGAAAATATTTGGAAGGATTTGGTGGCGCTATATTATGCAGTAAGCCTGTATGTGATTCGTTTTTGGAACGACTGCGACACAAGCCCAATTGAAAAGGAACGTTACCACCTTGCCATACGCAAGGTTGACGAGCGTCTTTATAGGCAAAGCCCTCGCCTAGCCAGAAGCGCAGCAGCAGCCAATTGCTTTGACCCCAGGCACGATTTTCGTAAGGGCGCAATAAAGCCTTAACCAGTGAGACTTGACTGTAAACAAAGCATCAAAGAATAATTATTTAGGGAGAGAGAGAGAGAGAGAGAGAGACAGAGATATACCTTTTCCTAGGAGACTTTTCTAAAGCTTTTATACCAGGTTTATGACAAGTTAGGGTGCCCAAAGCCTGCAACAATGAATCTTTGCAGGAAGCCAATATGATCCGGGGATCTGCCGAGTGTACGCTTAAAAAATCTGCAATCATATTGAGGACACATTCCGAATCGCTGACTTCAAATTGAAAAAGTAGATCATGATTGCTGAAATCCATCACTGTATCCAGAAGTATAGGTAGAATGTTAATGTAGACTTCAGGCACGAAAGCAAACAATGCGCCACTTTGTGAAGACATCTACAAGTATTAAGACAGTAACATTTTTCTATCTGATGCTACTATAAGGTGAACAAATCAACTTTTTTTTTTCCTATCGTATAAAGCAGACAAGGTTTTCCGTTGAAAACTAATCGTTAATTTTCGTTTGCAAAGCAAAGGATTTTACCAGCCCCAAAAGCATTACCGGATAGCAATGAAAGATTTTATCATTTATTGATTAAGTTTCTTCACTCCTTTTTGTTTTGTCTGTTTCTAAGCCAAGTGAATTTGACATTTGTTTTAAACTTGAGGAACTAAGAGTTTATCTTCTTTATAACCCGAGTTTTCATTTTATATAAACTATTCTGCTGAACCGTGTTTGTACCCCATACTTTTGCAGTACAAAGGACATCCAAAAGGACTTGAGGAAAACTCGGCTTTTACTATGCCGAAATTTGTCTGTCCGTCTGGCCTTCTTCTATTCAATCTGCAGGTCGTAATTTTTGTGACATTTTGATCAAACATAGTATATCAGCGGATTTTGGCCCAAGGTTCTGGGCGGAACACTTTACCAACCACTTCAATGTATTTGTTCACATACAATGTATTAGATTGAAAAGTCAGTATATGACTAACTGTATTAAGCGAAGTGGAAATGTATTTAATGGTACGCCTTGTCTCACTTTACTTTTACTTATCTTTCACTAGATAAAAAAGGGAAATAGGAAAATATTTTAGAAGAATAGTTTAGAAAATCAAGAAGTGAAAACAGTCGTTTAATGGAGACCTTCACAAAAATTAATCTTTACAGTTCTTAACGCGAAATGATTTCCAGTAGGTTTGCTCTTCTACTCACATTTAAGGTTCGTAAGGTTTTTTCTAAAAACCAAATTAATACTGCCCGACGTTTTGCACCTAATGCTACACTTCGAAACCAAGCCTGCTTGCGACTTAACTCAATCGAACGTTGCTATGAAGAAAAAGTGAAGGTTTTAAAAAACTTTACCGTTAAAATATTATTCACAAACTCACAGCAAATACATTTTCTCTGGTTGCGAATTTTGATTTCAGTTCGGACATTACTTGAGAATAATCAATTACACAGCAGCCATTATGATCTTCTATAATTTGCAATTTTTTGGCAACGGTTTCGCGATAATATTTTGTTTCGCTAAGAGCATCGTTTAACGCAGCTATTTCGTCGCGCACTGAGGCAATCTTCATAATGATTGAAAAAAAAAGAATGAAAATTGATAAAATTCTCTAAAATGTAATTAGCTTAACTTACCTTGACAATATATTTATGACCGACTGCATAATAGTAGAGGACACATAAATCCAGAAGTTCACATAGAGAGACCTCCGTGCCACAGTTGCCGGGTGTTACCTCGAAAACTTGTGTTACACGTGGGTTAAGAAATGTGGTAAATGTGGTCGTAGTGGCTCTAGGATTAAGAAATATTATAAATTCACATTGTATTCATGTGTTTCGGAAAGAAGACGATATTACATACCCTCCCGGCCTACCTATTGATATGTTATTAAGCGTATCAGCGGCTATGGATACAAAAGGGCCTAAAAATTATTGGAAACGGTTCATACGTTAAAAGAAACAAGTCATACCAAGTTCAGCTACTCGAACGACGACACGATCATCATCTAATAATTCTTGAGTTCTTTCAGTACCTAGCTGCTGTACGATATCGTTATGATGCACTTTGCGCAGATGCGACAATACGCCACCGACACGATCATAATGCTGATATTCCAAGCTTCCATCATAAAAGTACTTTGATGGAATTTGCACTTCTACGCCGGGCAATTCCTTTTCAAACAATGTCTTAGTGACATCAACTAAAATGCAAATAAATGCTAAGGCGACTGGATTTTCAATTGGATGTAAAATGCTAGACTGCATAAAAAAAAAGCTGTGAAAAGGCTAAAAGGAATTGTGTTCTTAATGAGAGAAAATTTTCAGTATGATAAAATTCTTATTTTATACCCTTTGTTCCATGCTAAGATCCATAATATATCTGCGAGCCTTAGCTAAGAATAGTTTTCGACTTGAAGGTGAACGAGTATCCGCGTCCGTATTGTTAAGTAAAGTAAGTAGAAGGGTTTTTTGAAGAATATACAAGTATTCCGTCGATTTGCAAATTTTCTCAACGGCGCCCATATATCTGCTTTTTGGACCACCTATGCCGTCAGTCCAAGCTAAATGATTTGGTATCAATTCTTGCATATAGGCGAACTCCGGTGGCCTTATACACATCAGCAAAGCCAAACTATGCCAAAGGAAGGAAAAAAAGAGGAAAAATTGAATACGAATCCGAAAAAGAAACATTATACAACATATATCTTACAAATGCTTTTTAAAAAACTTGAATTCCAAATATGTTTTTCTAGTCTTTGTATGATTGCATAGAGCGACCAACACTTGTAATGATTGACGCTGACGCTCATAATCCAATTGTTTATGAGTATGACTGTAATTGCTAAGCAAGGCATTGGCTAATTTCTTGAGAATATATTTCATTTCCTCTGCTTCAAGATAATTCCACAACATATCAAGCAAGCAACCCAAAACACTATCCGAATGACCCGGCTGAACTGAGTCCGAATCATTTCTGCAAGTATTAAAACGAATATAGTTTGTAATCAAATATTTGCAAAACGTTATACTTTACTTAATATTGTTTAACGTTTTTATATATAATAATACTTTTTCCTCGATTATGTATTGATTAAATAGGATCGGTAGCAATTTTTCTATTAGCAATGTGCAAAAAACGATATAAACCGTTTTCTTCGTAGACAACTTATCGTCGCCGGCCTTCTTGTCATGATTGATATTATACCGAGATACAATCGTAGCTAAATAATAAAAAAAAAATAAAAAAAATTAAAATAAAAAATTTCTTTGCATAAGAAAATAGCATTAAGTCACGCTTTAGTCCAGAAACCTAGGTTAACCATATAATTCATTAATAAATCGGCTTTCTGTAAATCAGCTATTGGCTTGGCCATTAAAGGCCTAAATCCTTCTACCGGATATTTAAAGGGGGCATTCCCAAAATTCGCTTGTACTCCCTGATTATAGCCCAAAGAAATACCAGGAAAGAAAGTAATACCAGGTCCTTTTTCTAATCTCTTAAAAGCTACACCCAACGATTTGCCGTTACGATAAAAGCTAACTTCCTCTTTGTCCACATCTATAGCAACACCTATAATATCGCCGATTTGCCACTTCTCGCCATACCTAAAAGAAAGAACAAAAATTAAAAGAAACTTCTCCAAATTATGCATTTTTATTGTACGATTACTTGTTGGTGGATATATGCCAGCTTTGCTGTTTGCTGCCATCAAAACCATAGCTTAATTTGGAATCGCCTACACCGCTATTCTCGTTGAACAAGCATTTGTTCGAGCACCAACCAATTTGCATAACACCCTTACTGTGCAGTTGTATCTACGCCAAACGCCCAACATGGAAGGACAAAAAGAAGGCAAACGATGAGAAAGCTTGCCACTTTCCATTTTAGAAGCGAAAAGCAAACTTACCTCATACATCCAGCGACCACCATACACGCAAACATTAGCTTTGATTGTGTTGAAACTACCCTGCGAACGCACTGATAGCCTATCGCTAGCTATACGTACCGTCGAAGAATAATCAATATCGAATATTACCAATTCTGGTCCAAGCCTTGACCGCATATCACATTGTTGCTGCAGAGTGGCCTCCTTGCAATTTGATTCTATAGCATCAAGTTTATCTTTAAGCCACGACTTGACCAACACCATTTGTCTACAAAACGTTAATGGACTATTTTTGTAGACATTATCACTTATATATCAGCTTTATTCTTCACTCCTACTGCGCACTTACTCTGACAAGGTCAGGCTCTGTTTTAAGCTTGATTTACCCGTTTGCACCGAACTAATGGCAGCAGGCTCATGCTCTTTAGAACTTACTGATTCTCCCCGGTCCTCAAATATGTTCTCATTGAAAACTTTTACAAATAATTTGGCAATGGACATATTTCCTCCGTTTTTCCTGTTGTGTTCAGATTTCGTCTCAAAATGATCATGAAATTATTCCCAGAGAAGAATTATTCCCGATCTTGAATGCATTGATTTTGTTGGAGAAAAAGGATTTTGTAACAAAACAAAATTTTAATTTGATATTTAAATTTTTTAAATTATGAATTTGTTGTTATTTAAGGAAATGAAATTTTAAAGACTTTTTTATTGTTGTTTCTGTATGTTAAAGTGTTACCCATATACATTATAAACGCAAGAAAATGGATATTCTATTCTAGCGCAAAGCATTGCCAGCTTAACATATGGCATCTGCTTCTTCTTCTGCGAGGTAGCAAATCAACAACGGATGATTTGCTGAATTGAATTAAAAACATATGACACTTGTTTATGTAGCAAAAAAATATTAATCTCTATACAGTCAGGCGTTTGTTTTTTTTTTGTAATTTCTTGAAATTTTAATGCATTCCCGAAACTAGAAGTTTCGCCCGCCTAAGATATTTGCAAAAGTGAAACTTGCAGACCCATGTCGATGTAGATTTTGACTTCTGAACGTATACAAGAAGGATTTTGAACACAAGCAAGACAATGGATATTCTATTCTTGGTGTAAGATGCTTGTTCTTGTTTTGTTGGTGCAAGATGCTTGTTTTTTGTTTTTTTTTGGCGTAAGATGCATGTTCTGCTTTTTTTTGGTGTAAGATGCTAACTAGAAATGGTAATGAAATGGAATATATATGGATTTGGTGCCCAATTTTTGATTCTTTCGTCTGGCCGATCGACTCTTTATTCTCTTCAATGGTTAAAGCAGAATTATCATATCATACATTTCTCTTTCTCTCCCTCTTGCCTAAGATATGTTACAAAATCATTTGCCCTTTATATCGCTATCAGTATACCTCTAAACTAGTTCGCAATTTTAGCTAATCATTAAATAATGCGGAAAAATAAAAAAATGTGGAAAAGATCACTTTACGCAAAATGATTGTACTTACCTGGCGGAAATAATAACAGCCAAAACTATATACATCTAAAATCAAAGTAACCGCCAGCTTTATTAAGGCTCATACAAAGAATTTTGTGTTAACATTGAATCCTTTTTACTCAACACAATTTTTATCATCTGTCGTTGATTGACTGAATTGAACAAGAAGAGGAAGAAGATTTTCCTAAATCTTAACAAACTAATTAAAAGTAAACTAGAAACTATTGTTTTGATTTCACATATAAACAATACTTGTTCCAGTTGGAAGGCTGGCACTGTTTTGCAACATCAAGTAAAAGCACCCGGGCCACTCCAATACAAATAAACGTTTAAAAGAACAACAAAAACACACAGTAAGTAAGGTATTGCAAATCTTGTGTCTACACGGTACCTTCTTCTTTTATAACGCAGCGAATCATCTGTTGTCGGCTTGCCGAACATTTAAAAAAAGAAGAAGAAACACACAATAATTCTTTGCTTTATCAATTCCGTATTTTCCATTCTCAAACGTTAATTTTATATTACTAAAAATTTAAAAAACCAATTTTTCTCTACAAAAATTAACTCAATTAATTAATTATTACGGAAAGACAAGAACAAGAATCAGAAGATAAGAAAATGTCAAATGATTGGGATGAAGTAAAACGCTTAGCGGCCGATTTCCAAAAAGCCCAATTAACGTCTACGTTGCAAAAGTACCCTCGATATTCTTCTTTGACTTTTAAATTCTCCATATGATAACAAATTTTTTTATTTTCATTATTCTCTAGACTATCCGAACGCAACTGTGTCGAAATTGTTGCTTTACTGTTGGAAAAGCAACTACTGGAAGTCATATTCACTAATGATGGCAAAGAATATATAACACCTGATCATTTAGAAAGGGAAATTCAAGATGAATTGTATGTAAATGGTGGGCGTGTCAACTTAGTTGAAGTCAGTAAAACCTTAAATGTCGACTTAACTAGGGTAAGTGCAATTTTAACCTTAAAAAAATACAAAATATATTTAATCTACACAACCTGTTTGTATTTAACTAGATTGAGCAAATTGCGGAGAAAATAGCTAAAGAGAATCCCAGTATACACTTTATCTTGGGCCAACTAATCGATGAAGATTATATTACGTACATAGCCCAAGAGATACAAGAAAAACTACAACAAAAGGGTGAAATTACAGTTAATGATTTAACGGAACAACTTGATTTGCCATCGGATTTCTTGCAACATGATATTATTGAGAAACATTTAGGAAAGATAATCAAAGGACGGCAAGATCCAACAAATCCTCGAAACTTCTTCACCCAAGCCTATGTGCAACGTTGTAAGGCCAAGATACGTGGGGCTCTGTCCGCTTTAACCAGGCCGACTAATGTTTCAGTTATATTGCAACAAATCAATGTTCAACAGAAAATCTTTCATACCCTTCTGGATGAGCTTAATCCAGCTGGCTACGTTACTTCCAAAGTAGCTAATGCTCAGTATGTACCGCATATTTACGCTCGAATACAATCCGATTGGGTTAACAGTTTCTACAGGCAAAATGGTTTTCTGGAATATGAGGCTTTTACTAAATTGGGTATAAGTAACGCGAAACAGTTTATTAATAAACATTTGGCCGAGGAACAGTTTATATACCTTAAACGGTGGGCTGTTAGTGAGAAACTTCTTGAATTAACTATAATACCATCTTTAATGGCTACGAAACAATTTATTGATCTGTCTTCTATATTGCCCAGTAATATGTCTACTGCCGACAAGGAAGAACTTTTTGAAATTATTATTAGTAAAAAACTGAATAACATCAGTAATCAATATATACTACTGGGCAGTGAAAAAGGTTCAAGTATAGCTTTCACGACGTCATATTTAGAGGAACTTATCGAACCATGCCGTGCAATGGCGAGATGTAAAGCAAAGAGTTCTGTAGAAGCAGGAATTTACCAGCAATACCTGACTGCTAAGTTGATGTCACAAAAATCCTTAACTGAGACAGAAGAGGATTCAATGAAACTTGATAAAAAGGATGAACGACGTAAAAAGGCTTCTTCTGGCAAGGCTGGTGGCGGTTCACAAGGTCGTGAAACTAAAACTAAATCCACTAAAAAGCATGCACGTGGAGGTCCTGGTAAAAGAGGAAATGTTGACAGTGATGAAGAGGACAATGATATAGAATCTTTGGGTAAAGCTCGAAAGCAATTGGAATTAGTTACAATGGCAGATATAATCGAAGTTATAAACAAAGAAACTCTTAAACTCAATATGGAAGAATTAAATGAAGACATTGCAGCTTTATATCATGAGTAATTCATGTTTAAGAAAATAATTAATGTAAATAATCTCAATTTTCGACATTATCCAGGCAATTAAACCAACTGGCTATGAATACTGCCCAGGAGCTATATGAAGCGACTTTGCAAAAATCTGCAGCTGGTGGTGGTCGTCAAAGTCACGCAAGCGTGCAAGAGAAAATTAATGCTTTGCTTATAGATTTGCGTCTTTATGAAAAGGGTCTTAAGGTATCTATCATAAAATTTATACATTTTCTTAAAATGCTGTAACGTTAAATATGTTGAAGCTCTTTCAAGCTAACGTGCAAACCGAATTAATAAAATATCTTTTAAAATCAATGGGTAATGATATATGCAACGAACTGCTTGTGTATATTGCTAATGAATGTCAAATCGAATTAAAAAATAATAACTTAAATGTGGATCAACGTAATAAGTTGGCCCAAGAGTGCGGTAAGTGAATGTTGAAGTAAAACTTTTTATCTGCACTTGCAATGTAATGAAAAAGTAGCAAAAGTTTTTGTTGTTTAGGTCAAGAAGAGATTTAACTTACTTTCGATGGACATAATAAGAATTAAATCAACTTCAGCCGACATGAAAGTAATTAAAGCTGTCTTCTTGAAAACATATGCCAAAGGTATATAACTTGTTTTATAACTTGTCCCAAAAATTTATTTCAAATTAGTAGCAGAGCTTTATTGGTTCTTAGGAAAGGCACATAATTCATGAACACGGATCATTTTCATTGCCCTCTCTCTTACAGTCACAATATTTTCTATCCCTTTTCATTTCTCAGCCTTCTGTGACTTATTAACCCTACCACATGTAATAACAAAGAGCTTAAAATGATGGCACATGAAGTATCCGTAAGAAACGCTTAGTAAAAAGAATTTGGTGAAACGGGAGGAAAGCAAACGTTATCGAAACAACGTACAACTAATAATCATAACCGATTTATGGAAAAATCCTATAGATAGTAGTGTGCTCATACACAGAGCAGTAAACTCAGCACAATCACTATCTGCTGTCCCACTTTTAGTGCAAAGGTATGATATATTTGTGCCTATGTATGGAGGAGTAGGACTTGAGATAGACCCATCTCTATTATACCTATCCATTCAAAACATATTCTAAATTATGGGTCCAAAAATGGTCCGGTCCCAACGATTCCAAATACTTCAGCGTACCAAACCAGAAAAAAATTCTGATTGTATGCTCGTTTATCCGTCCGTCTTTTTTTGTTGTGTTCAAGCAACATACCGTAATTTCTAAGATATTTTGATAAAATTCGGTACAGTGACATGTTTTGGCAGAAGAACGTGCGCCACTGAAAATGGTTTGGATCGGACCGTTGTTTCGAGAACTTCCCATATATAAAGTCTTTTTTTGAAGAGTTGATATACTAGTAACTGTAAGATAGTGTAAGGTATTTAATGGGGGGCCATGCCCTATTATAATATTTTTATTTGTGTCTTTTTTTTCATTTTCATTGTGTTTTTAGGTAATTATAAGGCACCTCTGTTGGATTTAAATAAAGCGCTGAGCAAAACAGTTGATGAATTTGTTCTGGCCACGGAGACGCTTTTAAAAAGTTGCAGCATGATTATTAAGAAAATTGATAAGAAAAAAGATCGTCAGCTAATTATACAACATCGTGAAAAGGTATGTTTCCGCGTTTATGGTTATGTTAAAACATTGTTGAATTTTTTATTGGTCGTGAAAAGTTATTGGAACAATTAAAACAACAAACTGAACCTGCCGTCATACTTCATTTAACTGCACTAGTGTTGTTTACTACAATAACGGGATGCATTTTACATGCTTCGGGCAAATTCGTAGGACAAATACTAGCATTCATTAAAGCATCCGTGAACGATGAACAAAATCGTTTACTAATGGATTATCAAGGTAAGCAAGAGAGTGCTTAGATATATTGATGAAGTTAAAATAAAAATTTTGCTAGATTTGGTTATAAACGTGTTGCGTTTATCGAAAGAGGACGAAGAATATCAAAAATCTTTAGAGCAATTACAAGAAATGGAATCGCAAATTAAGCATCTAGCCTTGAGCTTCGAAAAACCGGGCTTCATAAAAACCGATTAAAACTGATCTTGTTCAATTTTAATTTCGCAAAAAATGAATATTAAAATTACTTTCTTTAATAACTAACTGACTTAAAATAAAAATACCTTTTTAGCAATTCATTTGTTTATATTTGTTTACAATTTCAAAAGAGGGAAAAAAAACAAAAAATCTTAATACTAATAATTAATCCGAATTTATTTTTAAAATTATATATACATAGGTTCATTTCGAGAGAAAAAAAAAATTATAAAAATGATTTTATCTAGAAAACAAAAAAAAAGAATAAAAATAATAAAAATAAATCTTTAAACACTATGGTGAAGTCTTTGTAGTATTAGCTTAGCCTTTTCAACAGATTGCCTAAAAAAAAAAAATAAAAATCTTACTTCAATTTCAAGAAGAAGAAAAAACCTACATAAATGCAGGGTTTGTAGAATCGCTGGTATCGACAAGGGCTTTAATGTGCATAATGAAAGATTCCAAGGTTTTTAAAGTCTCCATATGCGGTTGCAGCCATGCTGTAGGCAATATGTTAACAATCATGTAGGCTTTGGAAATGGCATCATTAAAAGAGCATACCTTAAGTATATAACACGCAAGGAGAGGCAGAATTTCTTTATTTGCGAAAACAACGTCTAAGAAATATATAACACAACTTACCCTTAAGGCCATTAAGAGATAGCGATTTAAGAGGGAATTTATCGCCATTTCTCTTAGTGGTTTGTCGGCTACAATGCCCTGCCAACTAAGAAAATTCCGAAACAATTTTAGACCGGTGCAAAATTGACGCTGAAAAAAAGAAGTCTTGTTCTCCTGGACCCTGGAATTAAGTCAATTTTTTAATTACAGCATATATATTTTATTTAATTGCTTTTCATTTCTTACTGCTTAGGAAATATCGGTATGAACACATCATTCTCCAATGCCAGTTTCATTTTTTCCAATATCGCATTAAATAATTGTTGCAGTTGTTTTGAACTTTCCTTCAATGGATAATCACGTCCCAAACGATTAATGAAACCAATTAAACGTAATGTTTTCGTAGTTGATAGTGGATCCCAACATTGATTAACAATTTCTATTTATTTTTTTTCCAAATAAGGACTGATGGTTATTGCAATCTTTCTAGATAACTCTTGCTTACCTGTAATTTTCGGTAAGATTATTTTCTCGATTATAGTGGGCACTAAATTATTATCCGAATCTTGCTTCAGTGTTGCTTCAGTTTCTTCTTCATTCCAAGCATATAACATACACGCTGGGTACCAAGTGAGCTTTTCAATGTCTTTATAGTCGGCCAATAATGGTGACCAACTTAAAATCTCTAACCGCACCAAAGGACCTAAAACCTGAAAAGGAATATTTGATATTTAGAAAAAGAGTAACATCACATATGATATATGCGAAAAGTCTTTTAGGGCATGAACGCACAAAGTGAACAAAGCAATTCTAATCCTCCTCTACGTCATTTATTATTTTCCACAAAACTTCTGCAGGTAAGTAGGTCAGCCTTTCCAAATGTGTTTTACTGTTAGTAGCTAACCGACGAAAGTGTTGCCTACCGATTTAGCCGCCGATACAGCTAAATCAGTTCAGAATTGCACGGTCATTACGGATATGGGTACTTTAAAGAATCCCTGATACGCATCTCTGGATAGTAAAAACGAATTCGCTTATTTTTCGAATTACATGCTGAGGTGTTTAACCCGTTTAGAATTGTTTGCAGAAACCTGAATGATGTCTATCACTTAACCTCTATATTGGACACTTTAAAGTCTATCAAAACAAGTTTGCTTAATAGGCACGATTTGCCTATGCCATATTTCCACTACGTTCTAATCTTAATATCTCAAATTGGTGTTGTTTACTGCCAAGCTGCCAAGCTGCCAAGCTTTTGCATGTTTGCGATAGCTTAGGGGTTCACTTGCAATTGGGTTCTGCGCTGATTGTGGATGTGCCTCTGTTGTAGTTGTGTACATGTTTTTTTTTTTTTTTTTCCCTTCTTATTTATTTATAGATGAATCATTATTTAATCATTAGTGTTATTTTTTTTCTTCACTTCTGCTTATATACTTTATACCCGTTTTTAATATTCATTAGTATAAGATTTACTTCTAACTGAATTCGAATTCAATTTTGACTGTTCATTTATTTTAGTTGAGTTTCATGTGTATGTAAATAAATAGATAAAATAAATAAATAAAAAATATATATATTAAAACGGAACGAAATGCTCCTCTACCTAGTCAGACATAAATGTTAATACTATCTAAAACTTGAGCTGTAGCAATGCTTGTAGCAAAAATTTTTAAAACAACAATCCTTTAAATATAATGCAAAGAAAAAAGGGTCAAATGAAATAAAACTGCTGCCAACATTAACTTTCCTTCACTTACCTTAGGTAGACATAAACTGACGAAGGCGTCTTTATAGGAATCGTAGTCGGTTTTACGCCAAGCATAGAACTTCTTCAAGATTATTTCAACTTTACAGAATTCATCGTTAACATCTTCAAGCATATCCAAGGCTTCTTTATCCAACATTTCTAATTAAATGAAAGCACAATTTATTGAGTTTTCTTGAGAGAAAAACCGTAAACACTTTACCCAAATTATTTTGAAATTGTTCTTGATAACGGTCAGACGTCTCCTCATCACTCGACATTCCATCCAGATGTGAACTTAGTAGGTCATTACGTTCACGTTCGCAACGACGACGAGTGCGACGACCTTCACGTTCGGTAGCACGCCGCATCTGTTCTTCAGATTCTACACCACGTCGTGATGAAGGGGGTTCTAAGAAAAAAAGCAAACAAGAAGAGAAGTAGAGAAGTTTTCTAATTCTAAAATTTTTTATTATAAACAGACTTGCAGCCTCGGCCATTTCTTTAGCTTGATCTCTTACGTCTTGACGTCGCCGCTCGATTAGAAAATTATGATGTTTGGCAAAGAATTGTAGCATACGTTTTTCCAAGTCATTTATCAAGGGAACCTAAAGGGGATAATATTATTTTCACAGATATCTTAGCGAACGCTTTACTTTACCTTTTCGTTTAGACAATCAATCAAATCGCTAACGTAACATTTGATTTCTTGATAGAAGCGATATTTGGCCGCAGCTGTAGGAGCCTTTTGCTTACAATCCATTTCCTCCAATTTCAACGATTTTATTTCCCTTGCTATATGCTCGATATCATCTTGATGAGCACGATTCAATTCCTTAAGCTTACTTAAACGGGTCTCCAAAGCTTCACGTATTTCTTGCGGTGTCCTTAACGACGACGATTTGGTTTTATCCTTCTTCACTTTTGATGAGCTAAGCAATTGTTGTGGCTTCTCTAAAGTGCATTTAGCGTAGGCTTGCTCCAATAAAGTTGAAGTTGATTTAGATGTTGGTTCATTTTCTAATGTGTTGCTTAAGCTCGCCGAAGATTTAATCATAAATCTTGATAATACCGATTCATGTTGAGCGTTGACTAATTGAGCCCCTGTAACACCCTTACGAATTTGTTGATTTTCCCATTCATGGGTCTCACAATCCGAATCTTCGTCAGAATCTAGAAAGAAATATAAATCATTATGCGAGTTATGAACGAATATATGATAAATTTTCCCCTGTTTTCGTTTAAAAATTAAATTGAGTTAGACACACATACAGTTCTTCTCGACAGCATAAAACTGTTCACGCCTTTCTTCACGTTCTTTAACACCCGTTATAACATTCATATCGATTCTTTGCTCCTCGTCTGAATTATCCTCTTCTAAATCTTCGTGAGTCAAACGATTGCCTTTCTTTGTATCTACTTTGTGTTCCTCAATAGGTGCGCAGTCACCTGTTTACGGCAAACGATTAGCACATGTAAATTTCGATATGTACATATTTACCTTGTTCTCGAGCCTTTTGCCTTCTCTTGCGAGCCGCATGAATCATGGAAGCATCAGGTATAGAACCGCTCTCTAGCATTTTTTTCAAATGATCCGGTTTATTGAAGTGGTGTTTATCAGCGTGATTCCGTTCATTACCATCACCGTCATATTCGTCATCGTCGGACATATCATTACGGCCAGCACATAGAGCAGCACGTCCGTTGAGAATAATATCCGGTTCCGACTTTTTAACCACCAACTGTTTGGAACAAATATTCAAAAACTTATTTTAATAAAATGCAAAATAACGGTTGAAGGGAGATTTTAAAGAAAACGGCTAAAACAAAAAAATAAAATATTTTTAAAATCTGAATGCCAATAACAGTGCCCTCGGTATTATCCGGATTAGTTGTCTAACGCTGTTATGATTTTACACCTACTACCATTACCAAGTATTTGGAAAATATAAAAATATCTTAACGAATCCTAAAAGCACTTCCAATACTTCATGCCTTCCTTCATGCCTTGCCTATAAGTTTTAAATTTTGTCATCATATATATTTCTTTTACACTCGTTAGTGGCGATTTCGACATTGTGGTTCCAAAAATTAACTTCTTTCTGCAGTATTAGGTTAAAGTTAGTCTTTAGTTTAAGTTTTGAGGTGTATGTTATGTTATAGAACTAGCTGCCGGCAATTTCCATATCTTATGTTACGTAAGTGAAATAAGCAGCTCAGGCTTGCTAAGCAAGTTACGTGTACAGATTCATCTGGTGGGATACAATTTCCTTAATTTAGTAATGCTAAGGGAAGAGGATTGTTCATGTACTGAGGGAAATTAGTCAGGACACCCTTGATTACATGAGTACAATTAAAATAATAAAAAAAAACTCCAACTTTCTCGAAATAGTTAAGTCAGGAAAATTTGAAATTCGAGGATATGGATTTTCTTTTAAATTTCTAAAGTAATTAGTATACACGAATATTTTAAGTTAGATGTTTTTTTTTTTCTTTTTTCAAGTTACATTGAAAGATCAAGTATTTGATTTTAAATAAATAAATACTTGACCTTTGGAATTTTGCTAATTTACTGGATCATAAGGAAACCAGAAACGTTTTCTAATTATTTTTTTTTTTCTTTTCTTGTAAAGATGTTAAGAAAAATGATAATAATAACCTTACCACAAAGTCGTCTGTGCGTATTTCAGTTTGGATTTTATCTTTATTACTTTTACGGTGTTCCGTAGAACCACCGATGGACGTAGTTGTAGAACCTAAACTATGAGTAATACTCAAACGTGAACCATTTTCACGTGTATCCCTATTATGATAAGATTGTTCCGCGTAACCATCTATCGCCATTATAGAAGTGCTCGTATCACGTTCTTCCTTTTTTTTGCGTCTACGTTCCTTATCCAACATACGCATGACTTTTTTGCTATGTGACGATTTGCGCACCTGAAATACTTCACCGTCTTCTTCTAAAATAGATAAATAAATAATTATTTCACGTCTACGTATGCATACGATTACGCCTATTACGAACCTTCATCGGCAAAACTTAGTAGAGATTTTGTAGTGTTATTATCTTTCGACGACGAGGGTTTTACCTTCATTTCCTTGTGATTTTTCTTTTTCTTTACCTTGCTAGAAATTTGTGGTGGTGGCGGCGCCTGCACTTCCAAATCCATCGCGTCATCTTGCATTTTTTCCAATTGATTGTCATTGTTAACAGCCTCCTCCTCATCATCCAAAGTGCTCGTCAACGCACGTCGCTGAATTTTTTTCGGCTTACGAAACAAAGACATATTTGCCTTTTTCTTATTTTATTTACTTAATATTAATAAAATATTTCGATTTGCTATAATTAAATGTTCAAATTTTCTTAGCGAAAATTATTAAATAAATTTAAAGACACTGTTTCTGTATTGCAGAATCCAAAAAAAAACTTATGTTTTTTCGTCTGCATTTATGCTGCTTCTTATTAGCAATAATGTCAATATAATATTAACATGAACATTTCAGAGTTTTCACAATGCTTAGCTCTTTTAAAACACAAATCTTACATTTTTTGTAAAATTCAGAAATTCCTTAAAAGCTGCATATATTCTGGATCAACGTGATATTTTCATTTGATTTAGCCGTGACGAGAAATATTAAAATGCAACTTACGAAATAGACCTATTATTCATCCAATACATAAGAAAAGTGTAAGCGATACTTTTCTTAGACTACAATCTTAAAACTTTACTTGAGTTTTTGTAAAACCTTTACAAATTTTGCAGATACTTAGGCCTCCAAGACGATGATACGTTATTCCGTCTTTTGAGTTAAAAAATCCCAATTAGTAAACATAATCAGAAGCCCTGTTGTTATTTGATAACAAAAATAAGGAAATCGATCTCGATGTAAACAAAAACATATGTATATTTTAATAATATTTAATTAGCGTTATTAAGAACAACGTGGCGGACATATAACACGCAAAATTAAAAAGACGTTAATCAAAGTCTTAATTACGAAATGTAAAGAAACAATAAGATAATTATAATTATATACCAAATCTGGCCACAGCTTACTAAGGCTCAAACAAAGAACTCTGTGTTCACATTGGGCCTTTTTTACACGCCTAAGTGTACTTTCGGTTAATGATTTGCTGAATAGAAAAAGAAGAAGAAGACCAAAAACATATGGTTTGAGAAGTAAAACTAAGAAAATCAATTTATGTAAAGGCAAATTAAATTTATGGCTGACCAATGAAATGAAGAAAAATTACGTTAAAAGAAGGAACATAGAGTAGGACTTTAACGCAGTAAAGCAGTAAAAAAAAATGCTTTAATCACTTAAAGTTGACAAACGTATTTAAAATTGAAAATAAATAGTTTTTATTGCTTATTTTTCATTCTTTAAAAAACTTTTAAATAGTACAACATATAAAAGATTTAAATTAATATAAAATTAATATATAAAGTAAGCATCAATTAGATAAACGCTATTGTGTTTAAGCACTCAAACTTGAACCTTCGGGGCGGTAATCACGTAATTAAAAATTAGCATTCACTTGGTAAACAAGAGCAACTGAAAACGAAAGCGAGAGTTAAGCCTTTCATGCTTGATACTGCCAAGATAATAACTTCTAGGCCTTCCTTGGCAGAACCGGCTTAGCGCGAAATGTTACGACTTCAAAAAGTCAGGAAGATATTCACATTGCGACTGTTATATTCAGCCATTTGCCAGAAGCGTCTTAATACAAAAACGAAAGCCAACTTTCGGCTGCATGTTATCTTCTGGTAAAGGTTAAGCTAAGATACCCAAAACGATCTATTTAGCCCTTCCACAAATATATTCTTAGATTATGACCTTATAATGTTTTGTAAATATTTGAATCCGATTACAACTTTTTTGGAGAGATTTATTTGATTTTTACACTTATTTAAACAGTAGTAGCATTGCTTTTTTTAGTTACAAAAAGTCACAATGAAATTCGTACGTACAGTAATTTTATTTTTGTTAGCGTCCGTTAACAATCAAACGCATTTTCATTATGAGCAGCCATTTAAAAGAGTCACTGTGTGAAAAAACCGTTACGTCTTATAAACGCTGTATTTTAAGCAGTATTGCCATTTTAACAGAGAAACTAGAACAGGTTATCTTTTTCACAGAGAAACTAGACAGTGATGCTTTGCTCACTCTGCGCACATACATACATACATACA
Source organism: Glossina austeni (assembly GCA_000688735.1). Taxonomy (NCBI): domain Eukaryota; kingdom Metazoa; phylum Arthropoda; class Insecta; order Diptera; family Glossinidae; genus Glossina; species Glossina austeni. The sequence continues at coordinate 947,832 of KK502448.1, forward strand.
TACATACATAAATGTTTTTTCATTTCGGCACAAAGAAACTGCAAATAACGGATTTTTAGGATAGCATTTCATATCAATTCGCCTGTTCGTCTGTCCGTCTATCTAGTCTCTGTTGTAAGCATTCTCCCTCTCTCAACCACGCCTATTTAATTTTTTTTCAATATCTGCATAACGCACATGTCCGTCTGTTGTTTGACTTGGATATAAGAAAAGTTTTCATTTTTATAAAATTTAAAAAGAAGGAGTGTTAAAAAGTTAAAAAAAAAAAAACGCAGAACACTTTACCGCAAGTTTAAAAATTTGCGAAAATATGTTAGACTTGTGTTTGGTTTGTAATTACAAAATTTTATTTGAGTTCGTATATAACGTTAAAGCTTCTTTCAAATACGTCAAGCTTGAGTCTAAAAAGATGACGAATTCGAAAGCTTATCTGGGACCTGGTGGAAAATTGTCGAATAAGACAAATGATTCTCTTATTTAAATCAATGTCAAAAAGCATAAAAATTTGGCACTTTTAAGCAAAATTAGGAAGAAAAAATATAAATAAGAACGAAGAGCACAATTTTCATCCTTTTGTCGCAAAGAGATATAGAATATATGAAGAGAATGTTTCTCTGAATAAACAGAGTTACCAACTTTACGTATTTCTTTAGATATTGCCATCAACCCAGTTCTCAATTTTCTCGGTTTTTTTCACAAAGGTTCTCAATTTTCTCGGTTTTTTTTAGTGTAGCAAACGTTTGATTCATGTCTGTTAAATTGCAAAGCAATACAAAACAAAAAATATATATAAATAAGTAAAACATATTGTTGATTTTCTTTGTTTTTTCAACTTAAAATTAATTTTGCACTCATCCAACACTGTAAAAAAATTTACTACAGTTTTATAGAAATCATCATAATTTCCAACAAAAGCCGAAACTATTTGCTATCCAGAATCTGTAATCTATCCAGTTAGTAAATTATTTTCTAGTAAGTAACACATTTTGTATATAGATCGTACTCTTACAATACTTTTATTTATAAAATTAATTCTTATCATTTTATAGTTATTTACAATTTATTAAACGTATATATATACATACATTTAGTCATTTATACAGTGAAGAAGTTTGCGTGAACAGTATTCATCATTGAATTGTTAATTCAACGACCACTACTTGATGTAATGATGTATGTAATGTATGTAATGTAAGAATAGTCGCAGCCAATTGCAGAAGGTAGAAGTCTAATGGAAAATAGGAAAATGTTATAAGCCCTCGAAGTGAGCTGAAGTGAAAGTACTTAACCCATTTATAAGTAATTTCTTACATAGCGATTTTAAAACTTTGGTTCGATATTTAAATTACATTAAAACAATTTTAGTCACTGTTGACGCGAATCAAAGCGAATCACTAAACCGAATTAACAGCCGTACTAGTCCGGTCACTAGTCATAAGTGAAAATAGGACCTTTGCTTGTCAAGGTTTTGTAACTTTGTATCAATTTTGATATTCTGCAACAATTCTTCCAAAAAAACTCCAATATCAATTTTGTTAGGAAAAGAGGTCATTAATCTTCTCAACGTAGTAGTGTTTGTTAATTTACGCCCTTGATTTTGAGTATGGCAATACATTCTTATCAACACAATTCTTATAAAGTATAACGATGAAGTTCTTTCGCGCAGTGTCTTCTTTTTTTTTTTGTTTTTTTAAATATTAATATCATGAAAGCTTCTCGAAACTCGTTAAATTCCGATTGGGACACTATTGAAAAAGTAAGGTAGACCATTGCTCCTTACTCAGACAAAATTAAAATGTTTTGTGTATCGAATTGTGTTGGTCTTTTTGGAAATGGACGTGCGGACCTAATTAACCTTCAAAAATATATTAAAGAAAAAATTGAGGAAAATAATCAACAATATTACTACCCGCACTCTTATGTTAATCTTAATCTTGTTCCATCATCATATTCATACCAGTATCGCGAAGTTCGAGACTTTTGTAGGAATACGCTTTGGTCATGCTGATGTAAGGCATCAATGAGTACGTAAGAAGTCTCATCCTTCAACTTTTATTTTGTGAATGCCAAGGCATGCCAATATCTGAAGACTCACAGTCGAAAGTCTAGCCCTACGGGGCTTTTGGATGTATCTGTAGTACTTAATATCAATAAAGTTTTTAACTTTATTCAAGCGACTGGTCTGTAACCATCTAGTCTCTCCACTAAGATAAGAAGAACCGTTGGTATTAGTTGTTAGCACTTATTGTACGTTAGCCCTAGAACGCCTAGCATTTATTTCTTTGATTCAAATAAGTTATAAAGAATTAGTTAGTTACTTAGTTATATTATAAATGTTTGCTCATCATGCTCATGTACTCATATGCAGCTGCCAATAAGACTCATAGGTTGATAAGCAAACACTTAAAAAGAGAAAACTCATTGTACGAAAGAATCTCACTATCACTTGGTGTGTTGTGCATAAATTATTGAAAGTGTGCGCGGAGAAGGAAGAAAAATAATTGCAATATAAAAGTTGTACATTAACTTAACTGTAAAAGTTATCGCTAATAGTCATAGTAAGAATGGGTCTTAAAGGTTGTGAAATAGTTTTGGATAATCAATGGAACACTTACTATGCTAGACAAACTATTAATGGAAAAGTGAATTTGACGTTCGATTCAACGAAAAAAGTTTGAGGTATGTCAGCTGATAAGTTTGATGTTTTTTGTATTAGTAATCATTTTGAGAAATAGAATACATCGTCATCATCGCCATTATCATGATAACAATAATAGCAATTGTATGGTTTAGCGGTTGGTTTAGGTAATAGTGGTTAAATATAGGAAATATTTGCTCTTACATTTTTTTTTTCAAAGCGTATCGTTTACGTCCTACTCTTTGGTGTCTGACTGTGTTGAGTTCATATCTGTTTTTTAAACATTAAAATCCAAGGAAGTATTAACTGCCGGTAATGCCGGAAATCTGAATGCATTTCAAACTAAACCTATTGGATCCATAGCGGTCAAGTTATTCACTCACTCAAATCCACAAATACTTAGGAGAAAACCTTTGTGAGAAACTAGGCAGGAATGGTAGCGCTGTATGATTCTTAGGTGGGTTGTACGTTTAGTTAATACCCGAGCAGACATGACTGAGCTGCATTACACTTCGATGGAAATAGCATATACATATGCATTACGTGAGCTCAACAGTAACTTTCGGAAGAAACTGAGCAGAAGTGTTAGTACTCCTTGATAACTTGATGGAAGCAGCATCTGAGTCCTGATAGTCGGTTGCGGCCCTTCGGGGAGTGCTTGTTTTGGTTGTCGTTATCCCCAATTGTGAGGGCAATAAATAATTAGAGGTGTACATAGGTCTCACCCTGCCCAGAAAGGAGGGCTTATACCATAGCCAAACTTTCATGTCTGGTCTCCAGTCTCCAGACTTTGCCAGGAGGCGCCGGAACGGCCTCGTAAATTACTCGAAAAGCGTGCGGCCTTTGTCTGGTTAACCATTCAAAGCAGGTGCAGACATTAAACCATACAGCTTTTCTCTTTTGGGCAGCGAGTTCTTCTTTCTTCTCATTCAAAGTGAGAAGATTATGAGAAATAGAAAAAGATTTCTACGTGATAGGTGTGTTCTCAAACTACGGTTTATTTCCTGCAATGATCTCATCACCTGAATCCTTTTCTCTGGTGCAACCTTTTGTGACTTGCAAACACATAATAGTCCATGGGAACTATGGAGAAAGGGGCGGATGTTGCAGCAATTTGAACTTCAATTCATGCAGTTTTGTTATTGCAGCTATTGACTTGTGGCATGAGCATCTATTTGGAGACGGCTTTCTCAGCCGAGACATTGCATACATTGACTTTTGAAATCTTTAGAATGTAAGTCACCGCTGGCAATTCCACCTTTCGGTTATCAAGATTATTTTTCAAAATTTTCTTAACGCTGTCCGTACGATCTCATTTAAATGTGGCAAACTATGGACAAACTGTTATCTTCGACGAGGAATAGTTTCCATAATATGTTTCAAGCCAAAGTTAAGTTTGAATGACATTATTTTTTATCAAAATGCAATCTTTGGTCAAGACGTCAAATTCGTCTTTTTCCTTTGCCTTGATTATAACAACGTTGACGTCGGTAAATCTACTGTAATTCATAAATAAATGATCGAAATGGTATAGAATTTTGATATGCGACGTGTGAGCGTCCGCGTTTTCAAAAAAATGTGGCTTTTTTCTTTGTTGCTTTGTTTAAGCGAATTGGTTAGTCCTGTTAACAATAAGGCCAACATACGTGTGTAACGAGTTCTTATAATTTGTTGTTCTTTTGCGTTAAGTAGGCTGTGTTTTCGCCAACGACAACATAAAAACTGTTCAAGATATAATATGAAATAATAATATGGTTTTTTTATCAGAGGTATCTGCGTGTCGGTCCCATGAGTTCTTGTCCAATTTGTTATAATAAGAAAACGGTTTGCGCCCAAACGCTTTTCAAGCTCAAATTTTCTAACTTGAATTCAATTTCAGGTATAACAATACGTTTTTTGGGTGAAGCAATCACACAATGGTCAACCACCCGACTAGCTACTAATAGCACACGTAGACGCGAACACGCAACTGTTGTCTACAGGGGTCATGAAAAATATTTCCAAATACAATATTACTTGCTGGGTGGGAAAAACGGTAAATTAAATATAAAATTTATTGTTGTTATTGTAAATAATTTCAATTTGATTTCAATTCTTCTAAAGGCTCTGAAGTTGAATTACTCAACTTATCCGTACTCACACTTATTCGTTCACATATGCTTTGCCGCCTATTCTGCCTTCGTCGTTTGAAGGTGAATTCGGTCATGTACGCTACACGATCAAGGTTAGTTTGGATCGTCCTTGGAAATTTGATCAGGACATGAAAATGGCCTTCACTGTTATAGCACCAGGGAATTTAAATTCGAATGCTTGCGTCAAAGAACCCTTTAAATTAGAATTGGAGAAAACTTTTTGTTGTTTTTGCTGCCGTTCAGGGCCATTATCCGTTGTAACTACTGTACCGGTTACAGGTTATGTATCGGGTCAAGTTATACCTATTATGTGTGAATGTGAAATTGCCAACAATGTTAGCATTACAAAAGTCAAATTCGCATTAAGGAAACGTGTCACTTTCCGCGCCCAACTGCCTCGGGCAGGAGCGAAGAAATCAGAAATCACTATTGCGAAAATCGCTGTAGGACCGATAAGACCTAATGAATCTCGTACGTTTACACAACAACTAGAAATACCCCCATTGCCGCCAACAAATTTGATGCATTGCGGCATCATTACTTTGAGCTATGATTTACAAGTCGAATGTAAAGATAGTGGTCCACATCGTAATTTAAGCGTCCATATCCAATAACATTAGGTACTATTCCGTTGGCTTCCCTTAAGCCACCGCCTCTGTATACAGATATGCCAATCAAAGTAACGACACAGCAACGTGAGAATTTATCGATAGGGCTTACACAAGCCGTGAATGTAACTAGTTCTTCCTACGCGCCTGGCGGTGCACTGGGCTGGCATGCAGCTGATTGTGTTGGCGTTCAAATCCATTCTAATATACGTAAGTGTAAATTATTATACGAAATTTTTTCAGGAATTTTTTTCAAGCTCGCAGATTTATCGAGATTAAAATAAGATATGGAGCGAGGTAGTGGAGGGAGTTATGAGGTTCTTAGGTTGTAGGTTGGCAAAAATCTTGATCGGGAATCTTGACAATTGAAGCCGACGTATTCGGACTGTTCGCAGCACTTCCAATACCGCCGCTATTTATCGTCACGATATTATTTGAATTGGCTTTACTGGTAATGAGCTGAAATTCTGGCGGCGGTTTTTTGTTGTTACGGATGCTGAATTAGATTTATATTATTTACCGCGGAATCCACTGTATTATTATGATGTTCTTTTTTTTTTTTTTTTTTTTTTTGTGAGGGAAATGGATTAGGCCTGTATGTGTCGATTTAGACCCGTAATCCAGTAGCGATAAAAAGGCACGTAGGTGCTATGAAATCGATTTTATGGTACGCGTGCAACACGTTTGTTAAAGTGATTTTTTTAATTTAAAAACTTTTTGATGATGCTTATGCTTGTTGAACGTGCGACGTTATGCACCGCAATCATTCCCAATGTCTTCAGTTTAGTGGGGTTGGTTGGTATTCCGGCAGAGAGTGCCTGAGAAAGAAGTATGGGCGATCTGTATAGGTAGACTGAGTTATGAGTATAAAAGGTTTAAAAGGAAAAATTAGCTGATTTTATGAAAGCAGTCAGTTGCTTTAAATGCCTAAAGTTTCCAGCACGAAAAAATAGTTCATAGACAAGACCATGCCATCAAGCCGAGCTTCACGTGCATAAAAGTCAGCTTTTTCATTGATGCCGAAACCACAGTGATGTTCTTAAACCGGAAATATACTTGTTTCTCGACTCAATTACTATTTGTGTAGATGTACAAAATTTTTGTCATCGCGAGCCGAGGTTTCATTTACTACTGTATTTTAACAGTAGCAGCAACTATGACCTCTATTTTGGAGATATCGTTTGCTCCTGTTACTTCAATCATATTTTTCCATTTTTTTGCGAGTGAAGCAATTTAACTTTGATAAAACCCATAACGTTTCTACAAAAAATGTCTTTCTCATGTAAATCTGGAAATGGTTGGCTATATGCTACACCGGGCAAATGCGAATATCTTAAATATCTAAAGTAGATCGGTTTAAAGTTCAATTATAAAATTATTTTTAATAATCATTCTGTCTTTCTTCCAGCTCCTCCCAAATTTTTGGAGAGCGAATTCAAGGCAACAAAAATTATCGGACATGATGACTCGGAGCATATTAAGGTGATAGGTGATGCCTTCGCACCAAGATATCCAACGTTCCAGTTTGATCCTAGTGCTCCACCAATGCTTAATTCAAAATATTGAATTCGTTCTTCTCTTCTTTAATTAATTTTTTAATCTTCTTTTGTTTATAAAATCGGCAATTGTGTGGTCTTCATTTATTTTTGTCGGTTTTAATAATGTGTATGAAACCATGCCTTTGCCTCATTAGTTATCAGTTTTCTTTTAACTCGAACTTTTATAAATTGAAAAATATTTATTATAGTAGATATACATTGAAATATAAAGAAAGTTTCATCGAAAAGGAACAACATCGGAAAAGTTAATAAAACATAGAAAATTATTGATAAAACAACTGGACTAAAAAAAGGAAAAATTAATAAGCCTTGCAAAAACATTGCAGTCTCCTGCAGAAGTGTTAAGAAATAAATATTCTTCCTCTTCTTCTTATGCCATTCAACAAACAAACAACAAACGATTCACTCTGTTCAGTTGTCTTGAGACGTAACCACGTAATTGAAAGTTAGCTTCACTTTCGCCTTCAACCGTTTAGCAAAAACACCTGAAAACGAAAGCAACAAATTACGAAAATGTGACATAATTTTTCTTGCAGCCGCGTTTACCCACTTGCCATATCATCGTCTGATTTCATGTGCTACTCATCAGATTTATCAGGGAGGTAATCATGTATGAAAAGTTTAGCTTTCGCTCTTACACTCAGCTATTTGGCAGAAATGGCTCAATACAAAAGCGAAGGTTAGCTTTCAGCCTGATTACCGCCCAATTTTTATCAAATTTCGTATTCCGAAGCAACGCAACGATAACAGTGTTATTCTGACATTGTCATCTGTCAACTGTCATAAAATTTGTGATGGTATTGCTTGTTCGCTTTTTTTTCATTCAAAACAGGGCAGTTAGCATTTGAAAATCATAAATTAATGTGCGGAAAAGGACGCGGCTTTACAGCATGTAGCAAATTGAACGTAAATTATTGTTATACAATAATTCTTGTCCCTATTTTAATAATATGATATAAAATAATGTTTTAGTAATATTTTACATTCACAAATTAATAAAGTTTTTCTATAAATAATGATTTAATACAAAAAAAGTACAGATATCTGTATGCGTTTTAACGTCTGCATCTGGCATGTGCCTTAATCAGACTGGTAGCTCCCCGCGAAACTTTGGGGCAACCATAGCCACCAAGAATACTCTCTGAAGGGCCTTACCCAAGCAGTCAGGCAAGAAGGCATTCGTCCGGCATTCCGATGGATAGTGTGCATCTTCCTGCCGGCGAAATCCTACTTTGGGCAACCTGACCCCCGTGGACACCCTTTAACATCTTGGTTTGTCGTTCAAGCAAAAACTTACACCAAGCTATACAGGTTTGGGTGATCTCATACTGTACGCATAAAGCACTTGCCTTTGGACTATCCACACGTCCCGGAAGGCCGATCCTTCACTATCCTTTCTCAAGGAATATAATGCTTCCAAGGTAGTCATCGCAAAGCACACACACCCAGCTGTGCCCCAGGCCACTTGATATCGCTGCCCATCATCATTAGATGACCTCCACCAAGAAAACCAAATAGGGAAAGAAATGATCCTTTTCAAATTAGAAAAGAAAAGGAGCAAAAGAGAAAAACCTTTTGCCAGGTTATAGATAGTACAGTTTGTTTTTATGCAAATTGCAAAAATTTTATTTCTATTTTTATGCACTTTCAATATTCTCTACTACGTTGTTCTCTATGAGTAGCCATTTAAAAGAAAGGCCACTTTGTGAATAATGAACAGTCATCAAGATTAAAAATTAAGTTTGATTTTGTTTAAAAAAAAATCAGTATATGTATGCGAAATTAATTAGAGTTTTTCTAGTATAATTTATTCAAATTATGCACTTACTTACTAGTAAAATATTCAAATTATTACAAGAAAAAATGCACTTACTTACTTAAATAACAAATTTTAAATCTCCTTGTATATATATATAAAATATTCTTGGTTAAATATTCTTGGAGTAATAGAAATATTCTTGCAGTAATCTTGAATTAATAGAAATGTTCTCGGTTTAATAGAAATATTCTTGCAGTAATCTTGGAGTAATAGAAATATGCTCGGTTTAATAGAAGTATTCTTGAAGTAATAGAAATATTCTTGTAGTAATCTTGGAGTAATAGAAATATTCTCGGTTTAATAGAAATATTCTTGGAATAGAAGAGAAATATTCTTGCAGTGATCTTGGAGTAATAGAAATATTCTCGGTTTAATAGAAGTATTCTTGAAGTAATAGAAATATTCTTGCAGTAATCTTGAAGTAATAGAAATATTCTCTGTTTAATAGAAATATTCTTGGAGTAATAGAAATATTGAGAGGAATTGTAAAGTATAACAAATATATGGAATCGTAATATGAAATAAACTGAGTTGATTGAAATAAGTTTTATTTAAATTCTTCCGCCTTTATTATTAATATTCGTACGTGAGTGCTAGACAAATTTTGCAAAGACTACTCGAGCATATACATAGGGATGCATATATGCTTATGTCTCTGAAAGGATATCCTTTTTATATATTTTGGCTGGAGACCAAAATTGCGGGTAAAAAAATATACAAGGAAATACTTAAATTAAATATTCAATAAAAAAAAGAAAATTTAAGTTTATTATTATTTTCATATATTTTTCCTTTCACAAGCATAAATTTAACAATTATTTTATTAAAAATTAGCGTTATGGTGGCCCACTTAGCCAGCGGCGATAACGAAACATTGCGTTTGTATAGCACGTCTCCTAAGCAAGGCTTAACAATGAGCTTTACCCTTATAAAAGATAAATTCTGAAGGATATGTTAACAACTCAGCCCCAACCTTTCGCCACAACAAAAACAGAGACGTTAAAGTACGCAATGGATTGAAATAAAAACGCCTCACAACTATGTGAAAAGCGGTACAAACTTAGTACATTCAATAAAAACGCAGGTAAAAGCTAAAAACGGCCTGTGTTAAGATATATTTTTTATCATTTCAACTTATATATAATGTAATTTATTTAATTAGTTAATTAGAAGAAAAAAAGCGATTGAGATTGTTACCAAATTGAGCTTACAGCTTACATATATGTACATTAAATTTAGTTGAATTTCACTTAACTAACCCAATTCCAACCAATTACTACTAAGCAAGATCCGAATTCACCCTTAAATTATCTGTCTATTATGGCCATAGTGTCCAGGTGGCGGTCCTTGCGGAAAACCACTGTATTGGAATGGAGCTACAATTATTTTAGCGTGAAAAGAAGGAAATATGACTACAGCAAAAACTTACTTCCTGGATAAGGTAGAGTGGCATAGGGGTTGAAGCCCTGTGGCATCGGTGGGGGCGCGTATGATAGATGTGAAACATTTGACGTAGCGCCGTAGGGCATTGGCATGCCCTGCACACTCTGAGGATAAGGAATACCGGCTATCGAACCTATAGTAGCTGTTGGCATTGACGACGCCGAACCGTCAGTTGTCGAAACATCTGTAGAAATTATGTAAGAGCAGTGTTTAAATAAAACCATCATTGCAGTTTACCGACACCACTACCCGAAGTAGAAGAATAATGTGAAGGCAAAGTAGGTGTAGGTGCAGGAGCTTGTCGAGTAGATTCTCTAGTTAAATCTTTCATCAATTCCTCTTTTTCAGTTAAGTCGTTATAAAATTTGGTTTCCTCTTTGAGATTACCTAACAATTCAATGAAGCTGTCGTAGGCCGTAGCCAATTCTTCGCAAAGCTTGTCTCTAGCATTCCCGCTGGTACCGGTTTCCGACACGAATTCACTATGAGCTACTTGCACATCAGACACTAAAGACTGTTGCCGCTCAATGCTTTCTTTTACTTGCGCTTGCAACGGACTCAAAACTTGACCAATATGCACCAACGATAAGGCTGGTTCATCGACAACTCCATCTTTTTGTAAAGCTTGCAAAAATTCATTTTTCATCGTCGGACGGTTTTATCAGCTTCGATAGCATTGTTTATAACTTCCCGATATTTTTTAGCATTTGTACCAAACATTTCCGTTAATTTATCAGATGATATACGAGTCCATTTTTCCTTGAATTGATTTCTCAATTGTTTATCCGAAGCGCGCTCTTCATCTAACATGCGTTCGGTTTCGTCTAATGTTCCACGATAACGATGCAATTCCATTGTCACCAATTCGTTGAAAATATCTTTGAAATTGCTGGACAAAGGCGATGCCAAAGTAATTGGTTTGGCCAATTGGGCTTTGCCAGGAGTAGCCAATGAATTGACGTTCGGTATCATTTCGTTGTGAATGAATTCATTGTCCTTTGTCGATTCAGTCAGATTACGCTTAGCTCTAGTAAAATGGCCATCCAAATACGTCGCATTACCAAAGCGTGTCTGAGCAGCCTTGAAAAGTTCCACGGCTTTTCGTAAAAGAGCGAATTCTTCACCAATTTGCTTCGCAGAACGACAGATTAAGCTTTGGTAGAGTTGAGTTTAGGCATGAAAGCCAGCTTGTTTCCCGGCTATTGAAGGTACCCACCCCTTTTCCCAAAGAGTGCGAGAATACTTCTGCATTGCTTTCAGGACATCAGCATAAATTTCTTCGCATTGGCAGCATAACTTGGCGATAACGACTTCCTTCATGTTATCTAACGGAAGAAGGAAGGTATGGATTACTTTATAAATGTTAGTTTTTTAATAATTATATCTTTTTATAAATTCAAAACAAATTATGCTTCCTCGCAATTGTATATCTATCAAACCGACCTGTAATGACTTTTGTAATAAAAACTTCTTGTGCTGGTGCAATCATCAATGCATGTAAGCAAAGCTGAAGCTATCGAAGCTGTAATAAGAAATTGACCACGCCTATTTAATTGTTTTTTTCAATACGTGCCTAACACCCAGAAGCAAGTTTCAAAAACCTTATGAGGTTTACAAATTCCTGATCAATTTTAAATATGCAATGCACCTAAGCAGGTCCGTCTATCCATTTAACCGTTTGCTCAACTGCGTTGCGTAGTATATGTGGTACACATTTTCACATTCACAAAAAAAGGAAGATATTGCGTACAAATTTGCAAAAGAGTTTGAAAATACCCAAAACAGTCAAACAACGCAATGAACATGCCTACAACGCTCACACATTCATACAACCAAAACTGAGAACACCTTTGTTTTCAGTGTTTTTACTCGGTGCTCGCAAACTACAATGATACGCGACATAAATTTCCATAGAATTATTCTAGAAAACTATCAAAAATTATGCTACTAGCTACTAACAAATTTATATACATATATTTTTTGATTTCTTGTACAATATGCAAATTTATATTTTTCCTTTTTTTTTTGATTTCTTATACGATAACGGTGACAGGTAAAAAGAAAGAAAGAAAAAGGAAAAGCCGAATATAATTTTCTGACTTGCTTAACTTTAACTTGGTGCGTTGTGCATAAATTATTGAAAGTGTGTGTGGAGAAGAAAGAAGGATAAATTTAATTTAACTGTAAACATTAACGCTCGTAGTGGTAATAAAAATGGGATTTAAAGGTTATGAAGTGGTTTTGGATAATCATTGGAACACTTATTATGCTGGACAAATTGTTAATGGAAAAGTGAATTTGAAATTCCATTCAACGAAAAAAATTTGAGGTGTGCCAATTAATAAGTTAACGTCGGATTAGTAATTACTTTGAAAAATACATCGTCATCATCGCCATTATCATGATAACAATAATAGCAATTGTATGGTTTAGCGGTTGGTTTGGTGAACAATGGTTAAATATAACAGATAATTGCTTTTAAAGTTTCTTTTCAATTTATATAGTTTTTTTCCTACTCCTTGCCGCATGACTATGTTCGGTTAATATCTGTTCGTTATATATTAAAATCATTAAAATTCAAGGGAGTATTAGCTGGATGACGTCTAGCAAGCATATATATTCCGAAAGCAAGAGCGTGCATAAACACGACACTCGTAATGCCGATAATCTCATTGGATTTCAAGCTAAAACTATTGGGTTCACGAGGGTCTACTAACACACTCACCTAATGCCACATGTGCTTATCAAGAACTTTTGAAGAAAACTAAGCAGGAATAAAAACCGCGTGCGGATCTTCGGGGAGTGTGCGTGATGGTCGCGGTTATCTCCAATTACGAGGGCATTAAATAATTGGGGGTGTAAATAGGCCTCACCTTGCTTAAACGAGACGATTTGGACCATATCAGTTGCAGGCCCACTCAGTTGCAGGAGCGTCTTGCATGCTGCAGTACGCACGACTACACCCCCGTAAATTAGCCGATAAATCTGCGAGCTTCGTCTGGACTAAAACTATTGCATATAGGAGGGTCAAGCTGCGTACTCACTCAATGCCGCATGTGCTTAGCAAGACCTTTTGGGGGAACCTAAGCAGAAGTGAGCAGAAACAGCTTGAGTCGGCTGATAGCTGGGTACAGCTCTTCGAAGACTGCTCGTGTTGGTTGTGGTTATCCTTAATTCCGAGGCCATTAAGTAATTAAAGGTGAAGTTAAGTCTCACCTTGCCCAGTGGTGCCGGTTTGAATCATAGCCAAAATTTCAGGTTTGATATCTTAGTGTTGCGATAGAGTCTGTCAGGTGTAGGATTGTCTTCTAAACTAGGGGGCGTCGGCGCTCGTAAGTTACCCGATAAGACTTGACCTGCAATAAAACCAAGTGCAGACATTAAACCATACAGATTTTCTCTTTCGGACAGCGTCTTCTTTAATCTCATTCAAGTCGGGATTGTTATGAGAAATAGGAAAAGCGATACGTGTGTTCTTGCAAACATCGTTTTTGGACGCATAAATCCATTTTCCAGCTAGTTTTTTAGCAATTGTCATTTCTAACAAATTACGGTCATCAGCAAAGGTCTGCTCGCTAACAATCTCACCATGTAGTCTCTTTAGTCTTTAATTGCGACGGATCTACTTTAACCATTTCACATGTCACGATCATTTTCATATCCTACAATGTTATCTTACTTTAACCCACAACATACTGCTTAACTTATTCTTCGGGAGGATTCTTCTTCTTTCACGTTACTAACAATACGATCTACGTACTTCAACACCTCATTCAAACAAAAGAGAAGAAGGTAGTCCACAGCGGATTCCTTCGCTATTGCATTTTCAAAAATCATCGCCGCAGATAAAATGATATCTTTCTTTCCCCATCTTTTATATTCGGAGTTTACTTCTTATAAACTTCAGATAATTTCAAAGTTTTCCTTATAATTTTATTTTACCTTCAATTCCATTACAGGCATAATAATACGCTTTATGGGCGAAGCAAATACCGAATGGTCAGACACTCGACGAGTTACTAACAGCGAAGGAGGAGACTTCAGCGGAGAAGAAGAGACAATTACCTATAAGGGCCATGAAGAGTATTTCCAAATACAATATTACTTGCTGGGTGGCGAAAATAGTAAACTAATTATAAAATTTATAATTATTTCATAATATCAATTTGATTTCTTCCTTTTTAAAGGTGCTGAAATTGAATTACCTACTGGTAGTCACACCTACCAGTTCATGTGCGCTTTGCCGGTTAGTCTACCTTCGTCGTTTGAAGACCAATTCGGCTATGTACGCTACAGGATCAAGACGACTTTGGATCGACCTTCGAAATTTGATCAGGATATGGAAATGGCCTTTACTTTTATAGCACCAGTTGATTTGAATTTGTATCCTCAAGTCAAAAAACCCTTTAAATTAGAATTGGAAAAAAATTTTTTCTTGTTATTTCTGCCCTTCAGGCAGATTATTCGTTGAAACCGCTATACCGGTTATAGGCTATGTATCTGGTCAAGTTATACCTATTACGTGCGAATGCGATAGTGCGAGCAATGTTGACATCACAACAGTCGCATTGATGTTAAGAAAAGAGCTAAGGAATCTCGTACATTTACACAAGAATTGGAAATACCGACTCTGCCTCCAAGGAATTTAGTAAATTGCATTATCATTGGTTTGAACTATGATTTACATATGGAATGTTATGTTAGTGAACCGCATCCTAATTTAAGCGGAGATATTCCTCTAATGTTAGGTGCTAGTCCGTTGACTTCCTTTCCGAATCCACATACAGATTTTCCAACCCAAGTATCAACGCAGGTAGATGAGACTCTCTTAATAGCACATACTTTTTGGCACTTTTCATAACATTCTTGTGTTTTTCTTCTCTGGGCCGCTGAGCTGCCCCAGTCTCAGGGAATGTGCCTGCCAATATATATATATATTGCCAAATTTAACTATTTGATGTATGTAATTTATAGGTAGTATATAATTCATTAAAATAAACCGTAGTAAATTATACGAAAACTCGAAAAAATTTGTAAAGATTTATACCTTGAAAATTCATAAAAAAACATGAGCAACTTTTAAACGCGTGATAGTCCCTTTCCATTCATTGCAATGATTCACTTTTTTATTATGTTTGTTATAATAAACTTGTAACGGTACTTTCTTGGGCAGGGTATAGCTCAGCTACCCCAGAGTCCGTTCCAAGACAATTTGTAAAAATGTATTGGACCTTCGGGTTTGTTTTCGATTTATTTTACTTATTTTATTTATTTTGTACAGATTACAAAATCGCTTTCAGAGCGGTAGGATGGGGAAAAAACCAGCTTGGTGGCCCGACCGTCCTTGTTGATATATTTTGGATGGATTCCGCGGATTACTGTAAAGATATGAATACGTTGCAAGGGTCACGGCAGTTGCGGGTCCGTACCTAAGAGATCCTCGTCAAAACAAAAAGAGTGTTCACCAGTCCTTCAGGGATGGCGATTAAAGCTGAACCAGCTCATCCCCTATTTGTAAAGTCAGCAGTCCTTTTAGTCCTTCAGGGATGGCGATTAAAGCTGAACCAGCTCATCCCCTATTTGTAAAGTCAGCAGTCCTTTTAGTCCTTCAGGGATGGCGATTAAAGCTGAACCAGCTCATCCCCTATTCGTAGAGTCAGCAGTCCTTTTAGTCCTTCAGGGATGGCGATTAAAGCTGAACCAGCTCATCCCCTATC
>KK502448.1:964503-1217692 GCA_000688735.1 Glossina austeni
TTATAATAAAATAAACGTTTACGTTGACTTTTTTTATTTATTCTAAAAACATATGTATTTTGTTTACAATTTCAAGCAAAGGTTCTCAATTTTCTCGGTTTTATCACAAATGTTCTCAATTTTCTCGGTTTTTTTCACAAAGGTTCTCAATTTTCTCGGTTTTAACATATGCTTTTGTTTATAATTTCGAGCAAAGGTTCTCAATTTTCTCGGTTTTTTTTACAAATATATGTGAAAAAGGCTAGTAAAATAGAGGATAAGGTTAGTAAAATAGAGAATAAGGCTAATAAAATAGAGAATATTGTGAAAAAGGCTAATAAAATAGAGAATAAGGTTAGTAAAATAGAGAATAAGGGTAGTAAAAGAGAGAATAAGGCTAGTAAAATAGAGAATAAGGTTAGTAAAATAGAGAATATTGTGAAAAAGGCTAGTAAAATAGAGAATGTTATTCTTATCTATCTATTCTTACATGTGCCAGCTTAGGTTCGATCATACTTGTCTGGTCGAACATGTTTCTTTTCCTTCATATGCTTATGTGTATATAATATTCACATCTACCTGCTTTCTTATTGCTATGCGCGCTTGCATTCCTATGTTTCTACTTTTTCTAGGATTACCCGTTAGGTATATTTCTAGCTTATAAAGTTGCGTATTTACAATTATATAGTTTATATAGTTGTGTGTTTACAGTAGCGTATGCTTATAATATAGCGTGTGCCTATCACTTGGGAAACAGTTATGTAGCAGATGTATTTATAAAATCTAATGCGCTAATGCTTTACTTTCCGTACGTACAATAGTACTCTATTCAGTGATTGAACATATTATTAAATATATCTTTATATATATATTTATGTATATGTTTAAATATATGTTTATATATTAAATATATGCTTGTGTGTATGTATGTTTACTCTCCATAGGTACAATAGTACTCTATTCAATGATTAAATATATTATTAAATATATGTTTATATATATGTTTATGTATATGTTTAGATATATGTTTATGTATTAAATATATGTTTGTATGTATGTATGATATGAATTATGATGTATGTATATAATCAAATATATAAAGTAATACTTATCACTTGTGCGGGAGGAGAATGATTATAGCAAAACTTCTGCAACGCACAACTCGGACGGACTTCATTTGTGCGGACGGATTTATTCTTATTTATTTATTTTATTGTTATTTTTCTTTAGTAAGGAAGCAAAATGCTTCCTTGCAAACTTATAAGCTTAAGTTACGAATATAAAAGTAATTTTAGGGAATAAAAAGAAATCGAAGTTCTTTTCACCTCTAGTAGAGTAAAACAATTTGTTAACTTTTAAAACAAAAATTGAATCTAATTTATATAGACGAATAGAAAAATTAAAAAATTAAAATTTTTCTTGTTGGATATGTGCTCAACGTCACAGAAAACACATCAATTCGATTCCCAATAATATCCCACAAACATTTCACCATTGCGTGATAATTGTATAATGACTACTTTTTTTTTACAGCGATGGAAACGAACGCTGTAATTTCTAGAAATGTCATTTCAAGCATTTCGTTAAAGTCAACGAACATGTTCACACGTAATATAAAATTAATTTAGTATTTTGCATATTTTGTTATGGTTTCATTTGCAACAAGATACACATGGTTTAGACACGTTAATGGACAACATGAGAGAATGGTATAAGAATGTGAACGGAAATGAATTGCGCGTACCAATCGATTGTTTAACGACAGGATAAGTGTGTGCTGCATCGTTTCACAATGTTTGGCAAAGTTACGGTATCTTTTGTGGACTACAGTACTGTTTATGAAGTTGAGTTCTTTTAATATTTTCCAAATACGACCGCATTTTTCACACAACGTTTAATATTGATTTGGCTTCAACATTCCATTTTTAATATTTTTTAGATACGGCTGCGATTTTTTCTTTGGCGGGGCTCACGTGGAGTCTTTGGAAACTCTAATAATAATTTGGTCTACTACTGTCTACTACATTGAAGCATTGGATGTAATTTCAGAATCTCCTACGGACGCACGCAAAACAACATATCGAAATTCATCTTCCATTCTTAGTAGAAGTCGACTTAATGGAAAAACGCAAAAGTTAACGAACAATTCTTTTGAAAGTCGGAAATTTCGGCGGATCAAATCTGATTCTACTCTACAACCGACAAATAGACCTGAGAATGGATTACCTTGGGATAACTTATCAGAAATCTTCCGTAATGACTTCATTTTTTTAAAAGCCATTACACCAATGATACCAGATAACAATGTTGAAAAGGAAACATCTAATATAAGAGTCTCTCAAATTGAAGCTATATTTCACAACAATGCAGAATGAGAAAAGGAAGAATGGGAGAAATCCTTAGAGAAACCTACATTTTCGGAAAATCTTCACGATTTACTTAAGCTTGAGGGAAACGATAGCGCCCGGGAAGAATCTTCGTTTCAAACAAAATGAAAAGAATCGCAAGATATCTGCCATGATGTTAGCAGCTTTATTTGCCTTCAGGCAAGAACATCTGGCAAATGAGGTAAAAGAAAGTCAAAAATTTCTTAAGGAGGCTTCCATGTCACCAGCATAGTTGAAATTCACTCCAACATTATCTCAAAGTCCTCTACGAAAACCAAATCCCGCAAATTTCACAAGATTTATAATGTGGGGAAATGAAACCGTATTTTAATTTTACATATATTTTTACAAACAATGTCAAGGATCTCACTTTAGCAAACCTTATATTTGCAGTAATATAAGTACTTTGTGGTAAGCTTTCTAATATTACGGCTTCCCCCGCTAATCGTCTGGCCAAGCGTAACGTTTCTTGATTAGAGTATTATTAATCTGCAGTACATTGCCGAAACGGTTACAACAAGCAACCATGTAAAAAACATGTTGCCTAGCATTAATCTTGGAAATTTTAGCATAAATCAAATTTTCAATTACGAGGCTTGTGAAGCATTTATTGGCTTCGTTATCTCAGCACGGGCGACGGGGTTTAACGTACGATAAACTACCATGCAACTCCTGAGCCGGCAATGTACAAAAATTCAAAGTCAAGTATTTAATTTTGTCGGCATCAACTTCATAAACAGTACCTTAGTCCACAAAAGATACCGTAACTTTATTTTTGGCGGGGTATAATCGTTGCTCTGTGCCAAACATTGTGAAACGATGCAGCGCACACTTATCCTGTCAAACAATCGATTGGTGCGCGCAATTCATTTCCGTTCACATTCTTATACCATTCCCTCCTAAATGGGAACCGATGTCAACACTTTGAAATGTTATATTAGGCGGTAGCTGACCGCTGTATCGTGTTGCGGATATGGGGAAATCCAAGCAATAGCACATTTAGGTATGGCTTTGTTTAAACCTTTACGAAATAAAAGCTTAAAAAAAGAAGCAACATTTTTGTAAATTTAAAAAAAATGAAAAAAAAAAAAATTTATAGATTAACTTTTGTTTCTCTCCGCTGTTCGTCCGGATTGGTAAGTGTTCCCCGGGATAAGTGCCACACCAACATCACCCTGTCTCCCTATGGAGACAGGGTCTGAATTAATTGTCACGAATAGAAACGATTTCGGGGATTTCTATACGAATGAGCATAGCAAGAAGCAAGAGATCGGGAATGGGTATACATGATGTTAGTCTATCTCCCAAAGGAGATAGCCCTGCTAAAAAGCAGGTAGTTAATAAGCCCTCTGATTTGGGTGCCAGAGAGATTGAAAAGCATGATATTAATTTATATGACTATCTTTCGCAAGGCAGTTGTAGTTTTTGTTGAAACTTGCGAAAATGTCGAGGGAAAACATGTAAACATTAACTCGGACCTTTTTTTCTATGATTATTTAAAAACTTTCAACATCGACGGTTTATTCGAATTAAAAGTGGTCAGTAGGGCAGAGCCAAATTGCTCTTCAGCTCTACTGCCAATGCCAACGACTTTGTCACCAATATTGATTTTTCTAAAAAGCATTTAAAAGCGTACATACCGAGATTGCTCACTGAGAGATTCGTTGACGTTTTCGATTCGATAACGTTTTTAAAGAAGGAATCTCGACAACAAGGATGAGTGGATTCCCACAACCAGCATCAAAATTGGGTTCAAAGGGAAAGTCCTTCCGAAGTCAATTAAATTTAATTATTGTCATCTGCCAGTGGAGTACTTTATACTCACCTTAAAACAATGCCTTAAGTGCAAAGCTAATAAGAGCAATGGTTCATGTGAGCACAACACTCTCAACAAGTGTTGGCCGAACAGGAAGCTTGAAGTAAACATCAATAAAATCACGGCAATTAAAAATCTCTCTTATAAAGAGGTAAAAGAGAAGTTTTCCTCAAATTACTTCGAATGTCTTGACGACATCTACTACGATGAGAATTTCCCTCCATTGGGGAACGCGTCTGCCATTTCGAGTAAGGACGACAATGAAAATGCCAATAAAATTTTAACCAAGAATAAATTTAATGCTGTCGCCAAAGGGAAATCGGTTCTTTCCAAATCTCCTCTCAGTTCACCCAACGAACCTTCTCTCAATTCACCCCCAAGCCGTCTGGAAAAAGTCTTCGGGGTCCAATAATTTCAAACAACTATTTACGTTCGTCAGAGCTTGAAAGATTAATCTCTTCGATTAAAGAAAGTATCCGTCCGATGATCCCCGATAATCTTATTAAGGAATTTGAAGTAAAAAAGTCTGCCTGTGTCAACTCTCGTCCCGTTCAAACACCCACCACTTCGAGGAAATCCGTCAGGGTTCCTTCTCAGGTAAAATATGCTGTCCTTTCTACAATATAATATCCAAAGTAACCTGTCGTTTTTGGATTTGTACTTAAACTCAAATAACGTTGATTTCTGCATCTTAAGTGAAGTTTTTCTGAAAAATGAAAATTGGTTTGATGTTAAAGTTTCGAATTATGCTTCAGCCACCAAATGCCGAAATGATGGCTATGGTGGTGTTAGTATATTAGTTAAGGACGGTGTCAATTTCCGACGCATTCCCTATAACTCTGCTGTTGACATTATCATCATCAAAACCATGAAGCTTAAACCGAATCTTTTCATAGCATCATGCTACTTTCCACCAGGCGAACAAAATGTGTTTCTTTGCTTGTATGCCGATCAAGTCTCGACCAGCAAAGGCAAGATCCTTGTGAATGCCATCAAT
This sequence comes from Glossina austeni, assembly GCA_000688735.1. NCBI lineage: Eukaryota > Metazoa > Arthropoda > Insecta > Diptera > Glossinidae > Glossina > Glossina austeni. The sequence continues at coordinate 969,683 of KK502448.1, forward strand.
TCCAGCAGTTTCAGTGTCTTAAATAATGGCAATACTATCTTTCACTGTAAGGATGAATTTTAAACCATTAATAAACCGTAGAACAGTTTTAATAAACATGTCAAAACACTGGCCACGTTTCTTCATTAAGCATCCTACATTACCCTATAACTATTCGCATAATGACTTTTCGAAATAAAGCGTTATATGGAAAGTGGCTGGCATCCAAATATCATAAGTGCGTCTCAAAAATTGCGGGCTGGAAGTTGAAAACAAGACAAACAAACAGACGGACGGACACACGAGCTTAGATCGATCCGGAAATGATCCGGAAGCATTGTCAATACCATTTGTTTTTGGTTCAAAATGTGTCAGTGGGTTGAACATGCAAAAACAAGACCGACGGACGGACAGACAAGCTTAGGTCACTTTGGAAAATGATTTTGAATCGACCGTTATAAGTTGTTGCAACTATCCCCATAAGCTTAACATACCATGTAGCATAAGTGGTGCGGCATACAACTACCATTTTTAAACCATACGTTTTATTTCGACTTTAAAATGATTAAATGCGGAAGAAATGTAACATGATTTACAATTTTTCTGATCTATTTTTGTGTATAAAGAAAACCTATTATTATTCGCAACATTTAAAAACGGATTATGAAACAAGTTGCTCAAAGCAAGGGAGTAATCACGTAGCTGAAAGTTAGCTTTCTATTTTCCAAAAAAGGATGATAGATTTTTCATATTTAAATATACTGCGTATACTATGCTTTTGTTAAACAGCTGAACGCGAAAGTGAAAGAAAATTTTTAGTTACGTGATTACCCCTATGGAGTTTCGGATTTTGAGCGCTTCAACACAGTGATGCGTTATTTCGATTTGCTGACTTTTTGCGAAATCTTGTGGGAATTAGCAAATCATATGCAAACGCAAATAAAACAACAAGAAGAAGGCAACATATAAAGACAATTTATTTATTTAATTTTTGCTTATTTTTGGACTATTGAAGTGTCAGTCAAAACGGATCGTTCTGCACTTGCTTTAAATTATTTTACACATTTAACTTTTTGGAGAGGGCATCTCTGATTCGCTAAGAGTAAGAGAAATGAAATTAACTGAAAGTCTGCAACATTGTTTTCAGCACAGTGTTTATAAAAAGTAACAGTGCAATTCCTTCGCAGAGCTTTTTTTTTTTTTTTTTTTTTGAAATGTTTGCTCATCATACATACGCACGTTAACTGGGTGTGTTGTGCATAAATCATTGAAAGTGTGCGGAGAAGAAAGAAAAAATAATATTAATATAAAAGTTGTGCATAAATTTTTAATTTGTAAACATTATCGCTAATAATTTTAATTGAAAATGGGTCTTAAAGGTTGTGAAGTGGTTTTGGATAATCCATGGAATACTTATTATGCTGGACAAACTGTTAACGGACAAGTGAATTTGACATTTGATTCAGCGAAAAAAGTTCGAGGTATGTGAGTGAATACGTATATGCGAGTAGACCTTCACACAGGCCCAAATATTTAATGCTGATTAGTCATTATTTTTAGAAACACATTGTGATTATTATGATAACAATAATAGTAATCTCATTGTCTGATATTTTGTTAGGTCAATAGTGATAAATATTATTTTTACTTAAGCTGTTGAAGGAATTTTAGAATTTTTTTTTTTTTTCGTTTGCATTCTCTTCTTTCCTCTCATTTAAACCGGGAGCAATATGTGAAATATAAGAAGAAATATTCATGTGATATATATGTGTTCTAGCAAACATTATCTTTACATACAAAAATTCGTCTGCAGTTTAATGATATACGCGAATATGTATATATTTTTTAGTATAATTTTCTGCATTCTCTTTAAAAGCCGGTTGTTCTGGTATATGTCTGGTATACAGTTGCCATTATGTGTGTGTGTGTGTGTGTGTGTGTGTGTGCGCGTGTGGGTGTGTGCTTTGTGGGAGCAAAGATTCGTAACTTTTGTAGATAGATATGTTTTGGGCAAGGTCATTAACCCAAGAACACTTAGCCACACATGTACTCTCACATAATGGTCTCGATTATCAAGTTTCCGAAAATTTTTTACACTCTATAACCGGATATTCATAAACAAAGCATATCAGATGCTCAATGATCATTGAGTGTAGCCCTCTACATTATCGATTAATTAGATTTATTTGCTAAATATACGCTCTAAGTACTCGCATATAATAACAATGCTTTAGCCTGTGAAATCATCATCGAAAAAAATTGATAAGCTAAGAAGAGAGGTATTCATGTGCACATGTGTGTGCGCTTGCATGCAAAATGCTTAGATATTTTTAATGCAATGACCTTGGATGCTAATAATGATGTCATTTAGAAAAACATTTTTTTTTATATAGCTTTTCTTTAAACTTTTGTATGATAAATTTTTATATTAACTCCAGGCTGCGCATGTGTGCAATATATAGATATTCGCAAAGGAGATTCTAGAATTATATATATACGTATGATAAGCGTAATTGGAAGAATCGAGATAGACATGTCCGTCTGTTCAAATCATTGTAAACTCAAAACTCTCATAAAATTAACTGTAAAAAATTAGCAAAATAGGTTTACAAGTACATCTAGAATTAACGAAAATGTATTCTTTTGCTTTTTTTTTTTTTAATTATGATCTTAGAACTATAAAGGAGGGCGTGCAAGGCTTTTAAAAGGAGAAAAAGCATATTTATTGTAAGTTTTATACTCTACACTACTTGTGATACAAGGGTATATTAAGCTTACCCGTCCGCCTTATTTTCTGTGTTCAACCTACAGGCCCCAATTTTTGTGCTATCTTGATGAAATTTGGTACACCGAAACGTTTCGGTCTAAGGACGAATGCGTCGGATCCGATGACTTTTTCTACCACTTCCCCTAGAACATATTATCTGAAAAAATCGTTATAAATCGTATAGCGGTATAGAGTGTTTAATGGGAATCGTAGCCTAGTAAAGGTTTTGTTTTCTTTTTTTATTGGGAAAGATATTTCTTTCAAGCTTTGAAGAATCTATCAAAGATAATGTAAAATTATCATTTAAAAAGTTTAAAAATTTAGCCATTAGGTCGCGAAGGAGGATGTCCTCATGATACTTTTATTTAAAATTAAAAAAAATTAAACTAAGTTAAATATTTTCGGTTAGCAGATAAGCACGATTTGTCCTTGAAAGCAGGGTTTAAAAAACAAAAATTAAAAATTTGAAAAATGTATAATCATGTGTAAAATTCGTATCACTCATTGCCTTGTAAAATAATTTATCATTAAAGAGGAAAGAAATCCTTCATTCAAGTGCTACTCAATCCAATTTACAATAAATGTGCAAAATTTCCATGAGGTCACCCCATATCTTGTCCATCGAGTTCAAAAATAAAGCCTTAAGAAGCGCGAATTCGCATAGACTCTCCTCTGTTTTAAATTTGTACTCCCCTTAAGTTCCAGCTTTTGGAAAATATTCTTGAAATGTGGTTAAGAGACAAATAGATTTTAAAATCCATCATGAAATTTTTTTTGTCCTGCAACATCCTTTTGAAATTTGCAATAGGGCGGGACTGAAGGCTACGTTGTGTGGGGGACAGCAACTCGAAGTTCATTTGTTGCAAAGTGACAAAACACTGTATCCATCCGAAAACAGGTTCCTCAGGCAAAATAGTGAACGCATTGACCTTTGATGTCTTTAGGTTGTCAGCACTTTTTCAAATTTTGTTTTTCGCCTATCAAGAATCCTTTTCATGGTTTTTTTGCTGTTTTCTGGCGTAAGAAAGTCTTTAGGGCGTACACTGTGTTCACAAGCATCTTTTATCGGCCACCAGCGCTCGTACGACCTCGCTTAAAATTAGCAAGTCGGCAAAATCGGTCAATACTGCGGTTGAGCGATATTTTTCCCCTTTAAAAAGCATATTTTAATCAGCAAAAGAATTTCAGATTTTTCTCTTGTTTTGAAGTGTAAAGAAATGATCGAAATGATATGAAACGATATTAACAGACGTCGCTTGAACACTCGGTCTTATAAAAGCCAACAAGGAGCCATAATGTGAAGTTTTCACTACAGATTTTTTTCTATCAGTCGCGGGAGCTTTTGATTGATTTATTGCGATCGAATGCTTTTCAAAACTTAAATTTTTTAATTTTTAATTTCATTTTAGGTATAATAATACGCTTTTTAGGCGAAGCAAATACCGAATGGTCAGACACTAGAAGAGTTACTAACAGCGAAGGCAGAGACGAAGAAGAGACAGTTACTTATAAGGGTCATGAAGAGTATTTCCAAATACAATATTACTTGCTGGGTGGCAAAAATAGTAAATTAATTATAATAACTTATAATTATTTCATAATTTCAATGTGATTTCTCTCCCTTTTAAAGGCGCTGAAATTGAATTACCTGCTGGTACTCATACTTATCCGTTCACTTGCGCTTTGCCGCCTACTCTACCTTCGTCGTTTGAGGGTGAATTCGGTCATGTACGTTTCACGATTAAGGTTACTTTGGATCGTCCTTGGAAATTTGATCAGGATATGAAAATGGCCTTTACTGTTATAGCACCAGTGGATTTGAATTTGAATCCCCGCGTCAAAGAACCCTTTAAATTGGAATTAGAGAAAACTTTTTGTTGTTTTTGCTGCCGTTCAGGTCCATTATCCGTTATAACGACTATCCCGGTTACAGGTTATGTATCCGGTCAAGTTATACCTATAACATGTGAATGCGATAATGCCAGCAGTGTTGGCATTACAACAGTCAAATTCGTATTAAGGAAACGTGTCACTTTCCATACGCAACAACCGCGCGCAGAAAAGAAGGAATCAAAAATCACTATTGCTGAACTCGGCATAGGGCCGGTCGGAGCTAATGAATCCCGTACGTTTACGCAACAATTGGAAATACCACCATTGCCACCAACAAATTTAGTAAATTGCGGTATCATTGGTTTGGACTACGATTTACATGTCGAATGTAGTGTTAGTGGACCACATCGTAATTTAAGCGGAAATATTCCTATAACATTAGGTACTATTCCTTTGGCTTCCTTTAAGCCGCCGGCTCCATATACCGATGTGCCAGCTCAAGTACCTACACAGCCAGGGGAGGATCCATCAATGGCCCCCACACAACCTGTGAGTCCAGCTAGCCCTCCCAATGGAGCGGGCGGTGCTTTGGGCTGGAATGTTGCTGATAGTGCTGGCGCTCAACTCTATCCTAATATACGTAAGTTTTAATTACTATTCGAAATTTTTTCAAGAATTTCCATCAGTCAATTATGTTTAATAGAATGAAAACAGAACATGGAGTGAAGTAGTAAATAGGGTCATGATATTAATAAACCCAGAATATGGTTCATTTTTCTTATCGTAGACTGAGATTTCGGTAACCGCTCTATTTTAATAGTAACAGCATTTACGGCTTCTTTGGCATGAGTGGGTAGTTTATCAGTGTAGTGCATATAAATATGAATGACTGGTTTATCATATGAAGCGACCTTCTGCTTAATGTTATGCTCTTGTTACATCAATTACACGCTTCTCTTTTTTTCCTAGTAAAATAATTGAATTTAGATGAAACCAACAGATGAACTTTTTGAAAAATTCTTAACTATTAACGATCTGAGCTACGCTGTTAAATTATAAAATTATTTTTAATCATTTTTTTTTTTTCTTCAGCTCCTCCACAGTTCGTGGAGACGCAATTCCGGGCGCCAAAAATTATCGGACGTGATGACTCGGAGCATACTAAGGTGATAGGTGATGCTTTCGCACCAAGATATCCAACGTTTCAATTTAACCCTAGTGCTCCACCCATGCATAATATTTAAAAATAATGAATTTGTTTTTCATTTTTCATTTTTTTTTTTCGTAAGCGCACAATTAAAATTTTATTTGGTTTAAAAACCAAACAATAAAGATTTTCTTCATGTTTAGAGAGGCATGTTAAACCGTCCTTTTGTCTGTCTTGGTTAGTTAGTTATCAGCTTCCCTTTAATTCGAATTTTAAAAGATTTATTGTTGTATATATAGAGACTTGAATTTAAGAAAAAATTTTATTTTAATAAAATTTAAAAAAAAAAAAACGGAATTTTAAAATCAGATAATAACATGTAAAGAACTATTACTTTTAGTAAAAGATTAAATTAAAAAAACAAAAAAAAAAAATTTCGATGCTATCATCATTTAACTTATCATTCTTTATACTTCTTATTTTACTTTTTTCTTATCATATTAAATGAATTCTTTTATCTAATATAATAGTTCGAGTAAATATATTATGGAAATCCGATTAAAATAAATTCTTAACGGATTCTTCGGATGATTTTCCAAAATCCAAAACCTTTCGGAAAGACTGTTAACAGAAAAGATAAAACTTTTCTAATAATCGCAGTTATAATTCTTTATAAGACTTAGATCTTAAGCTAAACGGATCGGGCCTACATGTTAACACCTAAATAGAAAGAAAAAAAAAGTTTAAGGGGGTACTCTTCAAATTGGATCATTGCACGCTAGTGTCTCGCCTTGGAGACATGACGAGATGGGATGATATAGAAGATTTCATATGGATTCAACATACACGTCGAAGGCGATCATTGCTGGTTCCTTATATCCAGCATCTGTGCTACATCCTTAAATCTAAATAAAAAAAAAAGCCCAAGAAGATACTCTTCAAATTGTACCATTGTGCCCTTATAAACTTTGAAGATATGATAGCGTATATAAGATTAGGTAGCAGATGTCGTATGAATTCAACTTACAAATCGAAGATGGTCATTACGAGTTCCCAAAAATCGTTTCGAGTTATATCACATAACAACGATTCGAATTTTTTCACGCCGGATCAAATTTCTCTCACAACAACCGTTAGTGACACTAGCGTATATGACATTGCCGTGATATTTGTAAACATTGCTATGGATGACTTGAAACATAGGATAAAGAAATTGGATTCTAAAGTAATGTTCAACGCTGAAAAAAGAAATTAAAAAGCAGGCGCGTTGTTCACACCTTGTTGACCTGAGCCAATGGTTCACAAAATTTTTTTTCTTTTGCTCTAATAGAAAGAAATTCTTAGATCTACTAAACTTCTCTACTCGAATCTTCTTTCTCGGATAAAATCCTTTCCCTATCTTAATTTGCTTGGCTTCTCTTTATAGTTTTATGATAGTGCGAAATAAACAGCAGTTGAGTAGCGTTCGGAGCAATCGTAATTCTTCAATTTATGCGAAATTTTACCCTTGCCTGGATTATGTAAAGTAGTAATGTAGATTTTCTATCTCCAAGAGGTATGTATAACCTGCAGCAAAGTTAATCAGAAACCTTATATACAAAAATATTATATTATATTATAATAAAATAACTTTATTTTGCATTTTTAATAGCAATAGGGAGCATCGAAGGCTTATGTAACTTTTTCGGTAGAACGTATTAAGCGCAATACCAATCGAAGTATACATATATATATACGTTTGTTAAGAACCTTTTCTTTTTTTTGGATTTAATTCAATTCAGTTGAAATCACTCTTTGGTTAATTGCAAGAGCTAAAGTTCGAAAAGGGTTGCGCTCCATTCACATTAGCCGAGTCGTAATCCCATTTTACCATTGATGATAAATTTTCCACAACAAAACAAAACACGTTTTACAGTTTTTATTTTACCTTTTTTTGTTTTACTTTACTTGCAGACTGGATTTCATACATAAAATTTTTTTATAAAATTATTTTTCTGACTACACTTCACTTCATTCCTTTTCATTATATGCTTCTTGTGGCAGCATATGTATCAACAGTTTCATACTACCTTTCTTCTGCTTGCAAGCTGTTTCGAATGCGTTCAATGCTTCTTCTAAATCAAACCGATGGCTTATCAAATTTGATAAATCGTATTTGCAATGACCGGCTATATTGACAGCAGAAGGAAAGCTTGGAAATGAAAGAAAATATCAATATTCAAATACCTATATACAAAAACTAGTGCACCTACTCATTGGAGTAACGAAAGTTAGCCGTAATCTCTACTTCTCTCATCACATCGTCCATTAGGGGAAAGTTAGTAAAGTTACCCGAAGCCATATCTACCAAACAGCAAGTGCCACCCCAACCTGTCGACTGTAGTTAATTAGAAATTAATTGTTTATTCGAATATCTTTGCTTTCATTTTTTCTTTTTCTTTTCGTGATACGTGAATCGCTAATTTGAATGTCTCTTGCGAGCCGTGACAATCAAACCCTTTATCGGGTATGCATCCCATCCATTTATGAATTCTTTGTGCGGTTTAATTTTCATACTCCCTTCCATCCCTATCCCCCAATGCCATTGTCACGTTTCCAAATCCTGCAGCCTTTTCTAAACGATCTGGTTTCTTGTCGATCACCGTAACTTTCGTAGCACCGAAAGTTTGACAAACGATCGCAGTAGCTATACCGATTGGACCTGCTCCTACAATCAGTACATTCGAACTTAATTTGACTTTAGCTCGTCGAGCAGCAGCTACACCCACGATTAAGGGCTCGCAGAGGGCTCCCTCTTCCATTGTAGGATGATCGGGCATTTTGTGACACATATTGGCGTCGTGTGTGAAGTAATTTTGAAGTAAACCATCTGTAGGCGGGCACGAATGAAATTGCATGAACGGGCACAAATTGTACCGACCACGTCGACACATTTCGCAATCGCGACAAAATTTTCCCGGTTCAATTACCACGCGATCGCCTGCCTGAAGATTTTTTACTTTTCTACCTAAATCGCACACCACACCTGACGCCACATGACCCAATACCCAATACACCGGCGCCTATTTTGCCCTCTTGCCAAAGATGAATATCTGTACTGCAAATACCAACACAATCCATTGCCAATAGGACATCTAATAAGAAAAAGTTTGAAGAAATATTTACTTTTTTTTTAAAAAAAGAACTTCAAAAACCTTACCTCTAGGTCCAATTTCCGGCATTGGTCTTGGCTCGAGTTTCAAATCTTGTTTAGCGCAAAGAACAGCGCTCATGTTCTCTGCAGTTCCCGTTCTTTTTTCGTTTATTTTTGAACTACAATTTTTTTGAAACTTTGGAAATAATTTCAGACAATTTCTGATAATAGGTACGGATAATCGATTTAGCACGATTAAAGAATGAAAAATTTTGCGTATATAAAGAAAATTTAAAAAAGACAAGACTCTTCTAAAGAAATTTTGAAATTTGATTAATAAACATTCGAAAATAATAATAAAGCAAATAAATGATCAAAATAAAAATGTTTTCTCGTATAAAAACGGAGCTTAGATAAAAAAGCAATGAATTTTACAAAAAAAAAATTAATTTTTATTTCTATACCCTACACCCGTCTGTTGTGGAAAGACACATTAAGCAGCATCAAGAAGAACTTGAGATAGACACATGTATTATTATACCAATCGATTTAGAATCACTTTATGAACCAACCCAAGCTTGTCCGTCCCTCCGTCTGTCAGTCTTGCTTTCTTTTGTTCCATCCTGAACTCGAAATTTTCGAGATATTTTGGCGGAATTTGTTACTCCGACATTTTTTGGCCCAGAGACGCACGCTTTTGAAAATTATTCAGATCGGATCAGTTTTTCCCTCATTTTTAATGCTTGTAATGCTAATAACCGTATTAAGCGAAATGGTGTACGGTTTTTAAGACTGGACCATGTCTCACTATAGTATCTCTACTTGTCATTGATTTAAGCAATTCTCCGAAATTAGTTTTCATTTGAGAAATTTGACTGAGATGAGTGAGTTTAAATTTGAATGCGGTAAAATGAGACCTTTGTTAAGGGAAAAGAAGTGACTGTTGACATACGGTTTGCTTTTCGAAGGCAAATTGAGAAAGTGACTTTGAGTAATCCTAAGATTGTATGTCCGTTCGTCCATCCGCCTGTCCGTCTTGTTTATTCGTTTTCAGCATGCAGGCCGCAAAATTTTTGAGATAATTTGATGGAATATGGCCCAGGGCCAAATATATACTACTATTGAAGATAATTCGGATCGTACCACATTTTCGAACACTCCCCATATAAGGCATTCATTGAAAAGTCTTTATAAGAAAAATTGTTGTAATTTTTAGAATATCGCGACAAAAACCGCGTAGGCATTCCAAAATGGTGTGAAAAGCTTGAATCGGATGGGACAATTTTTGAACCTATTGTCATATAATACACTGAAAAGTCGTGAATAACTATATTAAGCGAAGTAGGCCGTGTCCCACTATAGTGGTTTTATTTGCTTTTTGTTTTTTTTGAACAACGAAATTCTCAATAAGAATTTTATTAGGTCTCAAATGCTCTATAACTTAAATTTATGTATTTTAAAACATTAGCTTTGTACATAAAAACTTTTATTTTAGAAAAATTTTCATTTTAGTAAAAAAACAACAAAAAACAAAAGAATTTTAAATATTAAAAAGTCACTTATTAAAAATCCATACTAAGGAAATTCTAAGCTTTCTTTATATTTTTACTCTCTTATATAATAAATAAAGTTAAGGTATATATTAATGTTTTTTTTTTTTCAATCAATTAAATATGTTTTCAAAAGTTTCCTTAAATAAATATTGTTAGCGAAAGGCATCAGTCAATCAAAAAACTAAACTTGTATTACTTTTTAGCATAATTTTCCATTGAATATAAAACACTTTGATGTGAGTCTTGTCAACATACGTAACATATTAACCTCTTTACTTTGCTAGCAATACAAGCTAGTGTCTGTATCGGCTGCGTTTATACCCTATATCGCTCGTAGTAGAGTGCGGACGTATGTAAGACCAAGAAGGGCACTTTTTTTTATTATGCCGATAGACTCAGAATCATTTTCGAAATCAATCTAAGCCTGTCTGTCCGTCCGATGTTCATTCACGTTCATTTGTTTTCAAGCTACAGATCGGAATGTTTGAGATATTGCGATGAAATTTGCTATCCAAGGACGAGCGCTATTGAAAATGGTTCGAATCGGTGGACTTTTTCGACCGCTCCCCATAAAATACCCTATTCTGAAAAGTCGTTTTGAAAAAAATTGCAATTTTTAAAATTTCTAGGCAAAAGTGACTACATAGTAGTATTTCGACATTCTAAATTGGTGTGAAAATGTTGGACCGGCCAGGGGCAATCGTTTGAGGCCCCTCTCGCATAACTGTTTCTCCGGAAACTTAAGCTTTATATGGTAAAAAGGTCGAATTTGCAATATTTAACGATAAAAATACTAAATAGAAAGAAAGCAATCTTCCTTATCGAATTTTGACGACGCAGGTCTATATTTTGAATACCACCGCATATGAGGACTCTCATGAAACGTGTCAAAAAAGCCTAATTGCTAATTTTTTTGTGATCAAAATTTGCTCATGATAGTAATTAAGTAAAAAAATTAAGTGGATCTAATTTGAACCACATGAGTCTATTTCTACCCCCACTGAATATAAGGTATTTTATGATATCTTTAAAATTCATACGAGCGTTTCAGGAAAAAAATTAACGATAAGGAATTTGGATCACATAGGTCTATTTTTTTTATATATATATATAGGCGCTATCATGAAATGCAAACATTTATATGAAGAGTAAATCTACCCGAACCATTTTCAATAGGATTAATCCTTATGCTGAAACATGTCGAAGTCATAAATTTCATCAAAATATTTCGAGAATCTCGGGATTGAAAACAAGCCGGACGGACAAGCTTGGATCGGTATAATCAAAGGTGAGCCTACTTAACACTCTTACCCTAACTTAAAATACCTTTATACACCAAGCTGTGTAGGGTATAGTTAGCGAACATCACGCTTGAGAAGAAAGTAGAAAAATGTTACGAATCAACGCAGTTCCAAAGAAGCAAATAGAAAAAAGATTGACTCTCGATGATTACATCCTTAGTCAAAAATTTGTCGTCTTTTTGCATTGGAAAACCAATAAAGTGCGTACATTCTTTCAGACCTGATAATAACTAATGATTCTAAATCGAGGGAGTTATATCCGGTTATTTTCTAGTAAGGTCATGATTTGGCATGGATCTTCTTATTCTTGTGATTGTATCATTCACTCGCATATTTGCTAAACTTTTTAAAATCAAAAATTTGGTTTTGCAAAAAAGTAAAATATGGCGTTACATGGGAACTGGTCCGAGCCATTTTCAGTCGGATTCATCCTTGGTGTACCAAATTTCAAAAAATAAGACCTGAAAGTTTAATACAAAAATACATGGGAAAAACAGACAGACAGATGGACAGACAGTCTTTGATCGGTATAATGAATAGCCGATCTATCTAAAGTCCTCCCGGGTGTTATATACATCTGCACAAAGCTATTAAAGAAAAGAAAGCCTCATTTTCAAGACGAATTTTCATAAACACTGCTCGCTTTCTTCACCTCTTTCTTGCTATAACCGTTCCTGATAACCACTGTGACCGCAGGTACAAGAAGCACTTCCTGAGTGGCTGGTCATATGAAAAAAAAGTATACCCGTGCCCCACGACTGATATAAGGTATAATAAGGTATAATAAAGAAGAGAAAAAAAAGACAATTAAAAAAAAACAAATTTTAGCAATTTTTCCTACCAATTGCACACTTCGTTCTTATGCGAGTTGAATCACCGTTTCTTTGACTTGATTTTATCGGAAGCGGACAAAACATTGTCTAACGTTACTTTTTTTTAACATGCTTATTATTTGTATTGCGTTGCACCATGCGAGCAATAACTTTCATGGTAACTGGCTCCTACTTATAAGCTTTGTCGAAAGCGCAGCTAGCACTTTCCATAGTGAAATGATGTGTTATCATTTTTAATAAATCGTATTTGCCTTGAGATGCTACGCCTATGGCCGTACGATAGCTTACAAATATATAAAAATTTTAGAAGTTTCATATATATATATATATATAGATGTATCCACATACTCATTGCAATGATGAAAGTTAGAAGTAATTTTTATTTCCCTCATCATATCGTCCATGAAAGGGAAATTGGCAAAGTCACCTGAAGCCATCCCGACCAAACAACAAGTACCGCCCCAAGCAGTCGACTATATTTAGGAATTCATTTAATCAACAAGAACACTACAAATTTTCCATGCTTACGCGAATCGCCAATTTGAATGACTCTTGCGAACCGTGACAATCGATTACTTTATCGGGTATACATTTCATAGATTCAAGCAGGATCTAAACAATTTTTTTTTTTTATCGACGATCATCACGATAGTGACGCCAAGAGCCTGACAGACAATCGATGTAGCTAAACCGATTGGACCACTACCGACAATTAGCACTTTCGAATTCGATCCGACTTTAACTCTTCGAACAGCAGCTACACCCACGGCTAAAAGTGCGCACAGAGCGCCCTCTTCCATTGTAAGATGATCGGATAGCTTGTAGCACATATCAGCGTCTTGTTGAATATAACGTTGAAGCAAACCATCTACACAAATTAAGGCGACCGCGTCGACGCACTTTGCAATTTTGACAAAATTTTCAGCGGCTCAAGCACCGCTCCGTCGCCAACCTGTAGATGTTTCACTTTAAAACCGACTTCTCATACGACACCTGATGCTTCATGTCCCAGAACTGCCGGCTCCATTACAACATTGGAAGCGATTCGGCCCTCTTGCCAAAAGTGTACATCTGCACCGCAAATATCAGCACAATCAACAGCCAATACAACTTCTAATAGAAACAACTTTCCAAGATATTTTCTTTGAAAAATCATTAAATGTTTACCTTTCGCGTTAACTATTGGCACTGGGTTCGTTTCTATTCGTAAGTCCTTTTTACCATAAAGGACGGCAGCCAAGTTTTCTTCTCTTCTTTTTTTTTCTCTCTTCCACCAGAGGTTCCTCGTAAATTTGGATGTAATTTCAGACACTTTCTGAAATTTAACGCCGGAAATCGGGTGAGCATTATCGTGATAAGATAAAATATATAATCAAAATTTTGGCATATATTTTTGAAAAAATTAATAATATATAGAAAAGTTTCGAAAAAAGAAATTTGATGAAGAAATACTTGAATGAAATAATAAACTAAATAATTGATATGAGAATTACTCTTGCAAGGAAATGAAAATGAAACAGAAATGAAAAGCTTTTCATCAAACAGTGGTTTTTTACACTCATCAACGAAGGACGAGGGGTCAATTCATTTCGTCAAAGTGCTTGTGACGCCTAAAAAGAAGCGTCAGAGATTCTACATAATACACATATCCTTCATCTGCATCGAATTCAGAATCGGTTTAAGCACGGCCGCCCGGTCGTCTGTTCGTCTTTGTAGTGACTGTTGCAAACTTTCTCTTGGCCGCAAAAGTGAAAATGTCGACTTCGAATTTGGCAGAAACATTGCAAGTAGCAGTGCAAAGAGTCCAAATCGGTAGAAGCCCACGCCTACACTTCTACGTGAACTGATAACACCTCTGATTTTCAAATTGGTTTTTTACCTACCACTTATAAACTACAGCAGATAAATGTACAAGAACTTACACATAGCATCTATAGGTGACGGGTGTACATAGATGGGAACACTAATAACCTAATATTTTAGTGTACTGTTGCAGCTCGAATGACAAGTTCTGGCGCATCAAAAATTAACAATACCCAATTTGGACCATCTCGGCTTATATTTTGGATCCTATCCTGTTAAGCATTTTCATGAAATTTGACTCTTTGCAGAGCAAAAATGTCTAAGTTTCAATATGTGGCCCATAATAATTATTTCATACAAAAGTGAATTCTACAAAATTTGGACCATCTACGCCTTATGTAAGGATTAAACTTGTACTATATTAAGTTGCTTTTTGGGCTCGCTTCGCAAGGTTTACGCAAATCAAAAATTTGTATTTATATATAAACAAGACATCATTTTTGTTCTATAATAAAAATAATAATAAGAAGAAGAAGAAAAATAGAAGAAAAATAAGAATTATTAGAAAACGTGGTGTAGAGTATTTACTAGTCGACCTTATACGTTCTTGTTTCTTTAAAGAAAAATATATGTGCATATAATATACTAACCCACGTTCACCCACTTTCCCAATATTCTCTCTTTCTCCCCCCAATATTCTCTATTCTCTCTTTTTTTCTTCTTTCCCTTTTTGCTTTTACTCTTTTTTTCTTCACAGTAGTTGAATTTTTGGTTTTTTCTCGAAAGCACGATATTGTTGCTGTTGCTCAACATTGACCGCTTTTTTTCTTTTTCGGATTATTTGTTCCTTGCGGCACAATATGAAACATGACTTTCATGGTACCTGGCTCCTGCTTTAGGGCAGTGTCGAATGCGCAAAGCGCATCGTCAAACTCAATATGATATCATCTTTTCTAAATCGTATTGACTATTAGCCGCTATCGCTATGGCTGCTGGGTAACTTGAAAATAAAAATACAACATTTTTTACTATATACTTAGATACTATATAGAAATATTTATACACTCACTCATAGCAATAACGGAAGTTAGCTGTTATCATTACTTCCCGCATTACATTGTCCATTAGAGGAAAACCTGTAAAATTACCTGAAGCCATGCCTATCAAACAACAAGTGCCGCCACAACCAGTCGACTACATTTGGAGAATTTAATAAAAACATCATTATATATATATATATATATATATATATATATATATTATTATATACATGTTTGTATATATAAATATATTTATGTTTGTGGCTTTTCTTGCTTGCGCCGATCGCTAATTTGAATGTCTCTCGCGAGCCGTGACGATCGATTACTTTATCCAGTATGCATCCCATACAATCATGAATTTTTTTAGCGGTTTTATTCAAATCTTTTCCATCGCTATCATCCAACGGCATAATCATATTGCCGAATCCTTTGGCTATCTCTAAACAATCTTCTTTCTTGTCGATGACCATAACTTTCGAAGCTCCGACAGCTTGACAAACAATCGGTGTAGCTAAACCGACTGGGCCGCTTCCTACCATTAGCACGTTTGAATTCAATTTGAGTTCAATTAGCTCTGCGAGCGCCAGCTACGCCCATGGTTAATGTTTCGCAGAGAGCTCCCACTTCCATTGTAAGGTGATCGGATAATTTATAGCACGTATCGGAGTTTTGTTTGAAATAAAGTTGAAGCAAACCATCTGCAGGTAGGTACGAAGGGAACTTCATAAATGGGCATAAATTATATCTGCCCTGACGACACAGCTGGCAATTGCGGCAATACGTGCCTGGCTCAATTGCCACACGACCTCCAACTTTAAGATCTTTTACATCTTTCCCTATTTCACACACAACACCCGATTCTTCATGTCCCAGAACTAACGGATCCTTTACAACATCGGGGTCTATTTTTCCTTCCGGCCAAAAATGAACATCTGTACCGCAAATGCGAACGCAATCCATAGCCAATAAAACCCCTAGCAAAACAAAAATGTAAGCAGATATCAGTGACGTTGCATGATTTTTGAAAAGAAAAGAAAATTCAAAATTACCTTTTGGTTCAATTTTCGCTATGGGTTCCGTTTCCATCTGCAAATCTTGTTTAGCATGTAGCATAACAGCCAAATCCTTCTGTTTATCTCCTTTTCCTTTGTCCGATTTATTGTTTTTACCATATTTATTAGCTTTTTTTTATTATTTGTGCCAAGTTCCTTTGAAAATTTGAAAACAACTTTAGACAGTTTTCAAAATTTTTCGCGGAGAATCGTGTCAGCATAATGAAAAGACGAAAGATCTGTGTATATATGGTGAAAATGTAAAAAAAACGAGAAACAAAAATTTTCAGAAAGGAATTCTGAAATTTAGTGAAGATAAACTTTAATCAAATTATAAATTTTGAAAAATTCATGAAAATTCGAAGACGAAACTCGTAGACTATTTAAGAGTCATATCGGAACGATCACAAACTTACACTCTATCATATGTAACGAGTTAAAAAAATTGGTTCATTGGTCTTGTTATCGAATTTAATGTCCAGATTCAGTCATACCGAATAAAAATTCACATAATGACGTACGGTCTCTTAATTGCAGCGTAGCGGTCAGCGCCGAGTAGTTTGTTGAACTCACTGAAAGAACAATAATTTAATTATGATTTGCGGAAAGCAACACAAAATTTTAACTATTACTTGCAAAGTAGCCGCCTTCACTATCCATCAAGAGACGAACCATGCCTAGTTAATAAAGGATGTTATCTTCTTACATAGATATACTTTTTGTGGTCTTAAATGGTAGGGAGAACAAATTCAGTGATAGTATATTGGCGCTTTTCATCGCTGATGAATTCCTATAATCATTGTACTGTTTGGAAAATGTGGTGAACTTGCTGCACCCTACGCTGCTTGTGGTACAAGGGTGTATTATGTCTGTGGGGATGTGTGCAAGAAGGAGTTGGGGTAGACTCTCCTTTTATTATACCGATCGATTCAGAATCACTTGCTGACTCGAACTAATCTTGTCTGTCCGTCTTGTTTTTGTTTGTTTAACCTGCTCAAATGTTTCGGGCCAAGAACAAATCATATTGAAAGTGGTTCGAATCGATCTCTTCCCAATAGAATACAGTACAGCAGGCTAGTCTACGGCATTCAATAGTGGTCTGCGATTCAGTAGAGTGTTTTTACTTGTTTTTAATTAAAAAGCAGTACAATATTGAACTATTTTATAACATATTTTGCTGGCGTGTTTTATCCCAAGGATGAAAAGTATTGAAACAAGAACATTATAGTCGGGCAAAGCCGACCATTAAATACCTTACATCACTTGTAATGAAAGATATATTAAATTTGTGCGAACGGTTGTAATACCCAGAAGGACTTGTGATAGACCTACCTTTCATTATACCGACCGGTTAATTCGATCTATCTGTATGTCAACGTGTTCAACCTACAGGTTGCCATTTTCGAGTTCTATTGAAGCAATTCGGTACTCTGACGTGTTTTGGTTAAAGGATACGGTTATTGAAAATTATTCGGAACAGACCACTTTTTCGATTATTCGTTAGGAGAAAAAATATTGGATTTTTAAATTTTTTAAAAATCGTTTAGCAATAGCATTTCGGCATTTTAAGTGGGTGGAAAAACTTCGGATCTGATTGGACTATTTTTTGAATCCCTTGTTATGGAATTATAAGGCCTAATTTTCAATATTTCTTGATGAAAATTCGTCCATAACGAAAAGAATTAATCTTGTCAAATTCGAACGCGTAGGTCTACTATTTTATGTCCCAACTCACGTAACGGTTTGTTATGAAAAATATGCCTTTTTTGTTACAAAGATCAGATTTGTAATATTTTATGATGAAAATTTGTCCGTATTAAATGGACCATAAGGAATTTGGATCAAGGATCATTTTAGATCGCACCGAATAAGAGGGCTCCTATGAAAACAAGCCCATCTGCTTCGATAAGGCCTAAGTTGTGAGTTGTTATGGCGGAAGCAATTACAAAATAATAAAATCTTTGCCGAGTGAAGCAAATTTAGACTATGTTGACGGTCGAGCATCTTCCAATATGACGGTTTTCATGAAAATTATGCGTCTACATAAAAATAATAGGCAATTCTTGGTCTATTAATAACTAAGCGGCGTAGTGTAGGATACCTAATGGTCAGTTTTACCCGTACTTGTTTTGAAAAAGTCTTTATATGAATAACTGTAGGATGGTTTAGGCTATCTAATGCTGGTATCTATTTGTTATAAATTCGAACCTGACTTTGTTTTAAATGATAAAGACAAGTCTGCAAAGATTTTTTAATTTTATTATTAACAATAAAAATAATTTAAAAAATACATGCATTTAGTTGACGTAAAAATAATCATTACCACGGAAGCTTAAGCTCATCGTCGCTCTGAATGTGAATGCCTATTGCGTTCGTATTCGATTTTTCAGCGAAAAAAATAAGAAAATTATATTCGGTCGTAATCGGATCTTTTAAACCCATCATCGTCATGCTACAAAAAAGGAAATGAATTGAATTTTCATATTCTATAACATTGGCTGGAGGCGGTTTTTTTTTCTTTTTTCAGAAAACAAAGGGAATTTTTGGGTTGTGGGTTATGCGCAACAAGCAAAAACTATGGAAAGCAAAGATGTCCTCAGTTTTCGTCGCATAGGCGTGTCCTTTGAAAAGTTTAGGTCACATACTGGGTAGTGGCAAAGCTAAATCTCACATACTTGCAAGAAACCGAAAATGTCAATGTAAGTGATCGCTTGTCTTAACTGCCCTAGTCTAGTTTAAAAATTAAGAAATAGTAGCTTTCTCGAACGCGGAAGTGGTATATTTGTTTCTACCAAACCATATACTTAAGAAAATTTTTCAAAGGATAATCGGAACTCAAAACAAGATCCTGGTTTACAGTGACTACCAAAGTTCTGTGAAATTATACAGAAATACAATCTTTCACAACATAGCAAAACACAGCATCCTTAGCGACCATGTTATAATAAGATTCAGTAGGAGGGAAAGTACACATCGGATATCTGAACACAAAACAGATGCTTACAGCTTACCTAACTGAGAGGCAGCCAAGCACTGCAAGTGCATGGAAACTCTAAGTATCCGCAAACATTTAGAAAATTTCAAAATTAAATTTTTAATTTCGAGAACATTCGGATGCCCTGTACACCAAATTATGGGTACATTGAAAGGTGATAAAGAACGATGCATGTAAAATAGCTTTATTCGCAACTTCCATAACCGAAATAGAGGAGATTTCGTTTTTTTTTTGTGAAAAATTGAAACAAAATTAAAAAAGAGAATCAATCTGTCTGCTGAAAAGCAAACTTAGTATATTCCCACTCGTAAATATGGGAAATGTCTGCTTTAAAATTATCCTGAAATCCGTATGAATGTTAGTTATTTCTTCTAAAAGTTCGGCCCTTTTCGTTGACATTTTTGAGTATCATTCTTGTAGACTGTCCAAACTTCACCAAGAGCGGTCGTCTAAGGACCGAACAATACTTATTGGTTTTTCAGACGAATGTCTCGTCAAGCTGGACTGCCGGTACAGGCTCTTTTAAATCCCCAAGCTGTTCGTTACAGCGACAAACGTCTGTGATACGAAAATCTCACCTATGAATTTCTCTGTTATTTCGAAAATAAAATGCATTTTTCCTTTCATGTTCAAAATATAATCTAACTTCTTCTTGTTCATCTTTCTCCACGAATACTTTCGAATACCAGTGCGATACTCTCTCTCGAATCGATTGCTATGTGTGAGCAAGTGCCGCAATATTCGCTTCAAAACCATGCATAGACGCAATATCAAATGGGGGAATTCATGATAGGGATATGAAACTATTCACTTAGATATTTCTTATAATTACAACCAACCACCTGAGATATTGAATTATAGCCTTTTTTGTTTAAAATATCCACCAATTCTCGCTTAATTTTGTTTACTACGGGCGGGCCATGGTAAATGAACGAAGTGTACAGCTGTAAGTATGATGCACCAGCTTCCAATTTCTCAAAAGCATCTTCGCCTGTCGCAATACCTCCTACACCAATTATAGGGATTTTTCCGCCTGTTTGATAATATATTTGTGCCACCAAACGGGTAGATTTCGAACGAAGAGGTGCCCCGCTGAGTCCCCCATTTTCTAAGGCAAGCTGGGAATCTTTAAGACCTTGTCGTGACACCGTTGTATTTGATATAATTAAGCCATCGACCTTACAAGATTTCTTGTTGATCACCGCCACTATATCTTTAATATCCTGCTTTGTTAAGTCTGGTGCTAATTTTAGCAGAATCGGTACGCTATTGTTTACCGATAATTGATTACGTGTTTGAATCACGGCTTCAAGTAACTCTTGCAAGTCATTCTTTCCTTGCAGATCCCGCAAACCTGGCGTATTTGGACTGCTTATATTAACGACAAGATAATCCGCAATTGGACCAAAGATTTGTACTCCCTTCACATAATCCTCTTTCGCGGAGGTGGAGTCTTTATTTTTACCCAAATTAACTCCTAAAATTCCGGAAAATTGTCCCGATTCTCTAACAGCTTTTAAGCGTTCGTATACCACTCGATGGCCTTCGCTATTGAAACCATAACGATTAATAATGGCCTCATCGCCTACCAAACGAAAAACACGCGGTTTCGGCTGTCCCGGTTGTGATTCTGGAGTAACAGAACCAATTTCAATAAAGCCAAATCCAAGTTGAGATAAACCTTCTACTGCTTCCGCATGTTTATCGAAACCGGCTGCGATACCGATTGGATTTTTTAAAGTTAAGCCAAAAAAATTACATTTCTAAAAGAGAAAATTTTAATCATTTTTTGAAACATTGAATCCTTGTTGATTTACCAAAATTCCATCATCCGCTCTAGATTGGCCGAGCAATTTGTTCTTACATGCCCATACAGCTACTTTATGACTGAATTCGGGTGGTAATAAACGCGTCGCTGGCATTAGAACCTCTTCATAAAATTTTTCATTATTTTGGTTGACGCATAGCGCGGAAAATATACAACCACCGCCAAGTGTTACGAAAGTTAACGATTTTAATTTGTTCTGCAAAAGGATATAATTAACTACTTTGCTATTTTAAGTAAACTAGAAAAAGATGTTTACCAAAGCTTTAGAAGTTTGGAGAGCCATGAAAATAGAAAGAATTAAAAAAATAAATAAAATAAATTTTAACGCAAAATATTTGCACGTATGTGTGGCAATTAATCAAAATTTCGCAATTCATTCACTTTATTTTTTTCCATTTTACTTGATTTGTTAGTAGAGATTATTGAACATAGAACACTTGTTGTAAAAAGAAGAAGCAGATATTATTTTAATGAACATTCTTTCAAATAAATCAGATGGTAAAAATGTTGTGTTATTGTTTCTTTAATTATCTTCTTCTTCTTAAATATTTAGCGAATTAAGAACAGATAATTCGCAGCGTTGTAAAAAAAAGGCGCAATGTGAATACAAAGTTCGATGTCTAGTTTAATGTAGTACCCATGAGCGAAGAATGAGATTACATTCATTTTATTAAAACATTTGCAACGCCCAGAAGGAAACTGCAGAGACTCCACAAAGTATATATATTCTCGACCAGCATCAAATTCTAAATTGATTTACGCGTGGACGTCTGTCCATCTATGCAATGCCGTTGTAAAGGTTCTCTTGGTCGCAAAAATGAAGATATCGACTTCAAATTTCGCAGTAACATTGGAAATTCTTGCACCCAGGTTGGTACTGTTAATGGGCCAAATTGGTGGAAGCTACAGTGCCACGCAAACTGAGAGCACATCTGTTTTTCAAAAGAAATAAAAGATTGGTTTCTGGCTTATTCTGGCAAAAATTGCAAGACATAAATCTACAAAAATATAAACGTATGTTCTATGGGAAATACTGCAGTACATGTAGGAAAGTAGAAAAATTCGGCCACGTCTACTTATTATTATGGTATAACAAAATTTATTTTCTTGTTTCAAATAGACTTGAATTTCATAAACTTCATAAAGTATATGATTTCTCGGTTAATTTCAAATTGGAATCCGAATGCATCTAAGCATGTATATCTGCTTATCTGTCCATCTGTTCGTCTGAGTGCCTGTGTAGTATCTATGGTAAATATTTTCCTCTTTACAAATATGAACACAAAAGTCTTTTAAAAAAATGCCCTCTTTAAATGTTATATTAAACCGAACGCTTGGTAACAAAGAAATTTGCTGTCGTATATGGGGCTTCTCATGAAAATCGAGCCTTTTTATGCAAAAAATGGCTACTTTTTCATATTAATTCATATCATAAAAATTGTCCACAATAAAAATTTTACATAACAATTGAATAGACCAAATTTGAACCAGATGGGTGTATTTCTTGGACCCCATGCCATATAAGGGTTCTCTTGAAAAGTAAGCTCTTCAGAAAAAAATTATATTTTTAATATTTTATGATGAAAATTAGTCCACAGCAGCAATCTAGGGAATTTGGATAATTGTGCTAGGCCAAGTGGTAGCGCATGCCACGATCCGCCTTGCCCGACTATAATGTGCTTACTCGTGTTTATTATTATTGTGTTAGGAAAAGTGATGTGAGTTTGATGGCTCTTGTCCTCGCCCTACTATAAGGCTTTTCGCTTCATTTACTTCGAAATGGAATTTTTTTTGTGTAAACAACAATTGTTTCTTTTATACAATTTATTTAATACGTTTTTTTATAATATGTTATTATTAACATTTTCTGGTTGTAAGTGAACCATTACCTTCAAAGTACCATCTGCTTGGAGTTTCGCAGTTTCAAAAGCGAGAGATATTTGTTCCAATGCGAAGTGATGCGATATAATGGCTGGCAAACTTAGTTCAAAGGAAGCAGCCATAGCCAAAGCTATAGGATAACTGTAATAGAAAATCTAATGAGAAAGCTAAACCTACGGATTCGTTAGTGTTTTACGTACTCATTGCGATAATTAACAACACCCAAAATATCGATTTCTCTGGACATGGCGTCAATTAAAGGTAATACAATTTTGCCATCAGGTACTCCTACCAAAGTGCACATACCTCCCGGACGGGTTGCCTAAAAATGGAAATATTACTAAAAAAAAAATGTTTTTAAATATTTAAATACGGGGTTTCAAGCTTACGTAAATAGCTAATTTTAATGACTCTACGGTTCCCACACAATCGAAGCATTTGTTGGGTATGCATCCCATAGTTGCATGTATACTTTGAGCTAAATCCCTTGGATTGCAATCGTCTTTTAGATGCAAAGTGTCGGCACCAAAATTTTTAGCGATTTCTAAACGATCCTTTTTCTTGTCGACTATTAAGACTTTTGAAGCTCCGATTGATGTGGCAGTTGCTAAAGTAGTTAAGCCGATAGGACCACAACCCAAAATTAATACTTCGGATCCTAAGCCAACTTTAGCACGTCGGCAACTAGCCATACCAACGGCTAAAGGTTCTAGTAGAGCACCCTCTTCCATGGTGACATGGTCGGGTAGTTTATAGCATAAATGAGCGGGATGTTTAGCGTAACGCGTTAAGAGGCCATCGTTGGGCGGGGTAGCGCAGAATCTTATGAACGGACATAAGTTATATTGACCCGAACGACATAGCTGACAGTGACGACAAGATTCTCCAGGTTCCACTGCCACGCGATCACCTTTACGTAAATGCTGAACCTGTTCACCAGATTCTACAACAATGCCCGATGCTTCACGACCTAATATCATCGGCTCTTCGACTACGTAAGGGCCTGCTCTGCCCTTTTGCCAATATTCAACATCAGTTCGGCAAATACCCACGCAATCGACCGCCAAGAGCACATCTGACATTGAGAAAAATCAATAATGAATATTTCGAAAAATTCGTTAAAAAATTCACCTTTTGGTCCAATTTCCGGCATAGGCCGTTGTTCTAATCGTAAATCATTTATTTCATATAGAACGGCAGCTAAATTATCTTTGTTTTCTCTTTGGCAAGATTTTATCAAATTTTTTATCTGGTTTCCTAAAGTTTGATCCGATTGATCTATATTTTGCTTTGTCGCTTCGTGACATCTCTTAATTCCGGGATGTAATTTTAAATGTTTAACTAAATGTTTACTTACGAAGCGAGAAAACATAATTTTTTTTTGGGAAGTAAATAGATTTTGAAATTCCGTTAATAAAATCAAGAAAAAATATTATGAAATGTAATTTATAATATCTGTGAGTGTGTTTTTTTTTTTTTTTTGTTTGTGTGTATAGAAAAATGAACACAGAGATAGTTTGTTATGTAATTTGTGGGAAAAACAGTTTCGTAAGAAGATTTTTTCAAAAATCATTTCAAATCCATTCATGAAATCCATGAACCAAACTGTTTGTGTAAATGCTTTCTTTGTTAGGGTTATGTGTTCCCCTATTCGTTGACTTTAGTTGCAAGTTACGAGAAGTTATTTGGGGCTATGTACAAGCTTAACTAGGATGAATGAAGCTTTGGCATTACACAACAGAAAAGCTTCCAACTTGCATTTATGCCTTGCACCAGGAAAATGTAAAACTTAATGCAAGAAGAGATGTGAGAGCTTAAATACAAATTACGTAACTAAATACTTTCAAATGTTTTCGTTGACTTGTTTAAATCACAGGAGAAAAGAATAAGAGTCAACAACCTATTTAGGAGGTTAAAAAATGTTTAATCCTTTTACTTGACATTTTCATCATTCCTTACTTTGTCTTATTTGTAACTTATTTCGTTTTAACTCGTCTTTTAAGAAAACAAGTAAGGACACTATACCATTATATACTATGTAGGGACCATTAGATAATCTACATGACTTTGCGTAGCACAATTGTTGACTGGTTGATAATACATATAAACCAAAAGTGACGCATTATTTTCATGAAAGCCGCATATTGCCGCGGATGGCCGAAACATCAGATGACGCGATCCAAATTTTCCAAACTTAATTTATTTTTTAAAATTTTTATTATTTTTAAGTTTTCTTTATAAAAATTTAGAAGTTAGATTCTCTCTGCATATAAAAGCTTGCGTTCCATGATAATATCTATATAGGATCTAAGAAATAGAGCCATCTGATCCAAATGCCCTAGATTGCTGCTATGGACTAATTTTCATCATAAAATATTAAAAATTAAATCTTTTTCTCAAAAGCTTACTTTTCAGGAGAAACTTTATATGGGATGAATGGAGCCGAAGAAACACACCTATCTGGTTCAAATTTGGGCCACTTAATTGTTATGTCAAATTATTGTTTTGGATAAATTGTTATCATATTAATTAATATGAAAAATCAGCCATTTTTTCCATACAAAGCTCGTTTCTCATGAGAATCCCCAGGATTTCTCTCGCTTGATATTGATTAATCTTCCAGCGCTTTATAACTGAAGATATACACTTGGTGTCGCCTTTGCGATTAAATTTGTCAATCGTGTAATCTCGTCATCCGAATTAGTTGGCGAACTTAACTTTAATACCCCACAGCGAGTATCGACCCAGTTTATCCCAATTAACTCATCGTTTTATCACTCGAACTATGAACTTTTTGATCTCTTTTAAGTTGCTTGTGAAAACACTAATCATTATTATCATTTATTTTCTTTTTCTGATTCGTTTAGCCGAATTAAAATGTTAATAATCCACTCATCGTAAATGTAAAATGTATTCCTTCCCAGACAGTATGTATACACATGGTATTGAGTAGGTGTGAATGTACAATATAAACGACAATAGGTTTACTACCTTTTAGATATTATTCATTTAAACTTAGGTTATAGGCTAAGTGACTTCAAGCTTAGGGCTGTCTTGTGTTAGTCGAATAAAAAACTAAATGTGAATTTTATTCTATTCCGGGAAGTTCGAGATTTATTTGGGATCTAAATATTTAGTGCTGCCTTCTTTTTGGGATTGCCACAGTCGCTCAGAAACTGTCAGAAGATTGCTCTCCAGTACTGAGGAAAAAGACATTCTCTGCATAATCTTTGTGAAACTATTCTTCTTCGGTTAAGTGATTTCTGCGATGCTTTCATTTATTTCATAGAGTGTTCAGCATTAGTTTGGGCAATTTGTAATTATACTTAATTTTTGGCCATTTCGTATAATCTCGGAAAGACATACAAACTATCCTAGACCATAGATTTATGCGAAAAAACATCAGCATAACATATTTCTACTATGCTCTCAGAAACTAATACTTCGCAGTTTCAAGATTATACGGCCTCCATAATAAGAACATAATCTGTAAGGAAAAGATGTTTCTTTCGATCCCTTACAAAGCTATAGGCAGTTAAAGCCTCAACTCTTCTTAACCGTTAAGTCGTATAGGATCACGACCTATCATCTGGTACCTTGTTTTGCTGTATCTTACACCGCCTAACCCTGTCTTACCTCATCTTATTATATTTGCTTATTTTATCTCATTCATCTTTTTCTGTCTCACTTTCGCTTATTTATATTTACCCTACATTATCTTCTGAGTGGTAATCAGTTGGAAATGCACTTCGCTTTTGTATTCGGCCATTTTTGCCAAATAGCAAAAATTTTGCTTTGCAAAAGCGAAAGCTAAACTTTTCATAGGTAATTACCGGTCTGACTTTCTCTTACCTTACGTTTTTATTTTACTTCACCTCACTATGCTTATATGCCTAATTTTACCTTGCCTTTCTATTTCTATTTTTAACTTATCTTACTCTCTATATCTTATTTCACTTTCCCTTACTTACATCCGCATTTATCTTAGCTAAGCGTTTCTTACGATATCTTAGAATGCTTTGCTTTACCGGGCCTCACCTTATTATATTAGTTTACCTTATTTTAGGCTCTTTATCTTACTTTTCTCTCCTCATATTATGTAAGCTGTACCTTACTGGGCCTCATCTTATTATATTAGTTTACCTTATTTTAGGCTCTTTATCTTACTTTTCTCTCCTCATATTAGGTAAGCTGTACCTTACCGGGTCTGACCTTATTATATTAGTTTACTATATATTAGGTTTCTTACCTTACTTTTCTCTCCTTATCTTATGTTATCTGTACCTTACTGGGCCTAATCTTATTATATTAGTTTACCTTATTTTAGGCTTCCTACCTTACTTTACTCTCCTCATTTTATGTTAGCATATCTTACATTACGTTTACCTTATTGACTATGTTACGTTGCCTTATTTATTTCCCTTATTTTGCTTTACGTTATTATAGTAAACTTTTTCCTACCTTCGCACGGCTTGATTTATCTTATTTACCTTACTTTAGCTTCTTCTACATTACCTTACTCGGCAGCAAAAATTGAAGAGAAGGCCATATTTAAATCAACTGAAAAGGAAACATTTTTATCAACGTATATGGAGAGCAGAATGAATTTTCCTATTTTCTATGTGCAGCATAAATCATTATTTTTTCAACATTGGAAAACAAAGCTATATTCAGTTTCTATTTTCATTCATAACTATTAAAATACAATGGGCACAGATCCCGTAAAATATAGACTTTGAGTCCATTAATTGTGTTTGTTTATTTGTTCGCTCGCCTTTTGTTGTTGAGGCAACATCATCGGGATGAAAATTCATATAGAAAATGGAAACTTGAGGGAAGTGTTTTTGGGTTACGTGCATAAAATAAGGTTGAAAAAAGGAACCGACTATATTCAAGCAGATGTTGATACGAAATTTCATAAAAATTTTGACCACCATTTTTGAAAAGTTAAAAGCTTGGTCATCGGTAGAGGCCATGTTAACAAAATGCTTTAACGGTTTTTATACATTCCTCTAAGAGGGTGAGAATCTAGAACGACATTAATTTTCATACCCAGCAGTGATGAATAACGTCATACCAGATGTGTCCTTTCATGCAGAACACCCACAACATGTCATTGAAGGTTTTCTAAGGTATTTTCATGACCAACATACTTTTCTAAGATTGTCCGCCCTTCCGTCCTCCTGTCATTTATCATAATTGGAGTTTAAAACTGAAACTTGGTTAATGTAGCATATGTAATCTTCGTTGATCTGTAAAGAGTAAGTATGAGAGTGTGGATGATTCGTTCTTAATCTTGCTTGCAATAAGCAAAACCCTATAACTTATAGTTCATGTGCAAATATTGCTCAGCAAACCTTTTTAAACATTTACGACAAACATTTAAAATTTCTGCGTAGGATGCGGGGCACGTGCACGAACGCTATAAAAAGAGAAAAAACTGCAATAAACCGCATAGCCTATGGAAGATTTAATTCACAAATGTGGTCTACATATTTCAGAAAATTGGCCGCTAAGTCTATGTGAAAACAATTCCAGACGATCGACATGCAAACTGTCTAGTTGAGATAATTATTTTTCAATTGAAAATGTATTGCTTATAAGGTATCAAAGATTCGCTATATAGTGAACATAACTCATTCACCTTATTTGCATTTCCATTAAATTCTCATACATATATCACCTTCTTCTCTAACGCTAAATATAGGCATTAAGCTCTTTGCTCTTTGAATAATAACAAAATGATTAACGGGACGAATGAGTAATGTGTAATAATTTTGCTTATATTTATTCTCTCCTACTCGGCTTTATAAAAAAAAAAAAGAAAAATTTAATAAATAAATCACTTACTAATCCATTGTGGCTTTTATTAATATACTGTTTCAAAGTAAATCAATAGCGAAATGAGTATCAATGTTGTTTGTTGTCTAAGGTTAACCATAATTACTAGACAAAACAAAAAAAGAACATTTTAAGAGCAAAAAAAAAATAAAAAGCAGAAAAGTAAAAAAAGTTATATTCGCTTAGGATAGCTCTCATTGTGCCTAAGTTTTTAATATCCTACGTACCTCATCATACAGACAAAACAATCAAAAGAGATTAAAATAGATCCATCCTGTATTATATCGATCAATTTGGAAAATGGCTCTGAATCAATTTAACAATGTCTGTCCGTCAGTCCGCCTTTCTTTCAACCTACAGATCATCATTTGTATATACGTTCACCAAATTTGATGCACTGAGGTGTGTTTTGGCCCAAGGATGAATCTTACTGAAAATCGATCGGATCGAAACATTTACATGATTTATAAATAAAGCCTTTATGAGAAAAAAAGTTGCAATTTTCAAAATTTTTCGACAAAAATCGTTAAACAATAGTATTTCGGAATATTAATTTGATGTTAGAAATTTGGATCGGATTAGCCGAGCTTTGAACTCCATGTTATGTTCTGTGAAAAGTAAACTTTTGTATGGGAAAAAGGGTCTAAGAATTCAATATTTGACAGTGCGATTATATACATCTATTGTGGATAGCTGCATGAGGAGTCTAGTAAAAAAGCAAGCATTTATGAAAAGGTCTATTTTTTAATACCATTGTGATGAAAATTCGTTCATAGCAGTAATTTGACATCGAACTTGACTATACCATATTTGGACCACGAAGGTATTTTTTCGGATTTCTCTTCGTCTAAGCCTTCTAATGGAAAGTAAGACCTTTCATGCCAACAAAGTTTAATTTTGAGTACTTTACGACCAAAATAGCTGAATATCGTTTGGCAAGTAGAATAATTTTGCTAAATTTAGACTTAGTTTATATTGTTGGCCCTTCTTCCCTTTGAGAGCTCCATTCGCCTTTAGATGGAGACAAGATATTGTAAAATAAGGTAACGTTTCTATATATATATAGATATTTTATAAGCAAAATAACTTTGCTAGGCAAAGCTGTGTGATGATCTATATTCCACTATAGCATTCACATGATATCGAAAATTTTTTTGTAGCTTTCATTTAGTTATTTAGCTTGCCCTTGTGGAGCTCGGCTTTGCTTTTTTTTTTTTTTTTGCTGTTGGTCCTGTTAAATGTATCTACGAAATTTCTGATCATTATACGCTATAGCAGGCAGAGTCAACCGCCGGCCCGTGAACCCTACCCGGTCGTGACATTCTCGGGTCTGGTTCGCTATATTTAAAATGTCAACTAATTCAATTTGCTCGCATATAGCAATGCTGCAAAGTATCTGGGTTCAGTAACAGCTCAGCTGTGCAGCTATCGAACGTGAAACGTTTCCTTTATTAGGCCATAAAATTGGTGAAGAAAGCCGCATTTTTAATAATAGTTAGACCTTGTTCTGGCCACCCCCCTCTACCTGCAGATCATATAAAGATAAACGGCCGGTTATAGACTTAGACGTTTTCGTTTCTTTTGGCACTTTTTAAAGTATTCAATACGTCGTAGGTGTGTTTGGAGGCCGAAAATAGAGAGTTTCAGTAATAAGAACTAGATCAGAGTCTTAAGTATCAGTTTTTGTTATTGGAAAGTACATAATAACGGAAAGTGAACAAACGGACAGACAGAAAGGGCTCAATTGATTTGAAATTTTTCAAAGATCAAGTATATAAGTATTTTATTTAGTTAACTTCGATCATCTGCGGATGAAACAAAATTTGATATCAAACTGAGTGACATACAGTCATAATCTACTTGAAGTCTTTGAATTTTCAAAAAAAAAAAAAATGTGCTTTTTCTCTTTTGATAACTTAATTAGTTTACAACAAACCCTGAAGAGAGCATAAATCAACTTTACAGCGTGAGAAAAAGTTTAAAAACCTCAAACACACATGATCCCTAGTGTAAATAATACAATACAGATGAGTATGTATTTGTGTTTGTTGTACACAAAACTTTGTTAAAAGCAAACAATTTTTTTACTTGAAAAGTTTAGTAAAAGTCACACAAATTCCAGGCTTTTTTTTTTTCTCATTTCTTAAGAGAGAAATTAAATGTTCTCTATTTACATTAAAACACAAAATAACTTTCATAATAAATTTCGTTTGTATAGATGTGGGTGTGTGAACGCGCCTTTGTAAGCATATATATATATATGTATGGCTTCGTATTCGTTTAAGTATAAAAGTGAAAGTAAAATTTTATATGTCATAGAAATTGAAGGAAAATTTTGCGCTAAAGGCAATATTAACAAGTTATGTTATATGTACGTATGAGTAGATATCTCTTTAAAGTGATTTAGTGGCACATATAAGAGGAAAATAACTGAAGTACGGGGACACATCATCATCATCATCATCCAGCTGCTGGATTGTTAGGATAAGAAAATGTTATAGAAAGCAAATATTTAAGTTATTTTAAAGAATATGGAAAAAGAAAAAATTATTTTGAAAATGCAAGCTAACGCTTAGGTGTTACATAGCGGCAGGAATGAGACCTGTAGAGATCTGCAGCCAAAGGAAAATTTTTTAAAAAGAAAATCCTACTTTTGAAATGATAAATATTTTAGGATTGTATTCGATTAAATTCATGTTTTTCCACCTTTTTGTTTTTGTTGTTTTGCGCCCACAACAAAGAAAGACAAGATTTTATTTGCCGTGTTTGCAACATACACAAGTCAATATTAAGGCGTAAAAGTTGTAATTAACATTAGCATAAGTGCTTTACTGTGGATGAAGATTATCGGAAGAAAGCGTCAGAGATTTCTTTGCAAGAATCTGTGTCATTTAATCGGTTGTGTTAAATATTTGAGTCATCTTTTGTAGTCGGCGGCTGCATAAGCAGAAAGGAAGGTGGAGACAAGTACGAAAAGTTTCTATTGGGTTTCATTTCTCGAAAAAACGTCATTTTCGATGGAAAAGCACTATGCTTTTCCTTTAATTACGAGTCGGTGTTCCCCTCATTCCGCCCTTAATCAATATGTCCCTTCGTCTATTTTTTCATCAACCCATACAGATGCGGGAAATTGTCCATTTAGTCGATAATTCATCATTCCACTTGGTGGTTATGTTTGTCTGTCCATCCGTCTGTATGTTTGTTAAGCCGTACATTTGTTTTGTCCCGCCATTCGTTTAGCTTGTCGTTCATTTGTATTTCGGTCCCTTTGTACGACTGCTCGTCTAATGGTCTCCTTTTCCGCTTGTCTATCTCCTTACTAGTACGCCCGTCTATCGTTCTCTCAAACTTCGCATCCATTCTGACATCCATTTATTTTCCGCAAGTCTGTCCAGACATCTGTCCGTTCACACGTCCGTCTATCCCTCTTTCTCTCTCAAACCTCGCATCTGTCAATTTGTTTTTCTGCAAGTCTGTCCGAACGTCTATCCGTCCACTTGTCCATTTATATCCGCTCGTTCGCCATCATACTCGCCAGCTTAGCGCACATTTGCATAAGAGCCCGCCTGCATGCTCATATTCCTACATATCGCTTCCCGTGCATCTATCCGTTCTTTACAAAGCTTATCGTTGTTTGTTGAACTTTTCAAAAACGATATTATTAATATAAAAAACTAAAATTTTAAATTTACATTGATTGGTTGAAACAATACGAAATGTGCTGACGTTAGTTAAACAAATCAAATAAATTTAAAAGAAACCAACTAAAAACATTATAATCTGGCTAAGCCGTTCATTAAATTCCCTTCACTGCTGTATGCAGTGCAAGTTTTCATTTATTTTCGTGATAAAATGACAACAATTTTACTTTGTTTCGACATAAAGGCAACTCTTGTAAGGGACGGGAGAAAAAGAAAGTAGACCTCCATTATCCAAACACCATGCATTTAATTTGTATACAAAAATACTATCATGGACTAATTTTCACCTCAAAATATTAAAAATCTAGGCTTTTTTGTAAATCAAGGCCTACTTTCCGTGGGATCGGTTCTTTGGATCAAGTGATCCGTCTCAGCCAAATTTTTTTCGGCGATTTTTTTTTTAGAAATTTTGAAAATTTCAAATTTATTTATATAAAAACGTTTCCAAGTTGAAACATTAGATAGGTCGTAGAAATGGTTCGCTCCTAGTTCGTGCTTGGTTCAAAACGCATTACCAGATGTAGAAATATCTCAAAAATTGTAACTTGCAAATTTAACATAAAAGTATACGGATAGATGTCGAAGGGCCGAACAAATGGATGGAAGGACAGATTCACGTAAATCGAAGAAAACAAAGAAAACGAAGTTAAATCCTTGAAAAGGATATAACATATTCCAAAAAAAATACTTTCGATAGAAATTTGCCGAGCTATGAACAATAAGGCGCGCCTTACCTGATGAGTACGGAAAATTCATGAAATCGTGTAGCATGCTTGGACATTTTAATGTCTAATTAGCGAATTTGTTTTAAAACCGTATTTAAATTATAATATAAAACTATTTCTTGTAAATAAAATATTTACATAATTTTTTTTTTTTCAAAATCAAACTATAATCGCATGCAACAAAATGCATTCATGTGTTCAATTAATTTTGTAGTACTTTTTCTATAACTGAGGAGTATTAGCATAATTTTTTGTTTGAAATAATGAGAATTGCAAAAACTATTCGCCAATTTATGTGTACGCTTATAAACAAAAAAAAAAAAAAAAAATAACAATAACTAAGCGTTTGTGTATTTATGGAAATATACTTTTTGTGCAATTTTTCGAAAAAGTTTGTAAATATTTCTGGATAGCTCTGGATAGAATTGTGCGCATTTATCGAGATAAAGAGTCTTTTCGAGATAGGCGTAGAATTTCGTCATATACTATAATAAGTAATTGTACCAATGATCGCTTAATGAAATGATTTGTAATAATAAGAAGTTAAACTAGTGCTTACTCCATTTTAGTCCTGGAATTTATTTTTTTCCCCCAAATATATGACAATAAGAATACCACCAATAAGAACAGGAACTATTTTTTCGAAACTGGGATAGAATTTCATCGGCATACACTACTTTCGGAGCAGTTAAACGAATCGTACGAGCAAATGGATAATTACTTCTGCGTTTTATTACTTGATTCTTTTCGAAAATGATTTCGAAAAACATAGAAACATAGAAGCAATTAACCCTTCTTAAGATTGTTCAATGAAAAAACAAATTCTACAGTTATGAAAATAATCACTTACACTAGCATAGCATAGCTATGAAGAAAATTTTGCATTTATGTATTAAATATTGCTTATCATTGCATCTGAATACACATCTTAGCTTAATTAAAAAATTTTTGAGCGAGAAGATTTTCAATACAAAAAAATTAATGTAAAAATGTAGTTAATGGAAATTGAAATTATCGTTGTTCTAATAATTTTTAGAGTGCACAGTATTTGTGGTAAAGCGGTATATTAAGTTTGTGCGGATGTAAGAAAAATTCAAAAGCAGCCATCTTTGATTCTGCTGTGCGACTTAGAAAGTGAAGCTTGTCTGTCTTTTAGTCTGTCTGTCCGCCTTGTTTTTTTGTGCTCAAAGTACAGGCTGCAGCTATTGGTATATTTTCATGAAGGTTAGCCCATGAACGATGCTCCCTTATATATTCATGAATGGATGGGTATCTAAAGGTTTTTCTTTTGTTTCTGATTCAACATTTTTTCATGTAAGATCATTTTTCTCAAAATTATGTTTTTCAAGTTGGCCGCAAATTTCTAGCCAGTAATGTGAAATTCTAGCTAACATGCTTACAAGAACGTTCTGTAGCGGAGGTCGTTTGATTTTTGTGATTAGACAGACTACTTTAACGGGTTTTTGGTTTAAAATTTTTTTTTTTAATTTTTTTTTTTTAGTAGCCTTTTATTACAAAGATTGCATTAGAAACACTTTTCGAATCGATGTAAGCTTGTCCGTCCGTTTATCTGTCTAGTTTTGTGCGACTTACAGGCAGCAATTTTTCAGATATTTTTATAAAATTTGGTACACTAGCGTGTTTTGCAACCACATAAGTTATCGGCGCTATTGAAGAAAAGAAAGTTGGTTATTGACTCCAGTAATTTTAATAAAGGAAGGTCTATAGGATTAACTGTTCCGAATGCGATTCTTCTAATAAAGGAAAAGTTTAGGTAATCATGAAGAAGGTGCTAGAAAGGAAAAGAAGATTCCTTAACGATTCATTGGCATGTCGCTAATGGCCACAGGTGATTTCTCACAAATGTGGTTTGATCTTGATTTTGTTGATATTAATTGAAAATAAAGGGACAATATATGTGAGAATTAACAGATGAGTAGAGCTGATGATAATATTATAGATTTGCTTTCCTTATACTACACCCTATACAACTAAGTAAGTAAAATTCAGAATCATTTTCGAAATCGATCTAAGTTTGTCCGTCCATCTTTCTGTTTTGTTTTCTTGTGCTCAAACTAAAGGCTTTGGGCAAAGGTTTTGACTCAAGGACGATTGTTATTGAAAACGGTCCGGATTAGATTACTCGATTACTCGACTTAGATGAATAATTGCAGGATAGTGTAGGGTACTTAAAGGTGAATCGCGCCACGCTATAGAGTTTTTACGTGTTTTCCCCTTGGCTTTCCTTGTAATGTATCTTTGGAAGTCTAAATTTTTCATGACTCGTCCTCAATTCGAGGTGCATATGCAGAAGATCTTGTCGTTCGACCAGCTTGCTTATCTCCCC
Organism: Glossina austeni; assembly: GCA_000688735.1. NCBI lineage: Eukaryota > Metazoa > Arthropoda > Insecta > Diptera > Glossinidae > Glossina > Glossina austeni. The sequence continues at coordinate 1,005,442 of KK502448.1, forward strand.
GTAAAGCCGATAGAACTAGGTAGAAAAAGCGTTTTAATCTTATCACCCGCATGTTGCGATGATATTTCTTAACTTGTTAACGGTGCTCCAGCTGGAAGGCGAGGCATTCTGAATAAGTTATCAGTGACAATAATAGTTTTTAGTTTGTTCTTACAAGCAAAGTTCATAACATGAAGGATTGTCCTGGCGTCAGTCATGAAAATTGAAGCGTTTCCGTAAAGTGTTCGATTAAGGGGAATTTGCTCGGAAGCATCAAGCGTAGGCGGCAGGTAGTAGAACGTCAGATTTAGAAAATTATAGTTTTCTTATTTTGAATAAATCTCCGTAAAGTCAAAAAGAAGAATTTCCCAACTCTATATTATATGGGAAACTGTAAACTGTATTTTTGTAAAATTTATTTCAAAATGAAAGCTTTTCAAACTTCCACTTAAAGCTTAAAGGATTCGCCTTAAAAAAAAAGCTACTCTTTTATTATATCAATGAACCACAATGTGCAGAGTAAAGCGAAATCAACTCATTCACATCAGTGAATAAGTAACATTCAGAACGTTCGGTAGTAAAAGCGGATAAAAAAAGAAAGCAAAAAAAAAATTTTTTTTTTCAAATTTTGCAAAGTAAAAACAAAAACAAAAAGAAATAAAATAAATATACAAAAAGAAGAAAAAGTTTGAAAGAAAAAAAAAAAAAAACGAAAACTGAAAAATGTTTTAAAAAGTAATTTCTTTACAATCAGAATTTAATTTAAAAGTAAATTTTTGTTATAAAAAAAAAAGATTAAAAATCTTCTTATACCTGTGTTTTTACCACAAATACACGCGAGAAAAGCCGTATCTTTAAAATAAATACGCTGCATCACACAATACAACAAAAGTTAGTTAGCCAATTTAACAATTTGCCCACCCCCCTCCCCCGGCAACTAACATCCATCCGGCCGTCATCACCCACCCTTCAAGAGATTTATTGAAATATTTTTGGTTTCTTTTGGGAAATTGTTTTAAACGTTTACTTACGCTTCGTAAAGAGATTAAAGTCAGCTTGTGATGGTATGCGTGGTTTGTTGTTATTGCTGTTTTGTTATTTAATTCGCAGCAAAAACAAGAACAACAAGGACACTAACAACAATATATCTATCACATGTACTCGTGGTGCGATTTCCATGTATTAGTGTTAAATGCGATATAGTAAAAGTTTTCCTTTAGTTGGATATGTTTTGCCTTTAATTTTTTTTTTGTTTTTGTGAACGGTTTTTTTCCTGTTTTGTTTTGATTCAATTGCACGTTCTGACTCTTGTCGTTGTTCATATCACCGCATTTAGAGCAAAAACTAAATTTTCAAATAAATTAAATAAAAGTCAAGCACTAAAAGTCAAAACAATGGGAGGCGTATAAAAAAAATAAAAAAATAATAATAATAATAGCGAAAAATAAATAAAAAAAGGGGATTAAGTTAAAAAAAAAAACACTAAATAAATAAATAAAGACAAATTAAAAATGATTAAAAATTAAATAATTAAGTCCTTTATATCAATTTCGGAGTACAAACATTCTTCAGATAGTTAGTCTTAGTAATTAGTACTTTAGTCCTAGAATATATTTTTTTAGTCTAAGTTAACTGTATTAAGAATAAAAAAAACAACAAGTCAAGTAGGCTAAAGATTTCGCTTAACAACTCAACGAACGTGGGTTCAAATCTCACAAGTGTCGTAGGGTTTTTAATAAAGCCGATAGGTTTACATGCTAGTGTTTTAAGACTTTAGTCTTAGAATTTATTTCTCTTTAATAATAACAATAATAATAATAATAGTAATGAATACAACAACCACAAGTCAAGTAGGCTAAGGATTTCGCCTAACAACCCAACTGGACTCAAATCTCACAAGTGTCGTAGGGTTTTTAATAAAGCCGATAGGCTTAGATGCTAGTGTTTTAAGACTTTAGTCTTAGAATTTATTTCTCTTTAATAATAACAATAATAATAGTAATGATAATAATAATGAAAGTATTACTAATAATGATAATCTTTAAATAATGGTTAAAATCTTCTTTTAGCCAATTTAAGTTCAGCTAAATGATTTAAAGAACAACACACAGTTGCCTTCCTTATGCTCTAAGTTCAATTTTTAGTAAAGTAAGTGCAATACCGGGTGACAATCCAATTCGAACGGGATTATAATAAAAATTGTGTATACATGAGAAAAGAAGAAAAAGTAATGAATATAGTAAAAGAGGCTTTAAAAGAACAACGGCTAACAGATGATAAGTAACGGATAACAGCTGACCTAAGGCAAAAATTTCAATTTTATAGTATTTGTTACTTGTGCAACGCATCCGATGGCGGCATATAATGGTTTGTGTAACAGCGGATAAGAATGTGTAACGGCTCCAATAAATGTTATAAATGATAGCTAATACAATATAAAGCCTTTAATAGTTCGCCAAGAATTGATTATGAACTATTAGGTAAACAAATAACTTCTCGGTTACTACTTCCCATAAGGCTTAACCTTCGATGTATTTACCATCATTCTCGACGGTTTTTTATCTTGCCTCTTATCAGGTCGCTTAGGAATGCTCTTTATATATTTTTGTTAAATTCTTAACTTTAAACTTAAGCAGTAAACGAAGTGGCGTAGGATATTTAATGGTCGACTTTGCCCGGCTATAATCTTGCAGTTTCTATATATTTTGATGATAGGTCAAGGGTCCTCCCATTTCGTCATAAAAACCAACTTTATTTAAAATACACTTGTTAAAAAGCTTAATAGTCGGAATATGAACCACTGTTATCTATGGGTTTTTGTCATTTATCGGAATGTTTAGGGATGCTTTCATGGTAGGCAAGTCATGGTTTCAAGGCACAATAGTCATCGATCCATTTTCGCACAGCTGATGTACCAAATACGATTGCATCGGCTTGAAAAGGTGATAATCAGAAGAAACTAGTTTTGAAGAATAGCCTGCAATAGTGAGAGTTTCCCAGCCCAGTTTGAAGTTCAATTCTTGCGTAGCCTTTGCGGCATTTTTCGAGTTCCTTTGCCCATAGATGAAAAAAAGCGCTCATGTAATTTAGATCGTTGGGCTTGACAGGGTTCAGATATAACAGTTTTGCCAAGCTTTAGGATTTTCTAGTAGATGATTCCTGTCCCAATCCCAAAGAACAATTTGTTACCATCCATGTCTTTACAATTTGAAATGCAGTGAACGATAGATTCTAAACAAGTGTAACTTATACGGTACAAACACTAATATCTGAGCAATGCATACGAAAAATGGTAGGATGAAAAATGTACCCCCCAATCAATTTCAACACGCAGAAATTGATGGAATCCCATGTCATTTAAATCAAACAAATTTTTTAATTAATCGATATGGATTATTTTTCGATCAGTGTTCAGAAATTTATGAAGCTGATCATAGTTTCGTATATTGTTTGCTTTTCGAAGACTTTATGCAGAAATCTATAACGTTTTCTATAATAGTTTGCCCAATGACTATATCAAGATCGGGATTCGATTTATAAAAATCATGCTTGATTAATTATATCCTTGTTCATTTTTCGAAAAAGCTCCCAGTTTTCTTCTTCTTTTTATAATTCATATTAAGGATCCTTTTTATTAAAGTTTCCGATCCCAGTTCCATCTTAGATCTTAAAAAAAAGTGTGTGGTACGCTGGGTTATCTAATCGAAAGCATAAGATGTAGTTCGGCCAATTCACTCTTTTCTTACTCTGTGCATTATCTCTTCTGTTAAGATGTTATTAGCAATTCGCTTGGGATGGCCATTAAACTATAGCGTGACTCTAACTCGTTAAAAATTGCTTAAAATATTAATTCGAGTCATAACTAACTTCCGTTTTTTTATCGGGACATTTATTTTGTTTCCATTGAATAACAAAATTATATTAATTGAACAGATGATTGTTAGGCATTTAACCTTTTTGCTATACCTCTTGTTGATTGGCATGGGTTTTGCTCTGATATTGCTTTTAAAAGATCGTTGTCAAAGTCGAAAGGATGTCCCGTCTTTTAAGGAAACGAAATTTTGCAAACCAATTTCTAACTGCCCGATTACTTATCAGTCCATCTACGTATTTTCCCCGCTGTCGCCTAAACCTTGTTTAACTTCTCAAAGTACCACGTTTTGACTCTCCAGTTTACAGGTTAGGAAGAACAATTGAGTGTAACATACACCAAAGACAAAAGACGTAACTGAATCCCTATTCTTACATTGAAAATAAGAAACCGTTTGTTTCTTTGACATATAGCGGGTAAATAGAGTGTTCAAGGCATAGTTTCCAAACGCATCAACTTCTTGCGTGCAATTTACTTTTCCCATGGGGACCGAAAAGAAGTAAGTGGGCGCCAGAATAGGATTGTACGAACGATTACTTTACGATTTCTTTACTTTAACAAAGACATCTGGCAAAGAAATTTTTGTGTACTATACAGGGTTGATCCTTTTACATTCTTCTAAAGGTGCGGTTGCTACATGATCACTTTTTCCGAAAGAACAGTCCGAAGTGCAAACAACCATTTTTTTGTGTTTGGTTTTGTAGAAAGCTCATAATGTTCTGGCTCAAGCGCATGAATCCATTATCCGTCACCTGTTACGGTCTTATATAAGGCTTTCAAAGGCTTTCTTAAGTATTTATTTGCATCAACCAACGCAAGTGTCAAACTACGTGGAATCTAGCGGGAAAAACCCTTTTTCACGGCTAAATGATCGTGCAATATTTTATCTACGTAAGTGGAACTAAAACCGAAGGTCATCTCAACCTCATAGCGTTTCATATCTTGATCTTGCATTATTAATTTTTGCATAGCGTCAATATTTTCTGACACAACAATTAATTATGGATGACCTTCACGACTTTCGTCGCCGGTCGAACGGCGATCACGATAAAACTCATTCATCGTGGCAACGGATGGAACGTCATTGCTAAACGTGAAAGTAAATTAATCGAAGCATTCTTTTCTTATTGAGAGCACGAAAATTTTTACGAGTTAATTCAATTTTTTCGCTAAGAAACAGTTTTCAACAACACGAATAGTATTCAAATCCCAAAATATTCTGACGAAGGCTACGGTGAAAACTATGAAACTTTTCCGTGGAAACTTTAAATGGCACCTAACAACACTTATGGTAGTGTTGCCAAAGCACATAATATAAATGGTATTTTACATGGATTGTTGCAGGGTAACAGCCAAAGCGTCAATTGAACTTGTTTTCAATTTATAACAACAACTTATGTAATAGATGGCGAATATTAAGTATTTGTTCGAAAATGAAAATAATCGCACATTTTTGCTTTTGTGTGAAATCTCAATCAAAAAGTTTTATTTACTTAAAAAAGAAAGTTTTTATGGATTGCTTTTGTTCAGTTTTAATTAAATAATATATTTTTTTTTTTTATAGAATCTCTTCACCTTTTCAAAGAAACTGGTTGAGAACTTTAATTGCTATCGTTTTAATGCCAAACTTTTGCCCATTTAACTTTTTTGATATGATGCTAAAAAACAAAAGGGAAAAATTTGTTAACAAAGAAACAAAGTTTACTTTGTGCTCATGTTATGCATTCGCTTCTGGAACAAGATTACAGAATATATACTTTCCTTATCTTTGCAAATCGCAAGACCATTGTTAAAATATATCATGGAAAGTCTGTTCTTCCACAAGCGCCTTCAGTCAGAATTTGTTAGTTTGAAGGAAGGGTGAGATGAATCAAACGGAATATTTTACAAATCGAATTTGATAAAAGCATTCAAAATCATTCCTCTCGCGCTATCCCCTTTCGTTTCGATGTCCTTATTGTTCGCTTGCTTTGCCTCTTTTATCCATTCATCTGCCGTTTTGCTCATTTGTTTACCTCTCCGTCCATTTATCCGTCTATCTGCGACGTTCGTCCAAGAATTCGCGTCTATTGGGCTACCCGCTCATTCGCTGAATGGTCTACTCACTTCTTCTTCCGGCTATTCGTACGTCTAGTTATTTTTGTTCACTTACCCTTCTGTCTATACGCTGCTTTACTCATCAATCAACTTATATGCTCGCTCGTTTACTTACTTGACCGTCTACAAGTTCGCTGGATCGTCTGCCTATATGCCTGTTTACTTCTCTGTCGAATCGTCTCCTTACTCATCCGCCCCTTTGTCCGTGGACTGGTCCACCTATCCGCCTGTCTGTGCCGTTCGACCAACAACTCGCTTGCGCGCACATGTTTCCATTTGTCTACGCGCTCGTTCGTTTGATGTGTTTATATGACGACGGATTTACCTTGCCTTACTCATGGATCTACTTATTTGCCCACTCGTCTACTTACTTGGCTACCTGTACTTTCGCTTAATCGTCTGGCTATGTGCCTGCTTACTTCTCTGTCTAATCGTCCCCTTACTCATCCGCCCGTTTTCCTCCGTACTGCTTCACCTACCCGCCTCCTTACGCGGCTGTGCATCATTTAGCTACTTGTTTAGCCACCTGTCTATCATCTCGTTTCAACTGCCTACTCATTTACCTACTGCTTAATAAACTTCTTCGCGAAGCCTATCTTTTTCTCCACAGCCGCCAAATTTACGCTTTCTTCTATTCTTCTTCTTCTTTAAACTATTCTATTCTTTAAGCTATTCCCGCCCTCTTCGGAAATATTATTAAGTGAACTGTGCAGTTAAAGAATTCATACCTTATAGCTTTTTGCAATTAAAGTAGATAAAGGCACATTTTTTGGACCTTCGCGTAGATTGTTTATACAGAGGATTGTCTATTTTCTTATCTCGCTATAAAGTCGTGCAGTTTTAGGAATGATTCAGAAAATCTTTTGATATATATTTTTGTTTATTTAACTTGGCCAATCATTCAGGAGATGTCAGAAGGTGGGCGAGGTGTTGGCCACAATCGAGCGAGTGTCTCTCCAACGACCGAGCGCTTACTATAACTGCGACCAAAGTAAACTTTATTGCACATCGGATTTGAACCCGCGAATATTTTGTCGATAGTCGATTTCAATTCTTACCTACTCGGCTACTCATGCGGATATATGGAAGTTATGTGCATTATGTTATCTTATGAGCCACATTTGTATATATTCTTTGATGGAAGCCACACCACTTAAGTAGATTCTATATTTCTCCTTATCCCTTACACACAATATCTTTTGTCATTTGAAAACTTGTCAAAATCAGAATAAGTAACGAAAATTTTTCGCTTTAGGAAAAAAATTCCCACATACATCAAGTATGTTAAAATAAATTTAACATCTGTTCGAGCAGTTCATTTTCATTTTCTTCTTCTATCATTCATTCATTTTTGTCCTAAATTTTTATTCGGCAATAAAACCAACTCTTTCAGAGATTATTTATTAAATAAAATTGTAGCACAGAAGAGTAAAACGAACTGCGCATTTACTGTAATTATACCGTACGCAACTTCTTATATCAAATTTTTGAAATGAACGTAGAGTAGATGAGGTATGTGAACAGACCAACCACCTCAGTCTACAGTTCAAGATAAAAATTTTTGAATAAAAAGCAGAAATTATTCATCATTGGAAATCTTACATATTTGGTCCTAAGATACTTACTGGAGTTAGAAGATAAGGAAATAGATTTCTGTCCCTTCTTTTTCTTCCTACCTAGGATTGTTTATTAAGTTGTTTGTTAGGAGTCACCGCATGATCTGTGCAGTCCTATACTACATTTTTGTGTCTGCATGTCAGTTTGGCCGTATATTAACTTCATCAGCCTGTCCGTCAATCTTTGAGTTACTGTTTTTCTTTGCCTAACGGCCAGCTTATGGGTTTATCTGTTGAAATTTTTGCTCATTAATCGTCTCTTTGTCTATGCCTCTACTGATAAGTGTGTCCGTGCAAATTAACTGAAAGGAAGTAGCTTGTGCCGTGAGCATAAAGCAAAGCATGTTAATAGTTTTCGGCCGATGCATCTATCTTGAGAAGGAATAGTTTGGATGGCTGGCCGGGATCATATGGGACATATGCTAGGTTATGTGTGCTTAGAAAAATCTCTTGCATTGCCTCATGGACGCTTGTGAATATCTAGGAAACCTACTTGTGAACGGCGATGAGTTCTGACAGCTGGGCACGGCTCAAGGGGCGATATCGCTGCGGTTGGGATAATCTAAGGATACGAGGACTATAGATAATAACGTGCAAATAGATTCAGAACATTCGTCAGAGTGTTCTTTCTGTCTTTATCACTTAAATCGATCTTGTATTCTGTAACAATACTCTCAGTCTGTCTGAATATCGAAATATTATTTTTAAGGCTGCACTTGGGTGCCACTTGAGGAGGTTCGGGGGTTGTAGAGACGGACGCACGGGTCCATGCTGAGGCAGCTAGTTCGGGCGATATGGAGGGGGTTTGTCCCACGGACACTCCGCGGGCGATTATATTTAAAAGAAGTATGCATGCTTTACCCTTATAGGAAAAAACGGACGGACGAAACCTATCTACCGAACGGGCCGATCATAAACCTTGGGCGATTCGGTATTACACCCTACCTACGGTTCCCCTCGTCCCATGATTTGCAATGGGAGACACCGAACCAGGAACTCTAGGTGTACCTCACTCACACCTACCTGCTCACGCTTAAATAATCTCTTGTGTTAGAGGGCATTGTGAGGTTAAGCTAAAAAGGCAGTCTTCCATTAATTAATGATATACTAAAAATGGGCAAAACTAATACTAAAAACTGAAATTTCCTTATAATTAAAGATAGAGATTATGTCAAAGTTAATAAGCTAAGATTAAAAATAATTTAACTCTGTAACATTTTGGTTCATTTCTTTTTTAATATGTGGTGCAGACAGGTTGTTTATTTATAATTGAAATGAATTCCTTTATAAAGACGCCCTGCAATAATTGAAAGACTAAAGCAATTTCGAGAAGCTATCGACAAACTTCGATGTTTATGAAACTTAGGTGAAGGTTTTATACACAAACAATTCTCTTTCTTGCAGTGATACGTCTACAATTAGCAAAAAGTAAGTGATTTACTCATGTGTGTGTGTGTGTGTGTGTGTGTGTGTGTGTGTGTGTGTGTNGTGTGTGTGTGTGTGTGTGTGTGTGTGTGTGTGTGTGTGTGTGTGTGTGTACTTTACGTGATAGGTAAATAATAGTTTTATACCCATCAAGCATGAGTGATATATTCATTTCGTCAAAACGTTTGCAACGCTGAGAAGGAAGCATCAGAAACCCCATAAAGTATATATATTCTTGATCAGCATTAAATTCTGAATCGATTTAACCATGTCCGTCTGTCCGTCTGCTCGCCTGCTCGTCTGTGTAATGTGTCAAAAATGAACTGACGACTTCAAATTTGGCCGAAACATTGGAAGTCCTTGGGCGCAGGTCGGTATTGAGAATGGGCCAAATTGGTCGAAGAACACGCCGGCAGTACCATGTAAACTAAGAACGCATCTCTTTTTCACAAAGAATAAAAATTGTTTTTTTTTTCCTTACTCATAACCTAAGGTAGATAAATTTACAACAATTTGATCGCCCAGAGAGTTGCGAAGCTGCAGTCCCTGTACAAAAATGGAAAAAGTTGACCACGCCACGGAAAAATCGATCATCTCCGCTCCATATTATAAGACTTGAAAATTTAGTTCTTTTACTTTTTTAGGATAACGGTGTTGGGTATAAAAGCTTCGATCACGACAGAATACAATTTTCTTACTTGTTTTTATTCATTTTGCATACATTTCTCTGACAATTCAACCTCGAGCGTATTTAGTTTAGTTTATTTACACCGAATGTCACAAAATTAAAATCTTTGATACTTTTGTTGCATACGACCACTCTCTTTCGTACATGTGTACGTGCATGTGCATGATTTTGACTTTTTGATTCATTGTAATCCTAACCGATTTCATAGTGCGTTTGACAACTTTTTTATCAAATTTCTCTTTCACGCTTCATACGACGCAATATAGACGACGTTGGTAGACCATTGAGCAATAGCTGACTTTAAATGAATTAAAATGACGAAATTTACAACTAAAAAATATTTAATGGCGTTCGCTTAAAATGAAATGATTTCATGCAAAATATATATATATTTTTCTGATGAAAAAAAAATTAAATAATTTCTATGAAATATATATTTATAAATAATGGATTTAAAAAAAATTCATAGAGCAGTTGCGTTTCACTTTTTTCATACAATATTAATAAAAACACTCGTATATTTGTATGTGCGTTTGTGTACATATGAATTAATGTCGTTTTGCAGATCAAATGGTGCAGAAACATGTTGTTTTATGAAAAAAAATGTATTTTTTTTTTATTCAATTTTTTGCTTTTCTTTTATCCTCCTGACTTGTTTGCTGCTGGTAACCTAAGGCAGGTGGTATTTTAAAAATTTACTTATTTTTTCGGTTTTTCAAAGTTAAAAATGAAATTTTCGTTAATATTTGCTGTAAAACTTTTTCATATTGTCATGCTTGTCCACGTTTTAGTTAATCAAAAATGGAATAAAGAAAATTTCAATTGAATGTTTGAAAAACTCGCAGCCAGCAAATGACAGATAAACTGCTTTACGAGTCCGAAAGTAATTCGGTTGCAAGGTATTAGTACGTTAAATACTATATACTTTTTATACTATACGCTATACGCTATACTTAATTAGCGTAAGTAATGAAGTAGACTAAACGAAGAGCGTCCGTACGTCCGTCTGTCCTTTGAAATGACACATTTGTAGTCTTTAGCGTACTTATGGTCTCTTTACGCTCTGTTACTTTTGTTAAATAAACTCGTCGCTCCGCCCGCCCATCTGTCCATCTGTGGTTGGAAATCACAACTTTGCATTTCTCAAGCGTTTATCGAAAACACCAGACGCATTTAGAATTGCTTTCTCATTTTTTGCTTTTGCCGAATCAATTTGTCCTTGTGCTACTTGAAATTCCAATTTTGCAGCTTTGCAGTGTTAGGCATACTTATGATCGAGCTCTCTTGCTTTATAGTTACGAATTGGTTTTTCCCTTCGTTCCGCATCTGTGTATCTATAGGTTGAAATCACACCTTTGCGCGTTTAAAGCGATTATTGAAAACGCCGGGCGCACTTGGGATTGCTGTTTTATTTTTCACTAGTGCCAAATCAAGTCGTCAGGCAGTCTATTTGTTCGTCTATTCTTTGAACCTCCAATTTTGCAGCTATAAAGTGGTTATGGAAAATGTTAGATGTATTTAGAATCGAGCTCTCATTGCTCTTCGAGCTACATTGGTTTTACGAAATGAATTGGTTTTTCGGCCCATTTCCTTGTCCAGCTGTCCATTGAACTCACACTTTTGCATTTTTAAAGTCTTTATTCAAAACACTAGGTGCACTTAGGATTGCTTTCTTATCTTTCACTATTGTCAAATTAATTCATTCGTTCGTCCATTTGTCCGTCTGTCCTTTGAAATCGTAACTTTGCAGTTTTAAAGTCTTTATGGAAAATGTTAGGTACGCTTACGATCGCGCTCTTCTTTATTGCATTTATCAAATCTATTGGTCCTTCTGTCCGTCTATCTGTCCGTCTAAAACCATTCCCTTATATTATTAAAGTGTTTATCCAAAATATTAAGCGTATTTAACGCTGATATCTCCTCTGTTACTGTCATACAATCAATCCATCTGTGCTTTGAATCTGTGCTTTGAAATCTTCGCTGTTTTAAGGCGTTCATCCAAAATGTTAGCTGCACTTAGGTTTGATCTCACTCCGTCTCACTCAAAAGCAAACCCATTTGCGAATGCTTTCAAATTACACCTTTGCTGCTTTGAATGTTTTACCAAACTGATATGCGTATATCGGGTCAACCTTTCTTCTTTCACTTTCGAAAAATCCAACTCACCGGTCTAAGGAAAATTGATGCCTATCATTACTAAAAAGTTGAAATTAAGCTAAATTGTAATTTTACTTTCACTATGTTATTACGTACGGTTATGTACACATCTATATCACTGCACACATCTATATAAATAGTATAAATACGCATTTGTCTACCTTAGCATACAACGGTAGTACTATGCTTATTTACCGTTAGTATGTTAACAAAAATGAATAAACTTTATTTACTTTTTCCAGATTTCGATTATTGAACTTAAACCAAAAAAAAGCGACTAAAAAATTTATATCCGTTTCTCTGGACGAATCTTTTAGATACGTGATCTGTATCTAGAAAACAAGTGAAAACACTATAGCCGGCTGACCATTAGATACCATACACGAAGTTACTCAATCACGTTATTCATTGATTTTCATGACAGTATAGTGAAAATTATACGTCTCTTTCTTATAAAGGCATACATTTCGGGGAAGCCCTCATATTGGCGGGCGTCCAAAACGTAAACTGTAGTAATCCATATTTATCAAACATAATTTTTAAAGATTGCATTACTTTTGATTTGTTTTCATTATGAAAAACTAGAAAGGTTTATTTTTCGAAGAGAACTCTTATATAGAATGGGGTCCAAAAAATAAATCTCTGTGGTTCAAATTGGTCCAGTCAATTTTCATCTCAAACTATTATTATCGACAAATTTTCATCATAAAATATTAAACATTCGACATTTCTGCCATACGAAGGCTTATGCAGGCATGAGAGCCCCTATATATGTTAGGATCTAAAAAACAGATCTATGTCACTCAAATTTCTAACTTTTAATGTTTATGTCAAATGAAACAGTTTTCACCATAAAATATTAAAAATTTAACCTTCGGAGACTCATGAAGTTCAAATTTGGGGCATGCGCCAACCGTAATCCGACGTGATCCATATTTACTAAACTTAATTTAATTAGTAAGGATTTTATTATCGTGATAAAAACTATAAGTTCGACTTTGTTGCCACGTAAAGGCTTCTTTTTCATAGGAACCCTTATATCGGGTAGGATCCAAAAAATAGACCTCCACGGTCCAAATTCAATAACTCCAATTTCTATGTCGATCATTATTACGGGCCAATTTTGACCATTGAAGAGTGCATTTTTTTTTCATGTAACCATCTCTCAAAATAAAGCATTGTATGGAGAGTGACTGAAAAATTTTCAGATCCAATTCAAGCAAGTCAGTGCACCTAACTTTATCGAAACATCACACAAATATTGACTAAAAGACTACAAGACGGACGAATGGACAGACAAGTTTAGATCGATTCACCAAATGATTCTGAGTCGATGTAACAAAAGATGAACGTTACGTCGCTTTGGGTGTTGGATATATCCTGGACCATAAGTTGTGTAGGGTTTAATAATTCCAAAAAGAGGAAAAGAAGAAGAATATTGACTACGTGTGTCCCATTTTTCCACCATTTTCCACAGCTCGTGTAAGGCCATCCATAGAATATCCTAGGAAATATTTGTTGTTGTTGCAGTTATGCGTTTAAGCTTTTCAAAGCAGACATGTTCGCAGCTTTTGTTATATGGTAAGCGTGACTTCTGACTAATTTGGCCCAGAGCAAGCATATTAAATATTTTTTCCATTTTTTAACCCGCATGAGTAACCGAATAGGTAAACAAGCACGACTAGCAACGGAGTGGTCACGGGTTCAAATCTCAAGTTTGCGATAGAGTTTTCAATATAGGCGAGCACATATGATCTAAGTTATCCGGCAGCCTTTAAATCTACACTTTGAAGATTTATTTTCAAAGTATTGAGACAATAAATAAATAAATATTTTTATCAAATTTAAAACCGCTAACCTAACTTTTACACGACCGAGAGGATATTTACCATAGATATTACAGAAACAGACAGAAGGACGGACGACGATCTGTTCATTACCAACACCAGATACTAGTTCCTAAGCTTTTATTTTATTAGCAAAAGCCATGAAAACTATCGAACCACGTGAGTAGCCGAGTAGATAAGAATCGTAAGTACCAAGTCAGTGTTCGCGGGTTCAAATCTCTGCCCTGTATACTTTATTTTTGTCGTAGCTATAGTGAGGGCGTAATGGGTAAACACAAAACACTTATCGATCAATTTGACTGCAGCCACCATCTCTCTATTTCTTTCTTTCTTTCTTCCTCCTTACGTCTTTCTGATCATCATCACGCTACGCAAACAGAGGACATCCCTTGAGCGATTGGTCAGATATAAAAAAAAACCTGCCATCTCCATGAAGCCTTACATTACGCTTACATGCTTCTGGATAAATATAAATTCTTTCTAAAGACACTGGTCAGTATGTTAGAAACATTAGAAATCATCAGGTAGGGCATTAGCTAAGGAAACACAGGTAATTCTTTTGAGAAGAAGAGTGACATTTCAAAATTTCTTTTCGATAATGATTCTTCCCGCCTTCCCGCAATTCCTTAAAAGTCCCTCAAAGCCCAAGAAAAAGTAGTCTCCCTTAAATTATATGCTTTTTGAATAAAAGCATAATCTAATAAAATAATTTGCAAAAAGAAAAAAAAAGAGAAGAAAAATCGCTCAATACTTTTTACGCGTACCTTTTATTGCTAAAATATTTTAATTTAGAAACTTTGTAATTTCATTTATTATTAACGTAATCATGCTTAGCTGTAATGTTTGTCTGTTAGCTTTGCATTAACAATTGTCGGAACAAGTGTTTTTTTTTTTTTTCTATAACCATGTTATGACAAGTGTTACATTTTTTTTTACTCTGTGGTTGTAACAATAAATACACAAAAACACCCCAATGCACGCATAGACAATTTTACAGATGCACATATATTCGTTTATATAAATGTATATATATATATATATATACATACATATGCATATGCATATATATATGTGTGTGTACGAGTTTTTTTTTTTTTTTTTTTAACACTCACATGCATAACTGATGGTTTGGTTGCCGCTTTGCATTTGTTGTTCAGGCATTGCCTTTGGGTTTGTTTGTTTTTCCGAACATTCCCTTTCAGATACATTTAGATTCGCACTCTTATGTAGGTTTGTAGGCACTTATGCACACATGCATACATTCTGCATGGATCATTATATTATGTTTAGCATACGTTTACGCATACATAACTAACTATCCATCTCTTTTTTTTCTGTTTTTTTTTTTCTAAGTAATGGATTTGTGTGTTGAAGCTTCGTTATAATTTGCAACCATGAAAAACCAATTTGAGTTTTTCATAAGAAAGAATGAATAAGTGAGAAATAGGTGGAGAGAATCAAAAAAACAATCCTTTACAGTGAATTTTGAATACTCATCTACTATCTAGGATCTAGGTTTTTTTCCAGCGAGAAGGTACGAAAGCCAACGATAGGTCTGTCTTGTTTGTATTTGGCTTGTCGGCTCCCAACAATATCGGCTATAAGAAAAAACAAAACTATGCCATATGTTCGATTTTGTCGCCTGCCGGGGAGGCGCAATTCGGAAGTCGAACTTCGGGTCTGTGATAGAACGTCTCTGTGATAGGGATCTAGGTCTGTGATGGGGGGTCTCCTTTGCAATGAGCAGCTTGTAATTAACTTCATTTCGTGGCATATTCCTTCAAAGCCGTTATAGATGAAGGCGGAACTCAATAGTACCTAGAATTTTTTTGCGAAAATGTATTGCTTAGAATGAATGTTTCAATGCGATAGTGGCTTTTACTCTTCCAAGCTCCTGCACAAAAGCACGAAAGATGCAAACATAGCTGCTGAGGTATTTTTGTTGTTTAGCTTAAATTTTATTCGCTGGAGGCGTTACACATACATTTAACGCTTAACCTACATTTTTCATAATAAATTTCTTATCGTCTTTCATTACTACCGCCAACTATGAATAATGAAAACGTATGCTTATTAGAAAAAGGGGGTAAAATTGCCCGGCGAACATTATGTATTTGTTATTATTATAAAATTTCTAATGCATACTTCTGGGCTTTGCAAATCGTATAATAAAGGTAACATATATGTTGGCGGGTTAAGAATAACGAAAAAAAAAACGATATATAAAGAAAATATTTTGCATTTATATGCAAGTCGAGCATTTACTTTATAAGTTCACCATTATATTACTAGTCAGTATTGCTTGAGGTTGCACGTGTATCTATGCATGCATTATGATTCTTCCATTTCACTTTTTTTTTTCAACTACTTAAAGGAGCAAAAAAAGGCAAGAATAGTCAGCATAAGTTTCTTTGATAAATTTATGATGATTATGAAATAATCTTCAGTTATACGTTTTATTTAATTTATGAGAAATTTTTTTCACAATATTAATGCAAGAATAAAAATCTACATAAATAATAATAGAGAAAAAAAAAAAAGAAATGTTTAAAAGCTTATAATATGCCAAAGTGTTACGACGTACTTATTTTCTTAATTAAAATAATCAATGAAATTGTGAAATTAACAATTTAATCAATTATTATCGACATATTATTTTTAATTAAGTAATTTTCATTTAAATAATTATTATTAATTAACACAATTATAATACAATTCGCAAATTATATTTCACAATGAATTTTTCTCTCTCAAATTCTGAATTCTGTATTTAAACGAACAATGTATTCGGTACGCAAATGACTTGTAGAGCCAAGTCCTTCAATTCTTTTCATTAGTACTTTTTAATGTAAAAAAAAAATCTCTTGCCATTTTCTTTTTTCTTCATCTATTTGTAGTTTAAAGCCATTGAATATTTTTAAAAACTTCTTTCCGATAGTTGCACTTTACAATGTCAAGGACAATAAAAGCAAACGAATTTGCCGGAACTAATACAAGTTACTGTTCAGAGATCTTTTGCTATTCCCGTATCTGCGATCATTGTCCACCTACCGTTCTGGATATTCCTCAGACTCTTTGCAGTTCAAACCTTTTGCCTATCTATACGTATTTGTTGACTCTTCTTTAGATTAGTGCCCCCTAATCGTGTGTCTTCGAGTCTTTCTGTCAATTATCCAGGTTCTAAATTGCTTTGTCCATCTGTGCGTTGATTAGCTTGATGGTCTGTTGATTCCACTTTCAGTTCACTTCTTTCGAAGTTTATCTCCCTTTGTCCATTTTCTACTTTGTCTACTTTCCCAGACATTAGTTCTGTAGCCTTTCTTCGAATTCGTCTCCCTATCTATATGGCTATAACTACTTTAGTCAATCAGTTCGAAAGTTCAGCATTCTCTTCGTCAACACACCCAGCGAGTGTTAATCCTTCCTCAAATTCCTCTATCTGCCTGTCATTATTATAAAACTACGGAAGCCACGGGGGTCAGCATGCTCGCTCTCTCAATGTCACGCATACCTGCTTATGCGGATAGGAGCAGCTTCACCGGTTACCGCGGACCTAAGAATTGATGCTTGCCAGGATACTTCCGGCGAAAAATTGCACTACATATACTACACAAGAAACTTAGGTTGAAGTACAATTATAATCTATACAAGATTGATGAATGATTGTTTTCCTGATGTAAATGGTTTTTATATGCTTGTCATTAAAGAAGAACGCACCGGATTAAACCGATGTGTGAGGCTTGACCGCTTGGATGCGACCTTTCGGTGCTTGGTTGGAAAGTTTCGACCACACCCAAACTTTCATTCTGGCACTTTAGTTTTGGAATAGGTCATCTCTGTTGTCCTAATTCACTTATTAATTACCAATGACTCCAGGGAACTCGTCGGATTAAAGCTTCACGCCAGGTGCGGACGTTAACAATTAACGAAAGCTATCTGTCTGTCAGTTTTTTTCATCGTTTTATTCATGCACTTTTCTATTAATATCTCACATTTCTATCCGTCTGCCTGTACTTACTTTCGTTCGACACTCTCTCTGCTCAATTATCCTCTCTATTTTTCCATTTTTTCGATGTTCTGTGGAGTCCACTTTCCTTTCGTTCGCCCGGGTCAGCAATTTCTTGATACCTTTTTAAATTTTCCCGTCTGTCCATCATTTCTTCCACCATTCTATTTTTTATTTTTCTATCATTCTGGGCACTTTTCGAACCATCCAGCGACTTCTGCTCCAATGTGATATTCCAGCTGCCGAAATGTCCATCTGTCTGTTTTGTTAACCGAGCGTTTGGTTCTCAGTCCATACATCGTGCCATACACATGCATAACCTGTAAAGAGAAGTACGAAAAGAAAAGAAAAAATAATCGGAATTGGAATACGCTCCCATAAATAAATTACAAATTTCATAGTATGTCGGTCTGAAATTTGACATAAATACCTATAGCATTGTAACTGCTTCCTTCTCAATGAAAAGAACGTTCAGTATAGTATATGCTCTAAAGCGGCTAAAGATTCATTGCATGTTGATTATACTATACACAACTTATGGTAAAGAATATAAGTTTGTGGGAGTACATGAAATGCGCAGAACAACTTGATATTTACTCATGACTAACCTATCAATTCAGAGTCGTTCTCTGTCCCTCTGTCAATCCGATGCCGATAGATATTGGTAAAATTTGGTACATATTGACACACACGTTCTGATCCGAGGATGAAGCCTATGAAAAATGAATTGGATCGGAGTGCTTTTATGACCACTCCCCATGTAAACGCCCTAATTTAAAAAAGTTATAATAGAAAAAGAAAAGAAAGTGTCTTGACAGTAATCGATCAAAAATACTATTTTAACAATGCACAGAGTAAATTGTCTGATGTTAGTTCGATGAATTACAGAAGAAAAAGAAGAATATTTTAACAATTTTGAAGTACGTCTGTCGGTTCATTAAACTCTTAACTTTCGCCTGTAGTAAGATTATTACTTAGAATTGCTCCTGTAGGACATTTTATGTTCATTTTTGCCGGATTGTAGTCGCTTACCCATGTTTTACTTTCATTTATTTTCATGTATTCAATGCAAACAGTGTCATTAGTTAATCTCTACAGAGACAAAACACAAAAAATAGGTTTTTTCTCTTGTTGTTTTCTTTTTTCTTTTTCCTTTTCTTTTATGTGTGTATATTTTTTCAAAGGCTCGAATCCATTGAATACCATATTCAATTTGAAAACAAACACAGTCTATATGCAAGCATATGGATTTCTATGGAAAATGAAAAAATACATAACCGGGGAATAAAAGACAGACGTACTAGGCTTTTCTGTAAATAACTAAAAAAAAAAAAAATGGTAAACAAATCTTTTGCAAAGTGAATGGTTTTCTATTCAAACACATTCATAATGGATTTTGGTTTTCATTTTTGTTTCTTTTTTTTTTTTTAAATTAAACATTGATCATATGTAGAGAGTGTAGTGCATTGCCACTGCATTAAAAAAATAAATAAATAAAGAAAAAAGAAAATATATTTTGTCTCTTTTTTTAATCATTTCTACATTTCACCTCGTTTCGTGCTTTTACTTTCTGCCTCTTAGAGATTTCTTTCATTTTTCGTTCGTTGTGCTTTTCTACATTCATTTCATTTCTTCTTGATTATTTTCATGCTTACGTTGTTTTAAGTTTTTTTTCTTCTCTTCTCTTTTATTTTCTTCTTTTTGCTCTGTATTTAATCCGACTTATTCAGGTGTTTAGCAAGAAGATGCTTTTAATGCCAAGAGGTATTAAATATAGTGTTGACGTTAGGTATAGCATCCAAGTTAGGATGCATACGTTAAATTTAAAATCATATCAAAAGCTGCACTAATTAAAAGTAAAAGGAAAATTTTATTGCTTTACTGCCGTTAAGTATAGAATTCTTTGTAACGGAATTAAGAAAAGTTACGCATAAAAGCTTCTGCATAAAACCGATATGACTTCGTCTGGTTTTATTATATTCATATCTATTTATTTATTCTTTAATATTTTCTGTGATAGCGATTTCATGAAAAGCACGTTTATTAACGTAAGTCCCACTATTGGCAAATGCTTTCTTTTTTTTTGTTCTTATTCCTGTCATAAGCAATTGTAAGGAGACTGTGGGGCAAAGAGACAATAGTGAGATTATTAACGCCAAAAAACAAAAAGTCTCAGACAAGCTGATGCTCTTTCCTTTGTCGCCGAATATCCCTTTTTATGTTCAGTATTCTCATGAATCATAAGAAAAAAATAGCAAATCAGCGTGAAGCTATATTCCCTATAGAGAATGAAAGATGATAGACTACATTAAATCGCTGTTCGCAAATAGTCAGATGAATTATATTGCAAAGAAGACGAGTGCGTGAGTGTTCTCCTGGTTGAAACAATGACTTTTATATCTGACTGGCTATTTATGGTTGTCGGCAATTAGCTTACAGATGAAATCGTTTTACTTACTACATACTAAAGAAAATATTCAAGGTGTTGTATGTGTCGCACTTTCCGGTGATGAAATGATTTCAAAATGTCTATTATATTTCTGGATGAGTAAATGTTTATAATAATTTCGGACGAGGAAAACCCGGTCAAAATATATATGATATCCTCGGTAAAATTGTTGCAATAAAAGAACTTCAAAATGGGGAGTGTGTTTTCGGACGAGAGAGGTATTCAAAGTATATTTTTAAACAAAAGCAAGTATGAAAATGTGTTGTATACTTCCGGGTGGGGAAAATATTCAATATTTATCATACTTCAGCTCAGCAAAAAAAAATCGAAATGTAAGCCATATTTTCAGACGAAGAAAAATGCAAAGTCTTCATGAACTATTTCTTTGGACGAGAGAAAAAAATTAAATTGTGTATGATATTTTCGGAGAAACATTTTTAAAGTATAAATGTATAAAAAAAAAGTTTGAAAATGTTTATCATATTTTCAGACGAGGAAAATATTCGAAGTCCTTATGGATCATTTTTTTGGATGTGTCAAAAAATAGACGTGTATATCATATTTTCGGACGAGAAATATTTTTAAAGTGTGGATTTACCATACTTTCGGATCTGAAAAAAGAAAAAAGTTAAAAATGTATATCCTAATTTCGGACGAGGACATTTTTAAAGCATAGATATATCATACTTTCAGCCGAAAGAAAAATTTGCGAATGCATACGATAAAAACAAATCTGAAAATATATATCATACGTTTGGACGAGAAAAACATTCAAAGTTTTTATGGATCATTCTTTTTGACGAGAAAAAAAAAATTTTTTAAATGTATATAATATTTTCGGACGAGAAAAGCATGCAAAGTTCTTATGGATAATTTTTTTGGACGAGAAAAAAAATCTGAAAATGTATATAATATTTTCGGACGAGAAAAATATTCAAAGTATGTATATATCGCCCTTTTAAGCGATAAAATGATTTCAAAATTGCGGAACAAAAGAAATTTTTAAAATGTGAAACATAGTGTTACGAATTTCCGCTACTCTAAGATACGTTTCGTATCATTAGATCGTGCATATTATATTCAAGAGAAATGCACTTCAGAATTCTTTTAAGTCTAAGTTTCTTTATTTACAATCTATTCTTAAAGGTTAGGGTTATTTACATATTATTTTGGCAATACTGTCGACTTCTCAACACAACTATTATTATTCGTTTTTTGAATGTACTCTTACGACTCAATGTTTTCGTGTCACTAACTCTGCCTTCCCAAATAGTCTACTTATATACATTTTTGCAAGCATGTTACGATCACCTAACTTCATGGCTTCATTTTTAATCCGTTAACCTGCTTTTCTGCTAATTATTTTCCTCGGCCGGCAGCTGCATGAGGCGCCGCGAATATGCCCTAGGGAATTTCTTACTTACGAAAATCAATTAGTTAGCATTAACTGGATTTGGGATTTTCGTAACAATATGTATGTATGAATGTAATAATTTTTTTATATCCTTGCAACGCTTAAGAGTTCGCAAAAATGAAGCTGTTTACTTTGTGGGTCTTTGTCTACTTTGTCATTATACAGTTGGCTAAAATATCTCGAAACTCTTTAAAAATTTAAGTAGAACCTGAGAAATCAAGTATTTTCATAATATACTGAAGCATAGAAAGTAATGGTTTCGATGTAAATGTTCGTTAATTTTCTTTGCAAATTTCATTCCATAAAACTTTTCATCAGCTTGATCTAAAAAATTTATAAATTAATTATTGTAAATTAAGTAAAGTTTATACAAAACAATAAGCTTCATATATAAATCATATTTTCGGATGAGAAAAATGTTAAAGATGCAAATATGTGTTGGGTATCGAAAGTTTCTATTTCAACTAAATGTAATTCTTTCGTTCGTTTTGCTTTTCCTTCAAGCTTCTTTTTAATATTTCTTCATATTTTCTCAAGCATTTTATTGCACAGTGGAGAGATAAGCAGACACGTGATCCAATTTAATCATATCAATAAAGAATTTATATAATAAACATTTTTTGTAAATGTTACAAACTCAACAAGAAATTTTTCGTTAGTGAGCTGACAGCATTGGATAACTTATCGTCATTATGATCTACGGAGGGCCGTTATGACTAACGGCGACTTATCTATCAGCAAGTCCGTTCAGGCTAGCAAACCAAGACCAGCAGAAATAATACTTAAGCTCTTACCTTTTTCTCTGATTACCATTCATTCAAACTGACAAGCTACCAAGCATAGTTCTCCATCCAGAAAATTATATCTCGAAAATATGTTTTTGGAATAAGTTTCATAAAAAATGCGCGGTTTTGTTACTTTTATAAATAAATATACCGCAAACAATGCTATGACCTATAAACTTTTGATATGTAATAGCAGCGTAATAAGCTATGTAAGCGTGAATAAAACAAAAGTATAATAAATACCTAGTCATATGTCAACAATTACTGAAATATAATCTTGCCAACTTATTTCATTTGGTGTACGGTTCATAGTAATATTGCAAGCGTAATATGCTAGTGGCATAAGACTTTTGCTAGAGTCATGGCAACTTCCTGATACCAGGGTGCCAACAAGAATAAATTTTTATACCTAAAAGTAACATGCAACACAAAAAGCAGTTATTATTTGAAGAGTCTGGAAGAGGGTATTTGGAAATTTCTGACTTTTGCTAATCACTAAACAGGTTTCTTCTGTTTTTGAGTTGAGGCTGACCAGGAGAAGTAAAAGAAAAGCAAAGAAAAATTTTTCTATAAGATTCGATCTTTGTGATAAAATCCTAAAAACTATAAATCTCATATTAGTAGATAGACGGAAGGACAGACAGACAAATTAACTCCACTCTTTATGTAATTAAGGCCTAAAGATATTTCTCCATTTTCCACAGTCTTTAAAAAATCTCAATATGATACCTGATGAGATTACACTTAGAAATACACATAGTACAAAAAAAAAGAAAAATTGTTTATTAAATCAACTAAAAAAGAAAAAAAAATGTCTTAAAAAATCTCAGTCTTGTGCCAGAGTGTAAATTATTAGGCACACATGCATCGTTACTTATGAGCATTACTATTTCCTCCTTTTAAATCACCCACACCCGGACGCGTTGATACACATACACACACACACACATTCCAAAGAAACTCCAGAGAGAAATAGAAAAATTGTAACTGAGTAACCTAAAGCATTAAGAAGATGCATGGGTACGCGTTAACAAAAAGCAAAAAAGAAGGAAAAAAATAAAAATATGAAAACCAAAATACCGAGAGTCCTTGAATTCAACGACTGAAAAATACCAACGTACCTAAATTCGCATACATACGCAAATCTATGTGTGGATTGATATGTGAAAAAAAAAAACATGCTTTCCTTAAACCTTAGGAGATTTTAAAGCACATATAGCACATAAAGTGAAAAATATCTCGAGCAACATGTGATCGTAAGGCATCGCATCGCATGGCATCGCAAACACAGAAAACGAAAAATGTTGTTAGTAAAATTAGAGAGAATTTAAAGATTTTTTTCTGTGTAATCAAAAGCCAATGGTTACACCAACGTGTGTTTACTCAGCTTCAAAGTATTTGTTAGAAAAAAAAAAAGCAAAAGAAAAACATAACCTTTCGATTGTGTATTAAGGTATAAATGAGAATTTCCCAAGAGTTTGTTCGTTTAGCTTAATTTTCGTTACATGATTTTTGAGGTTTGGATAGCTTACGTACATGTGCATTAAACTTAATATTTTTCAATTAATTAGTTTTTTTTTTTTTGTTATATTTAAATCCTACACCATTGGTGTGGGACAGAAGTTTGTACGAATGTATATAACACGAGTGAGTGTCGAAGATAGACGCACTTTTTCTTATACCGGTCGATTTCGAAAAAGGTTCTAAAACAATTTAAGCATGTCTGTCCGTCTGTCCGTCTGTCCGCCTGTCCGTCTATATTACCGTTCAGTTTGCATATCATAATATTTGAAAGGAATTTGCTGAATTGAAGCATTTTGGCCCAAGAATAAACCCTTTTGAAAATGGATTGGCTCGGATCATTGGTCAGAATAGTTGAAATTACTTTCGCAAACTGTGTGGGTATTAAAAATTTCTATTCGATGGTTTAATTTTTTAATCCCCTGCTATCAAGAGGTAAAAAGATGAGTCTTTTATTATTCTATGATAAAAACTGGTCCACAAAAAGAATTTGATATAAAAACTAACTGGATCAGATAACTTCATTTTTTGGACTTCAGCTCATTAAAGCTGCTTATGGAAAGTAAAGTCTATTTTTGGGATGGTATTTTATGACGAAAAATTCTGTTAGCCACAACGGTGTAGTGTATTTTTGGATCGGGTTTGTCTAGTTGTGATTTGTGTGTGTATGTGTGTCTTGTTATTTGCTATTATTAGAGATTACTTTGTGCAAAACGATGGCTTTACTCGAATGTCGTTAATTGGAAAAGTGTTTGCTTTACAATTTGCAATGAATTTGATTTGACGCGTAGTTCCGCATGAAAGCTTCGAAAGAACTCGTTCTTAATCGGTTTTCTTCTTCTCCATGTGCAGGGCTGTTCATACATAACATAGATTTAATTTTGAAATGCGACGCTCGGCAATCTCATAACAAGACGGTACGCTATGTTCATATAGGAAATCGAAACTGCAACTCGCTCTTATCTCGTAATATGCGTAGCTTTTTACACTCCATAGGGTGCTTCAGCCAAAGCGAAATGTTGAGTTAAAATAATTTTGTAGTTCGTAGGTGCAAGACTTTATTCTCTAGTAGTCATGGTTTCGCTTACTTATTGTAACTTATTTTTATTTGCTTACTTGTGTTTATTACGCAACGCTCCAGGATTACTACAACTCGGTCATTCTGCCCAGCAAACACAAATGAAGCGTCCACCCAGCACGCAGTGTTACCCGTTTCTCACAATCTTTCATACAAAATGTGCCTTATCTAAAATCGATTCTCAACACATATCTGCCATTAAGGGGAACTTTTATAAGGATCTTCAAACCTTGGAATGATCTTTTTTCAAGCAGCGCGCACACTCACAATATTTTTCACTACCGTATGATCCCCAATACTCATACCCAATACACTTCACAAACACGACTATGGTCGTTCGATTGGTTATTACAACATCTTCTGCGCTGATCTTTGTCGTACCAGATTTTTCCGGTCTCTACGTTGCTTAAAACCTGTCATCTCTTCTGTAAAACATCATCTGCTTTGGGCTTCTCTTCTGTCTAATACCAAAAAGAAGCTCACTTGGGGTGACACCAGTAGGTAATGTTCCTCCTTACCAGCTCCATATCTGTAGCAACATTCCTCATGTACAACGTACAATTAGTTGATGATTATGTAGCAGGGAAGAGCTTTGCGAGTGAAGTTGGCGCTAGTAAAAAGTTCATTTATAGATTTGGATTATAAGGATGTCATAGGGTATTATTCTCTCACTTTATTTATCCGTTCATATTTATCAAACTTTACTTTAGCTGATTATCTACCTGTGCATAGTTACTTAAATTTATTCCCTAACTGCAGGGAGTTGCCACACACCCCAAACCTTACTCGATAAAAATACGATTCCTTACGTCGCAGTTGAAGTATTATCAAGAATCGGAGAGTCTGAAGTAAAAGTTATATAGGGTGTTGGACTTAAAACCATTTTTTTTTTTTTTGTGATATAACCAATCACTCCGAGGAAGAGCTCTGTTGGCGTTGGGGGGACGGTCAGAAAAAAGTGAAAACCGAGAAAGAGATAGGAAGATGATGGCCGCAGCCTAGTGGCTAGTGGCGCACTCACTATAGCTGTGACCAAAGTAAAGTCTAGCACATTGGAATTTGAACGAGCAAACACTGACGTGGCGATTAGGTTTCTTACCTACTCGGCTGCTCGAGCAGATAGAGATAGATAACCGTTAAGCAAATATTGGGCTGAGAGTATTTGGAAAGCTTTCAGTGCTTCTGCTAGTAAAATAAACATTTAGGAAGAAGTATGTGGTGTGGATATTGTCTCATCGTGTTCTGTTTTCCTGTCCGTTTGGGTAATATAAAATACTTGCTTCCATTTTGGTATTGAAAATTAAATGAATTAGTCAGAAATCTCGCGTACACAAACGGAAAAAGCTTAGACTCTACAACTGCAACAACAATAAATACTTTCCGTGGATGATCCTACACGACCTGTGCAAAGTCGTGGAAAACATCGCACACGCATATTCAATATTTTGGTCTATCGAGAATTAATTTTTTTGCTTTTTCCTCTTGCCTTTAGCTACTGAGCACTCGCTACGCCTACGGCCAAAGCAAATTCTGCCGCGCTTAAGATTTCAACACGCGTATACTGGCTTCGTAATTCTATCTGATTCTTATCTGTTCACTTACTCGCAGGCGGTACAGTAATTCCATTTAGAGGTAGAAAGGTGATGGCCGCAGTCTAGTGGCTGTGTGTGAGAGTACTCGCTATGCCTACGGCTAAAGCAAATTCTGCCGTGCTTAAGATTTGAACTCGCGTATTCTATCTGATACTTTCCTATTATAGTGGTTGTGTGGAGTACTTGCTATGCCTTCGGCCCAAGGAAACACTATTGCGCTTGAGCTTTGAACAGGCGGACATTGCAACCATTAACTACGTGACTTTAATATAGAAATGCAAATCAGATTGAGAGTCATACATCACTCAATAACTTCATAGGATGATATGGGGATATCAGCGCTAGTGCCGAATCCATTTTGATTTTGAGATAAAATTTTTATGTTTTTCTACGAATTGATTGAGTGATGTGTTAAATAGAGATATAGAGATTAAATAGAGATATAGAATTCCTAGCCGGTCTTTCCTATAAAACACATACACTATGCAGCTGAGAGATCTTAATAAGTACAAGGATTGTGTTTGCAAACAAAATTTGGCAAATTTAAGAAAAAACTCTATGCCTCTTAAGCTGCATTTACTTTTACTTAATTTTTAAGATTTCTACGTTTGACTAACGACATTATTTATAATTATTTTTCTTGTTAATTTTTTCAGCAATATTTTCGAACCATTAAAGCCAGAGAAAAAATAAAAAAACAAAAAATAAAGAAGAAGACCTTTAAATATTAAAAACTATTAAAATCCTTTTTAAATTATAAGCGAAATATTTTGTAACTTTGCCAAATGTATCCAGCAGCTTAACCAGCCATCAATTGTCTTTTGCAACATGTAACAAGAACAACAACAACAACAACAACAGCAACCATATACTGAAATGTTGGCAACGACAAAGCATAGGATATTGTTGGCAATTAAATGGCAAAAGGAAAAGGAAATGTTTTTCGTAAATTAACAGAGATTCAAATGTAATTAAATTAAAATAAAAGCCAATAACAATAACAAGAGCAACAGAAATAGCAAGAAGAGCAATAATAATAAGAAGAAGATATTTGCGAATGGCGAAATAATTGTTTATTTTATATATGTTTACTTCAGTTTATTCTTCAAGTTTGTTGTATGCTTCAGCATAAAGCAAAGTGAAAGTGAACGTAAGAGACTAAAAGAAAGAGAGAGAAAATACAAAAATTTGCTGCATCTAAATGAAGTTAACAATCTGTCAATTTAGTAAATTATTTCTGCTGTTGACAGCTTTCTTCTATATTCTCGACCAATGCAACGTTTTACCAGCATCAGCAATTGTTACGATTAAGGCAGAAACTGTCAGCATAGTTTATGACGAAGACGACGACAAAAACAACGACAACAACGATAAAGATATAAAGAAATTCGCAAAAGCTAAAGAATTGTATTCAAGTGAAATATTTCGAAACTTGGAAAATAGTTTAGAGACAACAGCAACAAGAACAACAACAACAAGAACATTAGTAAATAAACTGGAAGATACCTTAACAAAGGATGAAGTGTCGTCATTAATGAAAACATTGGATAACAAACAAGAACAACAACAACAACAACCAGAACAACAAAAACAAAGAAAACAGATATCGGCAACAATAACAACAAATGAAAGAATAGCAAAGGATTTAAATGTAGGAAAATCAATAGAAAAATTATCGAAGCACACCCAAAGCTTATATGTTAGGTTGAAAGGAGGTATAAATAAAAACGAAAATAAAAAAAATAACAATAAAAATGACAACGACAACCATAACGACAGCAGTAACGACTATTACAACATTGATAAGAATGACGACGAAAACAACAACAACAACAACAACAACGATGAGGACGAGAACGTTAATGCAAAGGACAACAAGGCGAGTGACGTGCATAGTATGACTGCTGCTGCTGGTATTGACCTGAAAATATTATCAGCTCATAAACTGACAACACTTGTGAGAGACGTTGAAAACCAACAACATTTTATGGCAAGCAAACAAAAAGCAACTACAAAAACAACAATCATTCCCAGTTCCACTATTATATTAAGCAATGATTTTATACGGCAAAAATCAAAAAAACAACAACAAGAACAGGCGCAATATAAATTGCGATCTTCACCAACGCCTTTGCCAGCACCATCACCAGCGCCATCGCTTTCGTCTCTAGCATCAACATTAATGCCAGCTAACGAAATAACATCAACGTCAACAACGTCAGCCTCATCATCAGATTCTCGACAAAACTTGCCATCATCGTCAATGCTACATAGCAACACCAATCGTATAAGTGGTAATAGTGGTTATGGTAGTCGTTCATATCGTCACACGGCCAATACAATCAAGTTACAGCGACAACACCAACAAGAACAAAAAGAACAACAAGTAGAACGAGAGCACCAACGCCAACACCAACAGCAACAACAACAGCAACAGCACAAGTATCAGCACCAGCTCGAGCAACGTGTGGGTGTATTAGTGTCATCCGCACTGCTCAATAGAATGCATGTGCAACAAGGCTTTCGTAATTTTATGGAATTTTTTCAAGTGAATTTCAAAAACGTTACTGTGGACTTTCTACTCGACGACGGTAAGTTTCAGTCTCTCCTGTCTATCCCTTTGTTTTTTTTGTTTTTGTTTGCCTTTTTTTTGCTTTTTTTGTTTTGTTATTTCTTCTAATCGACTCTATGTATACACGTCTTTATGTACCGAGGTATGTAAGTTTTTATTTGTTTCGTTTAAATAAACTTAAGAGACCGAGAGAGAGAGAGAGACGTCGTTGTATGTGTTCAATGTTGTGTTATTTAAGTTTATAAACAAAATCTACCCATCTACCCATAGGTTATATAAATAGTTCACATAATACATAGTAATTACATTTATGTTCATAATGATGTTTCATAGACCGAATAATGCTCTACTTGACTCTATTATAAAGTTCACTTGCGTAGTGAATATAACGGGAATTACGAAATGATTTTAAAGTCATTTAAAATGCATTTACGTCAGATTGAATTCATTGCAAGAAGTTTTTTGTCCACTTTGCTTAGACTTGTACCGAATATGTTTCGCTTTGTTGGCATTTATTAAGTGCCGGAGTTGTCCTTGCAGCTATTACGCGCCGACTTACTTTCGGTACTTTCCGAAATTATTCAGAGGTTTCCTTTTTTTAAGTAAAAGTATGATTTTAAAATGGTTCGAGTTATCGGCTATCGTTATTCATCACTTTTCTCCATCTTAATGGCAACATATGAACTTCGATTCCAGAAGAATCAAAACATTTTTTGATCTCTCAATAAAACTCGTCGTGATTGAAACAAGAGAAAATTAGAAGGAATACCCACGTGTGAGGCAGAAAATGCCATTTCAGTCCTTCTTTCCATTTCCTTTATGGATTTTCGCGAAAGGCGGTCATGCTGAAAATTTTGCACATTGCGATTCTTTATACGCTACACCAATTGAAGTACAGGGTATATATACCCACCTTTTATTCTACGCCGGTCTGCCTGTGTGTCCATGTAAATTTTTGTTTAAGCTACAGATCGTAACGTCCGCGATATTTTCATGGGATTTGGTACACTAATGTACTTTGACCCAAGGACGAACGCTATTGAAAATGGTTTGTATCGGTCCACTTTTGCTACCAGTCCCCATATAACGCGTTATTTTGAAAGGTCGTTACAAGGAAAAAATTGGAATTTTCAAAATCTCTGGGCAGAGTTGTTTTCTCGCTTTGTAGGCATGAAAAATTTAGTTCGGCTGGCGTGATGTTTTGAGTACTTTCGCATATAGCCATTCCTATAATAATTCTATCTTTATATAGTAAAAAGATATAATTTTTAACATTTCATGGTGAAATTTAGTTCATAAGAGTGACACAGAAATCAACCTTACGGAATTTGGACCACTTAGGTCTCTATTTTATACCCTTCCTACTAAAACCTACCAAAACGACTGAACAACTATATTAGATGAAGCGGTGTAGGGTATCTCCTAGTCGACCTTGCCCGACTTTAATGTTCTCACTTGTTTCCTTTTGTGGATCGGTTAGAATATAATAGCTGCTAGATTAGAATGTTAGCCGCGTTGGTTTTTATAAGAGTTTACTACACTAACATAAGCGTACTTACATAAGAGTATAAAGAGAAGTTTACAAACAGAAATAATTGACGGTGTTGCCATATTTTCACAAAAGTATTGACTATACTTAACAGTTTCTTTACGTTTCATACGTTCTTAATAAGCCAATGGCTTACTCTCCCCGTTATCGTACATTAAGGGTTTTATTTACGCTCTTCCTATGATTTTAGTGTTTTTTTTTTTTTGATAATTACTATGATATATCAATCATAAATATTATATGTCAATTTGTAATTATTACAAGTCAAACGCGGTCAATATAATTATCATCAGCATTTTCGCTTAACTCACACACAAAAAGTGACGCTTCCCGCACTTGGAGTTTGTTTTTCTTTTTGGCACATAACTCCACTAAAAGAAAACATCATATTAATTACGCTTCGTCTAGATTAGGATACACCGTACCGTTAAACCTTCCCGGCAATCGTGTCCGTCAGCCGCCATCGAGACCACCAGAAATCATCTGCTTGCAGATTATAACCAGGCACTAAAAGAGTCCTAAATTTTTAGAGTTTTGCTGGGTGTGTGAGAGAGAGGTATTATTGTGACCTGGAGCTTGGCATTGCTATGTCGAGCCTTCTCTGTGGATATTCAAAATCTATGGCAAGGAACTGGACATAAATCCAGCAATTACATTACGTTTAACGCGAATGTTAGAGTTATTTTTACTGCGTAAGGATGATAAACGAAAAGCACTATAACCCGAACTTTAGGTACAACGAACGCGAGTAATTAAAAACCAGTCTTGCGTGGAAGAGCTGCGTGCGGTTGTCATCTTTTGCTTGCATGAGTGCGACGAAACTATGTGGGATTGCTGCGTTTATTCCAAAATAATAGTGGTCTTAAATGTTAAAGCATTTCATAGGCCTTGCCTTGCCCACTTGAGCAGGGGGGGTGACTTTAGCACATACCCAATTTGACATATCTGGTTCTGTAGGGGTACTAGGACTCTCTGAGCGATGTGAGATCGTCCTGGTCAGGAAGGAGGAAAATCGGTAGAATAAGTTCTTTTTCTTCTTTTGAAACTGAGTAATTCACTGTGGTGAGAAGAAATGCATAAAGTCTAAATGCATTCCTCTGACTTCGATTTTTAACGGAGTCAACTGAACCCTTGCATACGGAACAGGCGACGCGACAACCTTAGGAAAAGGAATGGTGATCATGTCAATCTTATGACTATGTGTATACATAACATTCCAAGGAAACTAAAGATAATAGAGGCTGGTAAAAAATCGTCTTGCGACATATAGCGCGCGATACCAACGTATATAACAACGCTTACCATCCCTCAAAGTTCGCTATCAATAAGCGTGCCAGATACGTTTTCAACAATCCTAAATACGACTGACTATAGCCCTCGTCAAGAACTTCGCACTCTACTCTTCCATCGTTCCTTAATATCAGAAATGCAATCTTCATTCACAGGATTGCTTATATTTGTACAAATTACGAATTTGTACGAATTATTCTTATGAGAAAATCCAGTTCCCCAGTTTAGAAGTGCGATAAATCTAATTCTTCCATGCTATAAGCAAGATCATCATGACTATTTTTTGTTAATGGTGGAAAGTTATGACGTTCACTGCCATCTAATATCATAGCTGTGGTTAATGTGAATGGATTTACAGCAACAATTTTACAATTCTGCGCATTATTCGTAACTATATTATTATGTTTTGTTTTTCGTTGTACTCTTCTTAATTATTTGTGTCGAAAGAGATTTCATGGCCAATAATTCCATTCTTATCTTAATAACGCATGTAATGTTTTAATTAGTCATTGATTAATTATTGGTTAATAAAATTAAACTTAACTTGAACTTAAACTTAAGAAAGAAGAAAGAAAAGTGGGTCACCGCTCATTTGTATTATTGTC
This sequence comes from Glossina austeni, assembly GCA_000688735.1. Taxonomy (NCBI): domain Eukaryota; kingdom Metazoa; phylum Arthropoda; class Insecta; order Diptera; family Glossinidae; genus Glossina; species Glossina austeni. Next base: position 1,037,983 of record KK502448.1, read on the forward strand.
CCTTTTTTTCTTCATTTTCTATTCTTCTTTAGCAGCAAATTTCAAGTACGTCTCATAGGTTAAGACTGCTGCCTGCATATGCTGTTGTCTTACTTTCAGTCTGTTTTGCCGCAGATTTGTCCATTAAGATATTATCGCAAATTTGTAATGTTTTGCGTCAATTACTAGCAGGCACTCTTAAATTCTTAAACAAAGTATCACAATGTGTTTTTCATATGTGAGACAAACCCTTAATGTTCCTAAAACTGGTAACAGTTTTTATAACACAACACAAACTCACGTAATAGATTGCTTTAAATATCGCTCTAATACAATGAATATGCATTAGCATGGAATTGCAAACGTGATAAGCGAAATTACTCCCAAGCATAGAAGCAGTCGTCAAGTCTTTACTCAACCCATTGATGTTTGCTTTTCTGTCTAACATAACGAATAGGTATTACATATAGTGTCTATGCGATATAGAAATCATATGAGTTTCTGTATAGATGACGGCTGCATAGAAAATCAATCAAACCGTAAGGCCAAGCGTGATGTTTTACGGTTCACCAACAGTAAACATCGTAATTTCAAGCTCTTTTCATAGCTTACATATGGCAATGAAATAGTTTCCAAGCATCTATTATCATTTTCGTTACTGTGTGTTACGTATAAAGCTAAGGTATGGTAATTAAATGCAAGCGGTACGGTATATATGTATGTAGTTATCATCGTACGGTGTGCGTGTTCGTGTGTATTCACTGTACTTAATACCGAATACTTATCACTGTTTGTTGAAGCATTCAAATTCTAGAAAACAATTTATCGCATCATATATCAGCACACGTTACGTACACTGAATATTATTATAGTAAATAATATTACTCATACGTCATAAGTAATCAATATGTAAAATTTTATATTATTTATAGGTAAAATTGAAAATTTTCTTTTTTGAATCTCGTTGCATATATGCTTATCAGTATTAAATTAACTGCTTAATATTCATAAGATCGTCAGTCCGTCTTATTCTCACTTGCATTGAATTGCTAAATAGGTAATAAGAATTTTTAAATTAATTTACACAAATAAATCATTTAAGGAATTCTTTTGATTATAAATTCTTTTTTTCACTTTTTTCTCTTTTTTGAAGTTTGTTATGGGTTTTATATAACTTGGCATAAGTAAATAAGAAATTAGTTTATGTGGACAACACACATGCACAGACATATATATATACATGCACACATATGTGTATATTATGTATGGATATATCACATTACTCAACAAGTTCGTAGGATTATATACAGATGTAGGATGGCATAGATGGCATGTAGGATGGCATAGATTTGTCATATCATAAGTTTGCAGGATTACGTGTAGCTTGACTATTGAGAAATCCATATGGTTTTCCGATAACACCGGCCTTCACATGCCGGCTGTTACTATTTTAGCTTCGGTAACACAATGGAGAAATTCGAATTTCTCGTGCAGCATCGATGAAACGTCTGTGACTGTCGTGAAATTTTGACACCTTTCGTTTAAACGCGGGTAATATTTAAAAATCACATGGAAATACCTATGATAGTGACATCTATATGTCTTCCTATGACTTTTTGAGGGACGTCTGATATATACGTATATATATATATATATATATATATATATATATATAAAAAATGTTAAACGTAATAACAGAAATTCACTTCAGTGATATTATTTGCACGTAAAATAAAAGAATCGAAAGCATATGCAGTTTTATGTGGTTTCGCAGGGGGCATAAAACCAATTTTAATATGCAGGTGTTTATGTAGAAAGATATATAATTTTCATTGTTTTTTTTTGTTTTTTTAATTAACCTTTAGTCAGAAAGTTGAAATAGTGTTTCTCTTTTATTATTGCTAAGCAGTAAATAATCAATAGAATGCAAAAAAATAATATATAAATGTATACATTGCATTTATGTCACCCACACCTATGCAAGCGTTGCTATACAAATATCGTATAGCTGCGAGAAGCTATTAAAAGTTGACAAAGAAAACGCCTTATTTACATATTGTAAACAGTTAGTATTACATGTCATTGTTTATACGAAACCTTATATAGTTTTGAGTGTATACGTACACCTTCAATGGAATTTATTACATTTTTAATATATATCTGTATATAGATATATACATACAAATATACAAAATAATATTCGTATTTTATGAAAATTTTTAAAATTTTTCCTTAGAGTCAATTACATCCGTCCATTTGTCCACTTGTTGGAACCGTGTTCAGTTAAAAGTTTTGTTTAGACAACTTCATATTCATCTTCTTTATCTATAGAAGTTTCCCGTATAAAACATATTGCGATAGAAATAACCATTGGCCTACGAATCTCGCATAATAGTTGAATTCACACCACCGCCGGCTTTAAAAATCAACTCTTGTGATATTTCCCTGTTCGCATACAAAAAAGCATGTACTTCAAATCTCGTCTTTAGAGAATTAGTTGCAGTGAACTTTGGCTTTTTGACAAATGATGATTGGCATCCTTTTACGTGCAGATTCCTCATATGGCTCTACATACCCCACGGCGCGGATTAATTTTGCATAACCGATGCCCTCGAGAGGCTCAAACAAACCCTATAAACTAGGAGCCTCAACATGCAACTGAAGAGCCAGATTTATTTATTGTGTGTGGTGCAATAAATCCACTCTGTGGAATGTTGAGTCCTATAATTACCTCTAAATATTCGCTTTAGGAATGATGAAAAAAACATAACGTCTTCTTCGCCGGTCAAAGATCGTTGCCAGAATTCACCATTAGGAGGTGAGAGTTTCGGCACATCTATGCTTCCCGACAAGCATAGTTTATTTCCCCAACAGATTGGGGATAAATTGATAACCTGTCTCCTGTCTATGCAGTAGTAAATGCCAGACGCCATATCTATTTTAATAAAATCCTAGACGAAAGAGCCTCAAGATTTTCGACCACAAACCTTGCTTGCATAATTACATTTAAAAGGGTTATCATGAAAGATAAGTTCGCCGGTCGTATAAATTATCCGAAACTTTTTAGCTTCCAATTGGAACACTGTAAAGAAAGTAAGGAGTATCATTGTCAGTTATGGAAAAAAAATGAAATTTTTTTGGGTACCAAGTCGCGCTGGTCTCTTGGGAGATGGACGAACAGATTTAGTAACCATCTCTACGGCGGCGGTATCATTAGTTACGGACGGTGCAATGGTAAAGATTGGCCTTCAAAAATACATTAGAATTACTATTGCAGAGAAAATTGACGAAAATTTTCGACAGTACTGCCTTTCACGTTACTCGCATGTTAATCCTTATCTCATTCTACCACGCTATTCAATTAAAGTCAAGGAAATCGTGATCAAGACATTTGGGAAAATTAGCTTGGGTCATACTATTGCAATACATCAATAAATTCTTCCGAAATATATTCAATTAAACATATGCTTTGCGAATTCAAAAGCCTTTCCAAAATGTGAAGATGAGTATTCGGCAAGTCTAACTCTGTGGCCATCTCCAAAGTATCTGGAGAAGTTAATATTAAGAAAATGTTAACTTTTATTAGAACGACTTCACTATTTGTAAAAGCAAGTAAAAAGTTTGTGATGCGCCACGACCCACCCTTAAGTAACTTACATTACTTCGGTTTATAATAAAAGCTTTCCAGGCCCTATATTGAAAGTGGTCGAAAAAGTGATCCGTTCCGAATCGTCTTTGAGCGCAAATAAATTTCATCAAAATAATCATCTCAAAAATGGCGACCTGTACACTGAACACGAGAATGGTATATGGACAAAGGGACAGACAATCAATCAATATAAAAAAAGGTGGCTCTATCTCAAGTCCTTCTATTTGTTGTCTGTGTTGTATACATAAATCACAAGTGGTGAAAAGTTTTCAAAAAAATACCGACAGTCTTAGTTGCCCGGGCTTATCCTACCTAAATATATTACAATAATGATAATACGCTAGCAAAATGTTTATTTGTATTAATCTAGAAATGTTTTACCGATCAATTTTTTACTTCCGATTTAAAACTTTTGCAATCGTCCCAAGCACAGCAGGTGCACAGAAAGACGGGCTTTGACATACCTTCTAGTTGATGTTATGGTATATTTGATTCGAGTTTTGTGTCATGAATTATCAAAAATATTCGATTTTTTTTTAATCCGCTTGAGTGGAAGAAGACAAAGAATTTCGGCAACTCAATGGCCGTGGGTTCGAATCCCAAGTGCGGTAGAGTTTTTAATAAAGATGTCAGTACTCTGGTTAAATTAATAATAACAATAATATTTGTTAGTTTTAAATATTTTTTTTTTTTTTTGGAAAATTGAACCTGAATAGATAACAAAATGGTTTTAAGGATGACGAAGAGCAATTGACTTTCATTTAATGGCATACGATTGCATATAAAATAGATTCCCTGACTTGATTTAATGTTGGAAATGTTAATTTCTTTATTCATATATACATTTTTTTTTTCATAATTTTGGTTTGAAGCAATTAAATTAGAAGAAAGAAAAAAAATTAAAAGTTATAAAATAAATATAATAAAAACATGCAAAAATTCATTTTCATGCACGGGCAAGCAGGAGATTAAAACAAACGTAGAAAAAAGCAAACGGCAATCAAGCGTGTTAGCATTCTGTTTTAAATGGAACTATGGAAAGCAAGTAAGAAAATTATATTCGGTAATGATCGAATCTTTTATACCCATCACCGTTATCCTCAAAACGATAAAAAAAAGTAAAAGAACTAAATTTTCATACTCTATAATATAGAGTGGGCGCGACTGATTTTTTCTATTTTCAAAATAAAAATATTTGTCGCATAGTTGTGTGGGCGTTATAGGCGTGTCCTTGGAAAAGCTTAAGTCATTTCCAATTTCTTTTGCAAATTTGTAGATGACATCTTAGAATCGTTACCATACAGATACTATACAGTCGCGTAGCTACACAGATGGACAGACAGATGGACAGACATGCTTAATAGATTTAAAATTTGACGCTGATCAAGAATATACATACTTTGTGAGGTCTCTGGTGCTGCATACGTTTCGGCAAAACGAATGTACTTCTCATCCTTCGATGGTAGGTATAAAAAGAGATGAGAATGCATGCATGGATTGATATTTAGTTGACTTAATTTACATTCGGACGTTAGCAGTTTATTTTTTTTTTAATTATAGTGGTTAAAATTTTAAAAAGTTTCCAGGAAAGTGGAAACATAATTAATATAGTAGCCGGAATAATGTGACCAAAAAGTAAGACCAACATTCAATTGGAATTGCGTGGGTACATCGAATATTAGAAATATTGGAAATATAATAATAAATAGGCAGCACTGTAACATCAGACATATGTATCAAATTTTACATTCGATTTTTTTACAGTTTGTGATTTTGTTAAGCAAGGAATTATTAATCGGTCATGAAACGCATTATTACGGGAGATTAGACTTTGATTTAAGCATATGGTCGATAGAAACACCTTTTTAATCGAGCGAATATCGTGTAAGAGATGAACCAAAAGCGAAAAAACCGCATCAAAGTCACTCAAAAATGAAGATGATGTCAACAGGTTTCTTCGACTATCGTGGTGTTGTGCCCTATGAGCTCCTATCACCGGACCAACTTGAGTGTTAAGCGTCGTTTGCGTGAGTGTGTTCGGAAAAGGAGGCCGAGATAGATTTAAAGAGGAAAAAATTAAAAACTGGTCTTAATTTTTGAACACAGTAATATAATGCCCACCTTGAGGACTTAGTATCGTTTAAAATGCTTCACAAAATGTGTTCCCATCATTTTTTATTCAGAATATATAAATCGCAACTAGGATAGTTAAAGTTTAAAAACTTTAATGGCAATTTACTTTGGACTGCCGCATATCCGAGCGGATAAGAGTCGCGGCTATCAAGACGTTGTTGGCGTCAACTGTTTAAATGCCAGTGCGGTGGAGCATGCTTGGTCGTAGCTATAGTGAGTGCTCAGTCTGCGATGACATAACACTTAAGGATTTGGCACGTATCTACTAGGCTGCGCGCATTCCCTTCTTACCTCTTTTTATTTCTTTCACTTCTTTCTCGCCATCATCGTGCTACACGTATGGGTCATATCTCTTTTGCAAGAAAAACATCTATGTTACACTAAAAGTAAGATGTCAGGTCAACACCGTGTTACACGCATGGGTCATAAGCCTTTTAAACCAAAAAAAAAAAATCTTTCTTACATTAAACGTAATATGTTATATGATCACCGTGTTACAAGTATAGGGCACATGCCCCCTAAAATAAAAAAATAATTTGCGTGTTATTAAACGTAAGATGCCGGTTTTAAAATATTACTAGGAATATGAAAATATTTGCCGCACTTCTCAAGATTTGTTGTTTTTATAGAGATAGAAGATTCCAATTTCTAAAGGAATGACATTGTTTCGAGTATTGTTTATATACGTTGCCGTTATTTTTCGATCAGTGCTAACATCTACTTTAGGACATTTTTTTTCTTTAAGTTATACTTTATAAAACATGGTTGCATATATATTTCTTGTGCAAAATATTTAGCTCTCTAGAGATCAAAATTTGCTACAACCATATTATATTAGAATATATGTATATATATATATATATATGTTTACTACGAAATTTGTAAAATAAATGCAAAATTTGTTTACTACATATGCGTATATTTTATATGGACATACGCATATGAAATGCTAAACTATAATAATACAGATAATAAATGTTTGTGTGCCTCTTTTTTCTCGACGCCTGGATATAACCACCCGATATATATACATGTGTATATATATATACATACGTATATATATATACATACGTATATATATATATATATATACGTATACGTATACGTATATATATATATATGTGTATATATATATATATGTGTGTATATATATATATATGTGTGTATATATATATATATGTGTGTATATATATATATATATATGTGTGTANTATATATATATATATATATGTGTGTATATATATATATGTGTGTATATATATATATATGTGTATATATATATATATATGTGTGTATATATATATATATGTGTATATATATATATGTCTATATATATGGCACTCATAGCCAATGCATTGTCCTGAAAGAACTTCATTCCATTCGTTCTATTCACTCTGCACTTTGCAACTAACTGATCAAGGACATTGAAAGTAGTCCCTCTCATATTCTGATGAAACGTATGAAAAAAAATTTTTTTTCCCAAAAAAAAGAAGAAATATTAATTTAATGAAACTATGATTTTATTTTTAATTGTTTCATGGCTCACAACACAGATTGGAGGCATTTCGTGAAGCTACTTGAAGGAAATTATTATACAATGCTTGTGAAAACTTTGACTACTGGCGTAGATCTACATATTGGTGATAATGATAATGACAGCAGTAACTATAGCGATGTTGACGATAGTGTCGTTAACAATCATAGTCAACGAGAAGTTTTGCAAAGTCAACAACGTGACGATGAAATGAAAACGCAAAGTTACGATAGTTTGCAACAGCAGCAGAAATCACAACAACAACAACAACAACGTTCATCAAACATTGGTTATTGCCGCTTGGGTAAAGAGCTAGCACGTGATTTTAATAAAACCGTTTTATTATGGCCCTGTCCTCATATAAAAGTGAGTAACACAACAGCTCTGACACGATTTTAAACTAAATTCTTTTACACACATCACAGGCATAATAGACATTAGAATTGTTACAAAGAGAAAAATAAAAAATTAAAAAGAAGAACAAAAAAAGTGTTCTCATAAAGAAAGATTTTGTGAAAATTTGATTTAAATTTTTTTTAATAACAGAAGACTTCTTTTGTGAAACTTTAATTTTTATGTAAATTTTTTCTATGATTATTTTGTATATGAACGGATGTATTAACATGCACGTGAATGTTTGTGTGCATGTAAATATTAGAATACTGATTTAATATTTTATGTAAATAAAAAACCAACTTACACTCGAAACATACTTATCACAGTTTTGTATGGGAAAATATGAAAAAAAAAGAAACGAAGGAGGGAAAGATACTCAAGTGCAAGTTACAGTTCTATTTACACACACATATACATATACAGTTGAGAGCACTTAGTATTATGTATTTTGTTTGTATATCTAACTACTAACTGACTATGTATGTGAAATGATGGGTACTTGAATCCATGTATAGCATTATACTATTCGCTTTTCACACATCATATTCGTAACAAATGTCAAAGCCTTACAAGATCTTACAAAAGATTTTTAGATATTCTCAGAGACACTTGTAACATCAAGACAAATTCATATTTTGCTTCATATCTCTAAGTTGAACTAACGACACTTTCAAAATAACGTGATATGTAAAGAAGTATATCATGCAAAATGAAACCGTTATATGAATTTTATCATTCAAGTTGTTACATAGATAAATTTTCTATTCCTTTTCCTAATTTTTTTTTCCCCACTTTTTTTTTTATAGCATAAATAAAGAGAAGGGAAACTGAACTTCATTATCGTTATATTCTTTTATTTAATATTTACGCCCAAGAGTATGCCAAATTTTTTTTTCCGCATGTAATATCTAAAGCTATGTTTCAAATATGCCATCATTTATATAAATTATGGAGCAGAATGAGATCGAATGTGACTTTCCGTTCGTTTGATATCCCCTTTTGTGCGTCTGTTTGTCCGTCCATACATGGTCTTTGCCTGACACGCTTACTGTCTAATGAATTGAAATCAAAAAAAGGAAGCAAATATATCCCAAGGTGATCACCACAGACCATAGATAGCTGAGTTATATTAATTTTTAGGTGCACCTTCGGCCCCTACATTCATAGACTAATATATATAAATATTGTGAAGTATTCTTTTTCATTAGAGAAAGAATTCTCATTGGCTAACGAAGACAATAATTCTTTTAAGAAGGCTTAAGTGTATGTTCGGTGAAAATACAAAACGGATCGGACATTTATGTATGTGTGTGTACAATAAACGAAATAGGAAAACGTCACTTAGTCTTTCTCCCTTTTTGGTCAATTATAAGTCAATTTTGCATTGAATTCTCAAATTTTTCTTCTGAATCCATATTTCATAAGTTGATTAGAAGTATTTCAGGATTTCAAAGTATTTTTAACATCAAGTTCAATGTAAATAAACGGAAGGTCAATAAAAGAAAGAACAAAAGATTTGTTCCCCTTATGCGTGCTAAAGAGAGTGTAATTGCGTCAGTATACTTTTGTTTGTCGTAGGGTAGATATAAAAATGTGCCTCGAATGTGCTGCTGTTGCTAATTACACTTTATAAACACTGGTTAAACACGTACATGAACTTTGTCCAGCTTTATTTACATGTAAATCCAATCATTAATAAAGCTAGAGGCTGTAAGCCTACGATTGGATTAAAAGAAAAGTTTGAAAGGATATCAAGTTTCCAACACTAGCCAGGAATTGTAATCATCTTCACTTAAAAGTTTTGATAGAACATGCAAAGGCATTGAATTCATCAACTTTGTTCATAAGCAATATTGTAATTTTTTCTTTTTTTTTTTATAAAAACGGTACATAGGCATCAAAGTTTATATATTTTTGCGCAGAATTCGAAATGAGTTTGCTCTCTTATGAAGGTGGATAGGTTGAATCGAGTTTAAAAGGAATTAATATTTCCCTGCAATTATGTCATTTTAGGACATTTTGTTATATCCAAGACCTGAATACTGAATATTTATTAGATGACGTGCAGCGGTAATAGATATGATTTTAACCTTCACTTCTTGCGCATGCAAACCTGTCCATTATAACGTATTACTGATTCTTGTTCTGCTAGTCCTTCTTCCTTACCTATAGATTGGACACTCTCTTTTAATAGGCGTCACCCATGGTACTCAAAGTCCGCTCAGTCAGGTATTACTATGCGTCATCTTGTACCCATTTTCTGTTGCCTGTTATTCGCTATCCATTGTTCATTATCCGTTTTTTAGGGTGCACTTTAATGCACTGTCCATTGTCTCTTTTTTAGTAGCTTATTATCCGTTATCTGGCATCTCTTCTTCGTTATCAGATATATATCATCCGCTGCTTAATACGCGTTATTAATAATGGTCTGGTTTCGTTTGTGTAATATCCACTGCTTATTACTCGTTATTTGGCAACTTTGTGTACCCTATCCATTGTTCAATATCCGTTCTTTAATATGCGTTACTTATTAGCTCTTGTTTACAATTCGTTGTTCGTAGACTATTTTCTAATAGCTTGTTATCCATTATCTCAAGCTTATTGTTCCTGATCAGTTATTCATTATCCATTGATTAATAGGCGTAACTTATCATTTGTTTTTTGCGGTTAGTTATCTGCCATCTGTTATTCCTTATATTATTATTCATTATCTATTATCTATTATTCCTTATCCTTATCTATTATTCATTATTCATGATTTGATACGTGTTACACATTATCTGTTATTTTAGGTTATCCACTGCCCGCTCATTTTCTATTACCTACTGTTTGCCGTGCACTTTCTATTTTCTACTACCTTGTTACACGGTAACCGGTAGCCACTGTTCCTTATCCGTTAGTTATCAACCACTGCTCAATGCTTGTGCATTACTGATGACAGTTATGTTTTATCCAGGCTCTTATTACCTACTATATTTCGCATAATGTGCCCTATCCCTTATTCATTATCCGCTGTTTAATACGCGTTACATGTTCTCTCTTAGTTGCGTACATCCGTTACTTATCCGTGTTATCTTTCTTCATGACCATCATCCGTTAATTTTTCATAAGCTTTTCTTTTCGTTTTACGCTTTACTCTTCTTTATTAATTATTCGTTACCCTTTATCAATTATCCTTCATCTATTATCTTTTATTCTAACAGACCATGAATACTCTATTATCTGACGTCTTTTATCCATCGCCTCTTTTTTTTTTATATGCTATACTAACGGATCATTTAACCCACTATTCCCGATTCCAGTCTATAGATATTATATCGAAACTTGCATGCACACTCTTTAACCAAAGCTTTCACTGAAAATCTCTTCTCTTTTAGCTATTTTTGATACCCTTTAGTACTTGTAATTTAGAATATATTAAGTTTTTGTGGATGTAAGAGAAGCAGTTGGAAAAAGGAACTACAAAAATTATTGTGAATCTCTTTAAACTTGTCTCCCCGCCTAACTATCTAATATCTGCCCATATACTTTTGTGTTCGCCCGTAAGTCGAAATTTTTAAGATGTGTTTACTATATTCAGTTTTTGATCATACCCTTATTACTCAAACATTATATAGAAAAAAATTGGAATTTCCAAAATTCTCATAAAAATTGCTGAGCGTTAGCTTTTTGACATACTAAATTGATGTAAAAAATTTTGATCTAATCCGCAATTTTGTTGAACCTTTTTCTATATATAATAATAAGGCTTTATTTGAAAAGAGATTTATTCTATCTATTTCGATCTATTTTATGACGAAAATTTGTTGACAACAGTAGTTTGACTTAAAAATGAATTGTACCCAATTTGGACCACGTAGGATTATTTTTTTTATTTCAGTCCATAAAACTGTTCCCGCGAGAAGTATGCCTTTATATTGAAGCGAAGTTAAATTTGTAGTTTCTTATGACCAAAAAAAATAGAGCCTTTTAGTAAAAACCTAAGCCTGGTAAATTTGGATCCCCTCCTCTATAAAGGCTCCTATAAGCAGTGTGCCTCTACATGGAAGCCAGGTGCTATACCTTTGTACCTAATAAAAAAGATGATTTACACTAGGCGAAGTTGAGTAGGGTATTTCACGGTCAATCTTGCCTTACACATATAAGGCTCTCATGAACAATGTGCCTCTACATGGGGGCAGGGTGCTATACCTTCTTCAGTATTTTGTCACGAAAATAAAAAAGATGAATTTTATTAGGCGAAGTTGAGTAGAGTATCGGTCTTGCCTTACTCATATAAGCGTGTTATGAAGAGCATGCCTTTAGGTGGAAGCAAGGTGCTATGTATTGTTTGGCATATTGCCATGAATATAAATAATAAATTATGTTCGAAGATGCGACGTAAAGTATTTAACAGTCAGTCTTGCCCTGCTATAGGATTTTTACCCATTTTTATTTTGTCTCACTATATTTTTAGTTATTTAAATAAATTTTTATATATTTTTAATTCTCTTCAATTTATTTACAAGCTTGATATTTTAATTATTCAATGCACTTTGAAAATTTTCGAAGCATTTTCATGGTCATTGTCAGTTGAGACAGTTCTTCACATAAATTAATTCAAAACTCTTATATGCAAATATTTTAAGATTTTTCTTTTAGAATATTTTATAAATTTACAAAAGTGAATTAAATATATATATATATATATATATATACATGTATTTACATATATACACACCTTACGTATATATGAATTATATTAACACTTCATTGACGATGGGCATAGAATTTATTGTAAATGTTTTCCAGGAATTATCCCCATGTTGATGAAAGTATTGTTACGTAAAATGCCTTTTGAGATTCTGTGCTTTTTTTTGACTCCTTTTGAGATTAAGTTTCTACCATTGAATCGCGGTTTTAGCATAGCGTAGGTTTTATTTACAAATCTTATAGAAATTTATTTACAAATTATTTACAGGAACTTATATTTATTGCTTTCAGGTTTGAACATTACAATTTAACTCTTTCGACTCCATTGACTATGCTCTCCGCAAATATTTTACTCTTTTATAATCAGATTACTAACATCAAATTTCATTGTAACATTTTCATGCTAATCCCATTTTACCTTTCAAATGTCAAAAGGCCAATCACTCACCAAGTATCCCCCATTCGCATAAGGCGCCTGCGGTCAGAAACAAATGAGGAAAGAGAAGGAAATAAAGAAAAATGGAGGTGATGGCCGCAGCCTAGGGGATGTGTGCCTAATGGTTAAGTGTTACCTTTCCCGACTATGCATTCACTATATCTGCGATCGCAGTACACTCTGCCGCACTGAGATTTACACCAGTGCACGTTGACTTGGTAGTGGAGACTCTTACCTATTCGGTTAATGTTGAAGAAATCTTGTGCAAATCCAGCAAAGAGACGACGTTGCCGCGGTTTAGATTCAAGTTAGGAGTGAACCCATAAAGCAATAAAAAGACGCCAAAAGTTGGCAACTTGGCATAATAATAATGAACATTCTTAGTTTAGTTAGCGAACGACACGACGCTTTAAAAGTTAAAAATTAATTTAGATAGAACAAAGTCAAGACGTGCCTATTAAGAAGAGTTGACTTGATGGTGCTTAAACACTGAATTCTACATATCATTTAGATTCTTACAAAGAGCTCTGAAAAGGTTAAAAAACTAAGAGCTGTATTTATATTGGCCAAGTTCTATGAATGATTAGGAACATTCAACTTTAGCTCTCATAATAAAGCTGATGAGTTAATAATACTATTTATTAACTCAATTGAGAAGGACACATATCGGATAAGCCTACGTTTCTCCTAATTTAGTATAACCCTATATTCCTCCTAACCTAAATAATAATAGTAATAGCGGATAAACCTCCGCTTCTACTAATCTAAAATAACACCATTTTTCTCCCAACCTAGAATAACCCTATATTCCTTCTAACCTAAGATAAACCTGCACTTCTACCAATCTAGAGTAATCTTATGTTTCTTCTAACCTAGGATAAATGTCTACTTCTTCCAATCTAGGATAATCTCACGTTTCTTCTAACCTAGGATAAATCTCCACTTCTACCAATTTAGGGTAATCTAATGTTTCTTCTAATCTAGAATAAAACTCCACTTCTTTCAAATTAGGATAAGCCTACGTTTCTTCTAACCTAGTATAACCCTCTGTTCCTCCTAACCTAGGATAAACCTCCGCTTCTACCAATCTAGAATAATCCCATTTTTCTCCTAACCTAGCACAAATCCACGTCTTCCAATCTGGGATAATCTTATATTTCTTCTACCTAAGAAAAGCCTACTTTTCTTTCTCTGATTTCGAAATTTAAAGTATAAATATTACATTTTTTTCATTTTTAAATCCCATTATATCGAAAATATTTGGATGTATAATAATAAGGACTCAATTAATATATATAATAGTGAACTCAAGCAATACTTAATAACAATGTGACAGATTTGAATGCAAATAGATTTTACGGAAGCTTATAACAAATTCACTCCAAACACGCTAATAATTAAGTCTCTGATGAATTGAAAATTTGTAGTCCTTGAATTTGTATTTGGTTTTATCACTTTTCGAATTTCATCTCCTAGAAAATCGATTAGTTTGGGTGCAGACTCATTTGATCAAAAATGGGATTTTCGTAAGAATATAAATAGCTGGGAACCGAATCTGCTCTAATAAACATTTATTTTAATTCATTATTGGTTTTATTTTGCATTATTTATAATGTTAAAAAACAACGCAATCAAAGGGTTAACTCTTTAGTTACCTAGGAAGTATTCATAATTGAACAATCTTGAAAGCATTCTTTTGCCGACATTCCGCAAATGCAAATGCATTACACATTCGTTTCAAACTTTCAGGAGTTAATTTATAAAAGAACTTCTGTTAACTACATAGAAATTTAAAGTTTTCATAATTTTTAAAATTGAAATAAAACAAAATAAAGTTTGAAATTTTAATTAAATTTCACTTGAGTTTATTTTTTTACATTTGTTTTTTTTTTTTTTTTTTCATTTTTAAATCCTGAGAACATCTGGATGTATAATAATAAAGACTCCGTGTTTTAAGCCCAATATTAACAAACTTAAACACCACCAAATAAAAATTTAATAGATTTGAATGCAAGCAGATTTTGCGGATGTTTAGAACAAATTCAATCCAAATACGCTAATGATTAAGTCTCTGATGCATCAATAATTTATAGCCTTTGGTAATCGAATTCATTCCCATATATATATTCCATGCAAAAAGAGATTAACAGGTACAGCTAAGTAAAGTTAAAAATGTGTTGTCGTAAACAATGCGTATTACGTACGAGTTTCAGTGTTAAAAAGTAAATGCAAAATTATTATATTTCTATACTTCAATGGTTTATATACGAGGTATGTACATATGAAACCGAAATTGAGGCGTTTATTGTGTGGAAATAATAAAAACAAATTTTACTCGAAATATTATTCATCGCTTACCATAAATTTTTCTCAACTTTCTGACAAGTGTTGCTTTTTTAAAGCAAAGCTGCCCTTGAGCCATTTTCGTAAGAAAAGAAGCGCTGCCCAGCAACTGCGCGCCTCATCAAGAACTCGAGCTCGTGAGCACACTGCTTTGGCCAGAATTTCCGCCTTGAATGCTTCCAATGGGTGCAAACACGGACGTCATAAAAAGAAATGATCTTGTGGGGCTCCTTCTTCGACATTTCGATCGTTGTTTGAAGAGAAAGAGGTTCAAAACGCTAAGATGTTATTGATAACGTCTGTTGTAAACCATCTCGCCAGACTTCACTAGGCAATAGCAGACTACACCTCGTTGGTCCCACCAAACACAGAATATCGCCTTCCTGGCAAAGCGATTGAATCCCGCAGTCCTTGTATATGGCACGTTTGAATGTGCCCACGAATGTTTACGACTCGAACTTTGAAAATAGATTCACTTCATCATGATTTCAAATCAATTACGCAAACGAATGCTGTCGATAATTGCTCTTTACTTGGCACAAATCTCGACATTTTCGTTATCAGGAAAAGTATTTCCGTATGTGTTAGTACTACAGCTGCTTAATGTTGCTTTAAAAAAAAAAAGCGCTGGAGACATGTACACATCTACACATTCGGTTTGTTCTGTTCATGGGCAAACGGTTTCATATTCACAAACCTAGCACACCTTATAATATTTTCTGCTACTAATGACTTGCGTTCCAATGTTGTTAGGATTTTTTCTTTTTGTTCTTTTGTGTTTTGCTCTTTTAGTTGTTTTTATCTGATATTTACCGTAACGTTAATTTAAACCTTCGTTAGGCATAAAAAAAAGTGTTTTTGTGAAAAGAAAGCAAAAAGTCAACCACTTCTACGATTAATTTTTTTTTTTTTTTTTTTCTAAAGAGAATAAAAATCTTTAACCTGCTTTTCTATGCTTAACAATAAAAAAAAAACCAACAATTAATAAAGAAAAATTATTCTACTTTTCAGCCGGATTAGAGTGCAGCATAGTGGCTACAAAAAAAAATTTGAAGGAAAATTCAAGTAAAATTTAATTAAAATTTCAAACTTTAGTTTTTTCCAATTTTAAAAATTATGAAAACTTTAAATCTGTATATAGTTAACAGAAATTCTTTTATAAATCAACTCCTGAAAGTTTCAACCGAATGTCTAATGCATTTGCATTTGCGGAATGTCGGCAAAGAACTGCCTTCAAAATTGTTCAACTTTGAGTACATCATAGATAACTTAAGGATTAACCCTTTGATTGCGTTTCGTTTAGATTCGGTTCCCAGCTATTTGTACTGTTATGAAAATCCTATATTTGATCAAATGAGTCTGCATACAAACTAATAGACTTTCTAGGAGATCAAATTCTAACAGTGGTAAAGCCAAATTCAAATTCAAGGACTACAAATTTTCGATTCATCAGACACTTAATCATTAGCGTTTATTTATTATTATACATCCAAATATTTTCGATATAATGGGATTTAAAAATGAAAAAAATGTAATATTTATACTTTAAATTTCGAAATCAGAGAAAGAAAAGTAGGCTTTTCTTAGGTAGAAGAAATATAAGATTATCCCAGATTGGAAGACGTGGATTTGTGCTAGGTTAGGAGAAAAATGGGATTATTCTAGATTGGTAGAAGCGGAGGTTTATCCTAGGTTAGGAGGAACAGAGGGTTATACTAGGTTAGAAGAAACGTAGGCTTATCCTAATTTGAAAGAAGTGGAGTTTTATCCTAGATTAGAAGAAACATTAGATTACCCTAAATTGGAAGAAGTGGAGATTTATCCTAGGTTAGAAGAAACGTGAGATTATCCTAGATTGGAAGAAGTAGACATTTGTCCTAGGTTAAAAGAAACATGAGATTACCCTAGATTGATAGAAGCAGAGGTTTATCCTAGGTTAGGAGGAATATAGGGTTATTCTAGATCGGTATAAGTGGAGGTTTATATTGGCAGAAGTGGATATTTATCTTAGTAGGAATATGGGGTTATATTAAGTTGTGAGAAGTGTAGCTTTATTCTAGGTTAGGACGAAAATAGGGTTATCCTAGATTAGGAGAAACATAGGCTTATCCGGTATGTCTCCTCCTTAATTAAATTAGTGAATGATATTATTGACTTGCTGGCTTTATTAGAAGAGCTAAATTTCAATGTTCCGAATCGTTCATAGAACTTAGCCTATATAAATAGAACTTTGAGCTTTTTATTCTTTTTAGAGTTTTTCGTAAGAATGTAAGAAATATCTGGAATTTAAGTTTTAATTATTATTTAGGAAACTCTTCTTAATATGAACGTCTTGACTATGTCCTATCTAAATTAACTTTTAATCCTTAAAGCGTTGTATAGTTCGCTAATTAAACTGAGTATGTTCGTTGGTATCGACTGCCAAGCTTTTTCGTGTTTTTATTGATTTAGGCGTTCACTCTTAACTCGGATCAACATCGTGGCTATGACGTTTCTGTTATCGACATTTTTCTTCCCTTTTTTTATATTTATACCCACCACTGAGAGATTGGAAGCGTACTCCTTTTGTCAAAATGTTTGCAATTCCCAGAAAGAAGCTTTAGAGATCCCTCAAAGGATATATATTTTTGATCAGTATCAAATACTGAATCGATTTAAGCATTTCCATCGGTCCGCGGGGAATGTTCCTTCGATCGCCAAAAATGAAGTTATTGGTTTTAAGTTTACCAGAAAAACAAATGGGCTGAGGCCAAGTCTGTTAAACGAGTGCCACGTAGACGGAGAATATCTCCGTTTTCAAGAGTAAAAAATAATCGTTTTTTGCTCGTTACTCACAAACTACAAACGATCAAAGACGATCTGTGGGCGATCGTATGGTACGTGTCCAAAAATGGAAAATATCACCCACGCCCATCCAGTATTGTAAGGTACCAAATTTAAGTTATAAAAAGTATCGATCATGCGCAATATTATGGCGTAACAAATTTCATTTTTTTATCAACGTTCAGAAGGAAGCTTCAGAGATCTCATAACATACGTACATTATTGACGAACTATCAAGTTCAGAATCCATCTAAAAAGCCAGACTGCTTGTTTGTTCATCTGTCGATCTTGCAATTTGTGCAATGACTGTGGTAAACAATCACCTGTTCGCAAAAATGAGTCGCTTTCAAATTTGTTAGAAGCGTTGGAAGTCAAAGGACACGTCTACAGTGCACCATAAACTCCTTTACTTTTGTAGTTCTTTCGTCATGAGTTGTAAACTACAATAGACACGCTACATCCTGCAAAAGTCGAAAAAATCAGTCACGCCCTTCCAATATCCTAGAATGCAGAAATTTCACATTTCCATCCTATTTTCAGCCTTTTTGGAACAAAGGCATGTCTGTATAAAAGATTCGGTCACAACTGAATATAATCTTCTTTTTTGTTCTATTCGTTCTTTATAGAAGTAGATAAGTCCTAATGTAACATAAAATGAAACCCAATATATGTTTTATTATATCCATTGCTCGTGTTCACATCCATATCGGTTATCTATTATCTATTTTACTTAACCAATATCATCCAATGCCTTTTATTTATCATTATTTTTACTGTTCCTTATCGATTACCTTTTCCAATTATAATAAGAATATTATGTATTTTCCTTTACCCTAAACTTTTCAATGCTCTTGGCTTAGTAAAAAAAAAGAAGAAGAATATTCACTTAAGAGAGTAAAATGTAGCAAAAACTACAATTCAAAGCAAAGGCTCTGCATTAGCTTTAGTTGGACAATGAAACCCTTTTCCATTTAGAAAGAAAGAAAGAAAAAGAAAAAAAAAACAAAAACTCAAAACCATATAAATAAAAACTCAATTGTAAGAGTTTAAGGAACTTATTATCAAGGGAAGCAAAGAAAAGCAAATTTATTAACATATACATAATGCAATATTTTGCCATAAATACGCTACAATTTCTTTCCATCGAAAACCCATTTAACGTTTTTTTATGTATTTTTCACAAAAAAACAAGCAACAAAACTTAATATAATGTTATAATGGAGGAAATAATAATCAATCATTGTGCTTGTGTCATCATTCAAATATACCTATGCGGATAAAGAGGAAGGAGACGAAATAAGTAAGAAAATTATATTCGACTACGATCGAATGTTATATACCCACCCACGCGTACCAAGGCGTAACTGATTTGTTCCCACTTTTTAGAGAACATACGAGGAAATTTTTATTGTAGTTTACGGTTAATATAAGCAACAAATCCAGAAAGCAAAGGTGTTCTCCATTTATGTTACACTGTGTGTAACATGTGTCCTTTACAGGATGTAGACCGTTTTCCTTTGCAATGTGCCTGGAAGAACTTCGAATGATTTCGCCACACTGGAGGCCTTATCTTTACTTGTGAAGCTAGAAGTATGGTTTCCACGGATGGACAGACCGACATGCTATGTCACACCGTAGGCGTGCCCTTTAGCGGATGTAACTCATATTTCATTCTAACCTATCTGGCAGAAGAAGAATTACGAATGCTTTCACCAGATGTGAATGCCTTATCCTTATTTATGAAGCCAGGGGAATGCTTATCACGTACAGACGGACGGACATGCCTAGATCGGTTCAGAATTTGATGAATATCTAGAGCGGCCTTCTGGGTGTGGCAATTGCTTTAACAAGATATATACATTATCACATTGAATATACATTCAATCACTCGGTGCTGGGTATAAAATGGTTATTCAAACAATTGCTAAACAATAAATAAAATGTTACAAATTTCAATGCGAACGTTTATAACAGTGAGAGCGAATACGAAAAAAAGGGGAGGCGGGGAAAGTTAGTTATGTGTGGCATTGGAAAATATAAAAAATATATATATATAAGAAAATTATAATTATTATTAAACGAAACTTTTGCGCCCACCACACAAACGCAATACACAAAAACACACAAAATACACAAAAATGGTTAAGGATTTTATTAAATTTGGTCGCGCCAATTAAACACTTGCCATTTAGTTTTCATAGAGACCTGTCGAATATTTGTTTTTTTTATGCATGATTAATGACTCGAGCCTATAGGTGCAAAACAATGATGGCTGCGAAACAGGGGTGAGACGTAAAGATAACGAGCGCGCGTGGACGTGGCGTATACCCGTTTGGTACGAGTAACGACCGCGCTCTCGCTATAGCTACGGGCACACATTACCTGTAATCAAGGTTTGATTTATCGCATTTGGAATAGAAATCGGGGATGTCGGCTTAACAGTCACTTCTCTTAGCTACTTGGCTATTCTGGAGAAAGTCTAATACACTGTAGACAGCGTGGATTACTATTTGCATGTAAGAGAAGGGAAGCTGTAAGTCTTGCTGGGCGCTTTCAACCATGTGCAGCGAGTGGTTCAAATGCTTACGATAGATTCTCTTAAAAATCTTTAACATCGCCCCAACTTAGTTTGTTCTACGCTTGCATTCACGTTGTCCCTGGATAAAAGTAGGTGTTCTGCAGGTTTTTAGTGAGGTCTGTCTGTCAGTTAGGTTCCTTAATAGGACCTCTGCGCCTTTCCAGCATCCTCACTCACCTGACCTGGAGATGCTTTTATACCGCGGGACACGTTCGATCTTTAACCACACTGTTCACGTTTTGAAGGATCTATCTGTTGCAGTCTTATTTCGCTTTTCCTACAATTTTTCTATTTAAACCGAAGGGACACGAACACTTCTACCTATTCTCTACAGTCTTTTCTAATTATCAACGCATGTACACGTATACAACACGCACCGTCAGCATCTGATAATTAAAAAAAAGTCACTTTTTTTCTCGGTAAGAATCGAATCACTCTCCCTCTTTTAAACTGAAGTTTTAATCGAATCTATGCAACGTTTGTATTAATATCTAAAGTGGATTGTAACTTGATTGTCCACGAAAGTTGCTCTCTGACTATGGACCAGCAATTCAACTTTCTATCTCCATTTTTACTGTCATAAGTGACAGATCGACCAGTGTTCGCACTGATATGATTAAACCGATTCAGAAGCTTATGCTCACAAGAATGCAAACTTCTATGCCTAGGGATTTTTAATGTAAAAAAAAGTAAGGAGAGAACTTGATATGTATTTTAAGGTATCTGTGGAATTTAATAACTCAAGAATCTCATAAAATGTAAGCCCATTAAAGCGTAAAACCACTTTTTAACCGATGTGCTGAATGCTCATTCGAATGGATCGTGTAAGTTAGCAATGAGAAATTATTGAAAATATCGGCTTCTTCTCTCTTTCAGTTTCAGTTTCGATGCAACACGTTATGCTCAGTTTTAAGTCCGATCCAAGGACGTGTTGTTTTTTTACTAGTAAGAACTGAGAGAAGGGTTAGAAATGAGCCTTAACTTTAGGATTGGAAGTTAGGCAAAAAGCTTTCGAGTTTGAAGTATTAAACCAACTGACGAACTATGGGAGATATATATATTTAAAATGAGTGGAATCTGATCAAGAAGATCAGCCAAAGTTCTGAAGATCATTTTTGGCTCTTGCAAACGATGTGCTGGAATTTACATACACATTTTCACTTCACGATACATTCACAAATACACTAAAATGAATGTTTTAAGATGGTGAGGGATGATAACAATAAAAACAAGTTCTCTTCTCTTTATAGATAATTTTTTATGTCACTTCAAAAAAATTGTTTATCTTTATTAGAGCTTTAATTGAAATGTATATTTTTGTTTTAATTACAAATGCATATAAAGGATTAACTTTTCATGCTCGTATATAAATATTGACTTGCGATCAGTGTGTGTTTCTGTTTTTCAAGCCTATGACATGACCGTTATCTTTCCAAAGTAATATCATAAGCAATTGAATTAATTAATAAAATTTTCAAATTTCCCATAAGTTATTCAACAACTTATTCAATGCAAGTACCTCGGGGCTGTGGCAACCATATTAGTTTTTCTTTGAAGATACATGAATATCTGGGCAAGCATTTAAGTTAAGTAATTCTAGTTATTTTCAAGAAAATATAAAAATATTCAATTGCTTCAGGGATTTCTATTTACATTTCTGTTTAATAGATGTTAACTGTAATATAGTAAAAAAAAGAAAAAAACCATTCAAGGCATTAAATAAATTGAATAGACAGTTAGCATATGCAAGTTTAGTTTTATTCGTTTATAGAAATCGACCTACACCAGTTCATCCTTAACACTTTGAAATATGAATTTGACAATGAGACTCTGCGGGGATTTTACTAACTTCATTTGTCCGTCCGTCCATAAGTTAATTAAGTTTGTCTGACTGTCATACAGGTCCGTCACCATTTTATACTCACTTCTATTAGTCCATCAATCACTTTGTCTCTCTATAGAAGTATTCATGAAATCGTCAATTCGATTTTCCATAATTACCCTACGCTACTCGTCAACTTATCCTTTAGTTGATATGCTTATCAGACTGTTCCCGAAACCAGGTAAACGAAAATGAAAGATTTTTTTGACTGGCCTACGAATATGTGATTACCCGTTTAATTAAAAGATTTATTTTTAACATTTCAATTTTCACTTTTGACTTTTGTGCACTGTGTTTATTATTTTTAATTAAATAAAGTTTTTCTTTGTTTTACAAAAAACTGTGAGCTTGCTTTCCTTTACCCAAACGCTGACTGTACTGAATGTCACTGACCTAATAAATTTAAATAGCAGAGTTGCAATTGTAAGATCTTTTCAGTGCGGCCAACCTGTTTGAGATAAATTCATATAAGCCTAAGCGGCCGTCCGACATTCTGTTTCTTTATCTTCTTCCTCTTTTCCTTCCTCTTTCCTTCTTTTTGTCAGTTCACTCATAAGTTTATCTATAGATTTGTTCGACGTTCTGTTTTTTTCTTAGCATATCTCTGAGACCGTTTATTAATCTATGAATAAATTGGGCTAATAGTCATTCAGTTCCATACAACGGCCTATCAGTTCTCCCAACTGTCGTTTTATCTTTTTGTTAATATCTCCGTCAGTCAACCCATCAGTTCATTCATCTCTCAGACCATTCATAAATAGTTATGTCAATTTATCGTTCTTTCAAACAAATAATATATTTAGACGTCAATATAACCATCCAACGATCGGTTTTTCTGTTGATATGTCAATGCCGCTGTTTGTATGCTTATAGTTCAAGATCTGCAAATAAACGGTCGCAACTCGAAATGAATATTCTCCGCCTATATTCGCAGCCTAATTGCAAAAATCGAGTAAAATTTTTTCAACTGAATGTTCGTATGTCAAATCTCAGGTTCGATATAAGAAATCTGAGTACTGCAGAAGATATATCGCACTCGAAATGCTTTTTGATCCTTCTCTCACTTTTTTGATTCTTATTACTAATAATTATTCCGCTTGCATGTTGTCGCAATTAATATTTTCAACAAATTCTTGTGTTTGTTCGTTTATTTTCGAGTGCGAATACAAATGAAAAGCAAACATTTTCTTTAAAGTGTGGGTCGTCGATCAATCAGACAAGTCTAGGCATCAAATGTTTTCTTTTAATTAATTTTGATGCTATTAGTGTTTTCGTCACACCCTATACGGAGCTAGCAGTACAAATGCATTCCGGGTGCTAGTCACATATGGAAAATTTCAGTTTCGGTTGTGTTTTCCCCTGTTTTTTGCCTTTGCTAAATGGCTGAAAATAAAAGCGAAAACTAACTTTCAACTTTCAGGGTGATTACCTCTTTGTAAAGCTACGCAACTGAAGCCAAGTTTTGCTTTACGTATAAAAACAATGATGCCAAGCATAACAGCGTATAAAAGAAAAAACGGAGAGTAAAAGAAAATTTATAAAGCATATCAAAAATTTAAAGGAAAGAAAATTAGAAGGAGAAGGAGAGATTGACTTATTATTATTATTTTTTTCTTTTGTAAAACGAATCAGACTTTCCTTTACTTTAACAGACGTCGCGTGCTGTAGCGAAACTGTATGATAAAAATCGCAACATTTTTTCCTTGTTGTAGCTATACCATGCTTTACCAGCACCATATTAAGCGGCTGGGACTCCTGCACTTTTACTTATTGTTAGCTTGCATTTTAAGTAATCATATGTTTTGCGTAAGTGAAGCCAAATTAGCAATAATAACTTTGTATGAATTCTTTAATCCGAATCATATATAGAGTGCAGAAGCAGAAACTCTGCTAATATATTCAGGTTTTCCTTCTATTAGGAATTCATCGCCTCTTTAAAATAAAGTTTTAATATATAGAGAGGCAAGGTTTCCTAGCAGGGCGTGAGTAACCACTAAAATGTATAGAAATAAAAACTTGAGATATTATCTAAAAAGCTTTATAATCGTCTGAAGGGCCAAATTTGAATCGATATTGCTTTTAACATTTCCAAACAGTAGCTTGTGCTAATTAAATCACCTCAAAAACACTTTTTCATGTTTTATTTACAGGTGCAAAGACAAGCCTATCGGTTGGCGTAACAATTAGTTGATAAATTAAGTTGCGCTACAATCATTTAATATACACGTTCATCCCTAACCACTGTGTATATATGTCTATATATATATATGTCAATGTGTATGTACGTAGATATGCATACGTATATACACATATGTACATAGTTATTCATATCTGTGGTGGTATATGCTTTTATGTGTTATAAAAATTTCATATTGAATTATCGTATAACGAAAGCATTATTTAAATGGATTAAATATGAATTTTAATTTATGCATATAATGGATACATAAAGAATTGAAAAATATAAATAAACTAAAGAAATATATTTCACATTACTATTGTTTCTTTTTTTTTTGCTCTCTTTTTATATTTATGCGAACTAAAGAGCAAATTAAGAGTATCTCAAAAATGTTACGATTTTAATTATTTATTCTAATGATGGCATAATGAAATAAATTTTGTACTAAAATGATTGAAAAAAGTTGGTTATGGTTTCAAGCCGTTTCAAACATAATTACAGGTAAAATATGGTTTCAGCTTATAACAAACCTTGAATGCCAATTAGAGAAGAGAATACCTCTCTAGTATGCATCTATAAATCCATCTAAAAATAAGTAAAATGATCATAGTGGACTACAGCGCACCATTAAATATTCTACTACACTTCTCTTAATACAATTCTTCCTATAAGGACTTTTCAAAATAAGGTGCCATAGTTGAAAAAGTAGTCCGATGCGAAGCAATGTCAATTGCATTCGTCCTTGGCCCGAAATTTGGCAGTGTATCAGTCATCAAAATAATTCAAAAATTTTATACCTACAGATTGAACTAAAAAAAACAAGGCTGGCAGACGGACGGACACGTTGAATTCAACAAGTGGTTTTGATCGATCGGGAACACAAGTCCTTTCGAGTGCTGTATACGCCTGCGTAGATTTTATCTTGCTCTTGCTCTATGCTCTTGTAGCACAAGTGATGTAGTGGTGTAGGCTATAAAAAGCAATAAATGAGTCTTTTGTGAAGTAATAAATCCATTTCTGAATTTCATATAACCCGACTTTCACATAAGACCGCGGTACGAATTAATGGCTTTCTAATAGTTTTGAGTGCAAAAGGTATTACAAAGTGTTCGGTGACATTTTGAAGAACAATTACAAAAGACACGGCAATTTATAAGTTAACGAATTAAGCAATGCCTCTCAACTACTTCAACTACTTGCGGAAATCTTTTATGCAGAAGTCAACGAGAGTGACGGGAGCCGTATGCTTGCAGACCCTTTTAGTAAGCAATCAGCTATTATGGAGATCCAAGATTTAACACCGATCTGTGAGTTATTAAGGGGGCCAGACAGTGCTTGGTATAACTATTAATTGGATATCCAAGATTTAACACTCATTTATGAGTTATTAGGATGGCCAGAGAAATAGTAATGTGATTAGCTGCCAGGCGTAGGTGTGTCGATAGTAGAACTTGGATGCCCAAGATTTAACGCAAATCTGCGAGCGATAAGGTTGGCCAGAAAATAGTAGTATGGTTAGTTGCGACCTAGGTCGATGCTTCCACTTGGACATTGAAAAGCTATGGGAAAAAAGGTGGACGGCAATCTACGATGCAAAGATAAATTTAAGGCAAGAGTTACCAAATGCCGCCTGATGTCGAATGCCCGAAAGAATTAGAGCCCGAACTTTAGTGACCACGGGCGTCAAGGTGGCCGCTCATTACTTCGCATGCGAGAAGAATGGCCGTGAGGATTTTTCGATGTGTTCGGAATGTCGGAAACCTGGCACTGCGGAGATAATTATGGTGGGTGAATGATTAGAGTTGTTAGATAGGCCGATAGATAGTCGATGTAAGCGACTCTGAACCACGTACAATCTCTCATTTCTGGTACTCCAACACTCTCATTTTTGGTACAGCCCACTTTAAACGATGTAGCGTAGTCTTACAGGTTGGAGATCGCTTCTATATAACTCTATAGACCGAAATGTTTCTTCTATTTAATACCTAGGAGCAAGCGTAAACGTAAAATTCA
Organism: Glossina austeni; assembly: GCA_000688735.1. Lineage (NCBI taxonomy): Eukaryota > Metazoa > Arthropoda > Insecta > Diptera > Glossinidae > Glossina > Glossina austeni. The sequence goes on from KK502448.1 coordinate 1,064,620, forward strand.
AATGTTATCTGCTTGCATTTATCTAAAATTTTTATTCACTTCATTTCAATATAATTTTAAAATAATATGAAACTTGCCCTTACTTACTTACTTTTTGAACTTTTTGAACTTTTTGAATTTTCGAATACCTATTTCTGTATAATCGAAAGGAACTCTACTATTTCTTTTCTTTCACCTCCTTAGTCGTTACAAAAACAAATAAGATAATTACATTCGATCGTAAACGAATCTTTTATACCCATCGTCGTTATCCTAAAAAAGACAAAAAAAAAGTAAAAGAACTACATATTCATGCTCTATAATATGGAATGGGCGCGATTGATTTTTTCTATTTTCAAAATAAAAGTTTTTTTCGCATAGACGTGTGGGCATTGTAGGCGTGTTCTTGGAAAAGTTTAAGTCGCTTCAAAATTCTTTTGGAAATTTGTAGGCGATATTTTCATTTTCGTTAACGGCAATGATTCTTATTACCACAGATACCGCATAGTTGCGACGACAGACAGATCGACAGACAAAAAGAGCGACATATTTAGGTGCATTACAAATTTGAAAATGACCCAGAATGTTTACAGCAGATGTTATAAAGACGGACAAGCGGACATGCTTAAATCGATGTAGAATTTCACGCTAATCAAAAATTTATAAAAATTGTGGGGTCCCTGATGCTTCTCCTTAGGCGTTGCAAAAGTTTTGACAAAGTGAACAGATCCCTCATCCTTCGGTGACGCGTATAATAAAAATTTTTAAAACTGCTTTTAACAACAACAAAAACAAAAAAGAGAGCGCAAATTTTATAAAAATGCTTCCACATTATATTAAAGTTAAATGTGTGTTTTTTTTTTTTCAAGCATCGTTAGTTTGAGGAAAAATGAAGCAGAAATTATGCATCTTTTTGATTTTCAAATAAACAAGCACAGCGCAAACATAATGTTGTCGTCGTTTGTTGTATAAACGCAGTCCTTTTCCTGCCGTTTTATTCTATATTCTATATTTAGCTCTCTTTCTCTACATATATATATGTACATATAAATACATATGTTTTTGTGTTTATGTAGCAGTAAATATGAATTATTAACATTCGAATAGTCTTTACTAAAGAGCATTCGAATGTAAATTTAAAGGAAATGGAAATAGAGAAAGAGAGCTTTGTTTATTCAATATTTGATTTGTAAATAAACACAAAGTAAGTGCAAAAATCAAGGTGAAAAGCATTAACCGAAACACGAATCACCTGATGATAATAGTGGGTGTGTTATGAAAGGGAACCCTTTTTCTTTTTCTCTTTTCTATTGATTTTAGTAAAAGGTATATACAAATTTATTACAAGAAAGAAACATTTGTTTAACTAGCTTTGCCAGCATTTACTTTATGAGACGTAATTAAGTGCAAAGTTCGAACAGAATTTAATATTTGCCCGTATTACTTCCGTTTAATAATTCAAGAAAGGCATGAATTTTTAATTTGTCTCGCTTTCTATGTTTGGTTATTGTTAGTTGAATGGAAATCGTAGAATTTTGAAAAACATTTAATTTCGAAAACACATAAACTATATTAGCGTAGTTAAAGCAGTTTTTACAAATGTATATCATATTTTCGAATTAGAAAATAATGGGATAGTAAAACACGTTTGTCGGCACATGAACATGAAAAGCTCTTATGCCCGATAAAATTATATTATTTCATAAATAAAATTAAGTTAAATTATGAAATTTTTAAATGGATACCATATTTTCGGAAAAGAAATCATAACTAAATAATCCATACTTTCAAACCAAGATAACAATCTTTGGTTGGTTGTAATTATTTCGTATATAAAACTATACAAATCTATGAAAATTTGAAATGGAAGTTATATTTCCGTACAGGTAAGCTACGTCTCCGAAAAGAATAGTGAGAGTTAATTTCATTTCTGATTTCAACTATCTCGTAAATAAAATTAAAATAGTTTATGAAAATTTCAAATGTGCATGCCATATTTTCGGACATTACGAAATAAACAATATTTTCTGATGGAGAGAACCTTGCATCTGATATAATTTCTTTATTAATATAAAACTATACCAACTTATGAAGATTTCATATGTAAACTATATTTTCGTACAGAAAAGATGTCCTACATTTCACATTTTGGAATAAACAGAATGAATCATTTTCATTTCTTTCTTATACTATTTCGTAAGTAATATTAAAAATAGTTTACGAAAATTTCAAATGTGTATGCCATATTTTCGGACAAGGAAGGCATTACGAAATAAACAATATTTTCTAATAGAGAGAACCTTGTATAATTACCAGTTTATGAAAAAAAAAATTCTCTAATAAAAATTCTATAATTTGACTTAACTACAACAACAATTTGATATAACTATAACAACATAACAAAAAAGATATTTTGTCTTTTAACTATTGAACATTTTCAATGTAAGCTATAATATTATTCAGGACGAAAATTATTGCATTTCCTTATTTATTTTTAATTTGATTTAAATGATTTCAACATATTTTGCAAATTGTTTTAAATTTAAGTTTCGTTCATGGCAAAACCCTGACATCTCTTAATTGACTCATATCACGTTTTAACAATTAAGTTGTTATACGTTTGCTTTTATGCTTTTACTTAAATGCGTAAATAGGGATTATGCTACTTTCATCTCGCAGACGGTAACACTTGGAGATCGCTTCAAGAGACTTTATAAAGTTTACGTTTGGTCATGATTAACTTCAGGGTCTCACTCGATTAAGTGATAGTTTATCCGCAAGAGAAGCCGAGTAGGTAAGAACCACACCTAATAAGTTAGTATTCCCAGGTTGAAATCTCAATGCGTTGAATGTTCAGTCGGTAATGACTTAACGCTTACCGATTGCGTGCCCAGACCCACTGGGCAGTGGCCATCTTCCTATGCCTTTTCCTAAAGAAAGAGAAGAAAAAGAAGTACGACTAACAATTTACTATGCGCACAGTCGGTAATGACATAACGCTTACCGATTGGGTGCCTAATACCACTAGGCGGCGTCCACCTCCCTATGTCTTTCCCTTCCTCCACTTCTGCGGCGTTTTGGTCGTCACTGTGTTGCATGAATAGACGAGTTCCCCTGAGTGATTGATTATTAAAAAAAAAAGGGTCCGACGCGGTTAATAGTTCGTCGATTGGGGCAACTGTCTGTCCACTTGACTATTTTCTGTTTTCGGAAAGCGCAAGAAAAAATTGAGATGAAAAATTTAAATTATTTGTAAATACTCTTAGCCGAATGGGTCGGTAGGTTATTATTATTATTATACTAGCCAGAGAAGTAAATTCTAACACTAAAGTCTTAAAGCCTTAGCATCAAAGGCTGCCGGGTTTATTAAAAACTCTACTGCACTTGAGATTCGAACATACGACCATTGAGTTGCTAGGCGAGATTCTCTGCCTGGTGGATGGCGATAGGTGAATTATCAAAATGAGCATGAAATATATATACAAATATAGAAAGGTTCGTGAGCCATAGAGGAAAACTAAAAGTTTCTATTCTGATATTGGTTTCAAATTTCATTGATTTACTAAGGTAATCAAAACTTTTCAATGAATACAAAAATGATTTGATTTCAACTACGCTGAATGGAACCAGAAAGCTCAACTTGATTGAAAATTAAAACATAAAGCCGTTTAAAGATTCCATAGAGTTAGTATAAGCCAGCTAATACACACACATATCCAAGTTTAACAAAATGCAATTTGTAATGTTTTTTTCTTTGCTATAATGGCTTGAGACCGCAGGTATCAAAGATTCGCTCTAAGGGGCCTCTTTTATTTATAACACATGTTCTTTTTCGTTTCTTTACTACTTTTGCTTATATGATCTCTGATGGTGTTGTTGTTTTTTTTTCTTCTTTTTTTTTGCTTTAATATTATGTAAAAGCTCAGATGCATAGTTTAACTGACAGGCGATGAACAACGTTGCAGAGATTCAACGGAAATGTTGAATATGTTATGCAACGAACAGACAGATACTCGCTATGATGTGTGGCATGGTTGGTTTTGTTCAACGTCACCTGTTTTTTAGCTGAAAGTCAATTTGAGTTGTTTTTTTTTTTTTGTTATCATCGTTTTACTTGAAAATTTAATAATAAATTTGATTTACTTAAGCTTTTACTGGTATGGTATAAGTAAAAAATCAATATTTTTACTTAAGAAATCATTGACTGTACTTTAATTTTAGTTAAAAAAATTCTTTTCAAATCAAAAAATAAAAAAACAAAAAAAGGAGACGAAAGTTTCAAGCAGAGCTTCGTTTATGGTATTCGTGTCCATAATGAATTTCTCGAAACCCCTTAACTCATTTAGTTGTTCATTAGCTGCACACAGCAACAACAACGACAACAACAAGAGCAGCAAGCGCCCTAATAACACACTGATGCTGATAATGTTTTTATTTAGTTTTAGCCCCATGTGTACAAATCTTGTTTCTCCTCAACAATGTATATACAGAGAGACAGCAAATTTTATGGTCAAATAAACATAAAAAACAGATAAGATACACGAACAGCAACACTTTTTTTCTTCTTATGTACTATTGTGTTGTAAATGCAACTAACTTTTAATATAAAAAAATTACAATTTAACTTTATATTAAACACTTTTGCACCATATATACGAGGAAATTGCTTTGTAATAATAAAGAGCACAACAACAACAACAACAACAACAACAACAACACTAATAGTAATAATAAGTATAGCAAGTGTTGAAAAGTTGAAATAAATTAAAAATTACTTTTCAATAAAAGTTTTCACGTGCGTTAGGGAGTTTATGTACGGATCAATAAGTACTGGGAATTATTTAATTATGATAAAGACCTCATAAAAGCGAGAAAGTTATATGGAAACTTTTCACTTTTTAACCAAGGCAATGATGATTTGCAGATAATTAAGTTTTAAGTTAAGTTCAACTAAAGAAGAAGTAGTTTATTGGCAGCAGGTGTTCGCATCTTTGTGTGTTGTGTGTACAAATAAGTTCTGAGGGTTTTTTTTTTGTAACTTTGAAGCATTACTCAGAGAAATTGATATAATGTGTTTTATTCAAAGTTCGCTAGCTATGACTTCTCCTCATTTCTCAGGCAGCTTCTCAATTCCATCTCGGAAAAGATCCCATCTTTTAAGGCTATCCTTAAAAGAACCAGTATTTTGCTAACGTCATAAGAATCGAAGCATTGTTCGAACAAAGAATAAGTCATCCATAGGGACCTTAGTCGTGAGGACTTATATCCGCTGATAACAGCGGGGAGATAGAACTGCAAACATTTCTTGAACAAGTTTTGCTATACGAAGTCGAATTTCTTTATACTAACAACTCATAATGTTATGACTGTTGCTATATTATGCCCATTTTTTTGTAGGAATTGTATCAATCACTGAATGTAGTATTCCTTAGGGACGGTCTCAATTAAATCACCACCAGCTAACTCCCTCAAATTGGGCCATCAAGCATATTCGGCCTTATGGTCGATGTAATTGATTCGCATACATTGTATAATGATTATGTAAGTTTTGGTAAGGTAAATATATGGAAATCTCAAGTGCGAAAGCCAAAAAAATATTATTAAGTCATAATTCCCGTAACGATTACGATTATAAAGTCTGTGTTCGCGGGTTTAAAGCCCAATGCGATGGGGTTACAGTGAGTGAGTGCGGTCGTAGTTACAGTGAGACGCTAAAAGCATAACATTTACTGATTGGACATACGCCCACTAGGCTGCGGCCGCTTCCATGTCTCTTCCTCTCTCCTCACTTCTTTCCGACCGCGATCGCATTGTACGAACAGTGGATATCCCCTAAGTGATAAGCCGTAAGATATCCCTTCATAGCAGGAAGAAGTAGTTGGCATTGTCCAGAAGCCCATGTCTATAAATTCTTCTTTGCTTTGCGCTTCTTAAGAATATTTTCAGCGAACACTGCAGCAGCAGTTCATTTGAATGAGTCGTGCGTGATATCAAAGCAGAAGTTCTCTCCTTCTCTCTTCTCTCATATTTCAAACAAAGGAATAAATTCCTGATATTCGCTACGTATATAGCGATATACTACATGAGATATATCACCCCTTTACTAGCCTAAAATTATATATAAATTATATAAATTTTATATAAAATTATAAGTGAGGACTTCTTAAGGTAGGCTTTTCTAAATTAACTTAAAATTCTGATCTAATCTAATCTGCCCTTAAAGAGGAACTCTGAATAGCCTTACTTGTGATGGCTCTTTAAGATTCCTCTTGAAAGGAGTGCAAATATCTTATTGATTTTCTCTACTCTATCACGAACTCTAACTGCCTAGTCTCTACTACGTTTAACTAAGATAATTACTTCAGATCATAGGTTTAGATAAGATGCCACACTAAATTAATTTGGGACCTAATGTCGGCGGCAGAGGATATGACACCCTACTTGAGATAATGAGACTCTAAGATCTGTTTTTTTTTTTACTAATTTTCATTTAGATCCTAACATCATTCATTAAACCTATTTGAGTTTCTAATCGCTTATCTTCACAGCGCCCTTAAAGCAATTGTCAAGAAATGCTGATGACTTTTAGTTGTTTACTTGAGATGAAGAGCATCTCGGTTTCGTTTTAAAAGGAGTACAATGTTTTTTTTTTGGTGTTTTATTGTGTTTCTTTAGTTGTTCAACTTTTTGCAGTCAGAGGGAAAACATTTCCTGTATTTATTCTTGTTAAGGATAAGGACTTGTAAACCAGCATTTAACAACATCCACAAACATTTATCATAAAATTCTGTTAACATATTTAAGGAAAGAAATTTTTATAAATTTTTAGGTGAATTGTGGTTCCCTTGCAAATCAGACAGACAAATTACTTTATAATCCAAAGGAAAGGAGAGTTAATATATATATATATATATATATATATATATATATATATATGTATAAAAGAGATGAGTTTTTCATATTGTACGTCAGTGTAAAGGAAACTTTAAGTTTGCTATCTGCTTAATTTTTTTAAAGTTTTTCAAAAGAGTAAAAGTTTTCAAGTGAATGGTTCGTAGATGAATTTCATTTACTCTCGATACACTGCTGACTACTTTTACTAGCAATATCCGGACACTGCTTTAGGATATATATGTTTTTTTATTTTTTATTTTTATAACATTTATTTACAAGCGATAGAATATATTGAGGCTTTGTTGCGTGATTTACTTTAATAGATTTTTAACTGGTCTTCTTGAACAACGAAAGAAATGTCATGCAGAATTAGTGGCCTTTTTTTTAAATCAATCTTTACGTAAAAACACCAAATCCTTTAGTAGATATTGAATGAAATTTCGAAAAAAAAATTTCGGTGGATGTGTGGATATTGATGTTATCATAATTTTTATAACACCCACAAGGAAGCTTCAGACACCTCATACAAATATATGTATATATTTAAGTATGTCCATCTGCCCATCGACATGCGTGTCGGTAATAAACATTTTTCTTGTCGCAAAAATGATGAATGAAATGGTTTCAAATTTGACACAAAACATTGGAGGTTCTTGAACTAAAAACGGACCAAATCGGTCAAAATTGGCAATTCAATGAAAGCAACTCTGCTTTCAAAAGAAAAAAAAATAAAAACTGTCCATATTTCACTTTAATATAAAAGTGATGGATATAGAAGATTGGATTACAGCGGGTAATCAAGTCGCATTTTAGTATAAAAGTGATGGTTTTAAAGGATTGGATTTTAGCAATTATTTCACAATTTCACACTCGTTCATTCCCCATGAAAAAAAGAGAATGCGACCTGTAGGAATATTACCAAGGCGGGTGTTATAACAAAAGGACAATTATCTTGCAAGTGCTCTCTGTAAATAAAGACTTACTTTCCGTAGGAATGGTTGTCTTCGAGAGATCTCGTACTAATTTAGAATGTCGAAATACTATTACTTAGCCACTTTTGTCGAGAAATTTTGAAAATTTCCATTTTTTCCATACAATGACTTTTCAAAATAGGTCGAAAAAGGGGACCAATTCAAATCATTTTCAATAGCTTTCGTCGTTATAATGGGAGTGGTCGAAAAAGTCGACCGATCCAAACCACTTTCAACAGCATTCGTCCATGAGTCAAAACATGTCACTGCACCAGACCATTTTCAGCAGTGTTCGTCCTTAGTCAAAACATCTCACAAATTGCAGCTTGAACACATATTTATATGGACAGATACGGACAGACAGACAGGCTTAGATATAACAAAAGGTAGGTCTATCCCAAGTGCCTCTGCGTGTTACATACGCCTGCACAAGTTTAATATACTCTGCATCACAACTGGTGTAAGGTAGAATAATAAATTGTGTAAATAAATTCGTACCAACGATTCGTAATTTCATAATTAAAAAGAAATAATTCCAATTAAGTGGCCATTGTAAATCAACAATGAACTCTTGTAAATATTAAAAATATTTTCTTGGTAAAACAATCGATTTGTCACAGCAACTACCTTCAAGAAAATTTGTAACCAAGATTGTTGCCCGAAAAAATTTGCTTTCACCTAAGAATTATCAGCATCTCCTATAGCGAAAGCAGGGCTCAAGTATAGTTTTTCTTCTTGAAGTCACAACTTCGTTTGATGCTGCGGCCGTTTCTTCCGTGAGTCTCCTTTTCAATAAAAATCCACTTGCATTTAAAGCAGAATTATCTTGACAATCTATGATGGAAAAAGGACTACAACTTTGCTTTTCTTCTATAGGCCACATCTTGCAACGACATTATTAGGTCATCGCTTTTTCGGACGAGCCTTCTTATTAGCGATATATTCTTTAAAGACTAGTTAGAATGAAGGCGACTTGAAATCATTTGTTTTTAATTCAAAATTGTCTGGGTCACTTATGAAGAAGCGAGAAATACTCAAGCTTTGCTTTGATGTCGTTATAAGTCACTATTTCTTCCCATGGCTTATTACTGTTATTAAGAAAATCCCAAGAAAATTGGTCACATGAAGGCTCCTGCTCTTACATCGGAATTATGCTAATAGCTTATGATAAAGAAAGTGCCACAACCCCGCTTTTCTTCTCGAAGCTAAACTTTGGCGCGATGAAAGCTATCGTTACACTGTGACACTGTTTGGCCACCAGGCAACGATTCTGAGGCGTCGCCACCATGACCTCTGAGCTCGAATGGCATTTCATTACATACTCATACAGGTACTTTCTCCGCCATATCTTAAAGTAGTACAAACTGCTGATACTACTTCTGATTAATGTTCTCTTCATTTCTTGAGAATGAATATAAAAAGCATAGATAAGGTTAGAAGAAAACTGTACTGGCAATTAGGACTCTCAATACCTCAACTACTATCCCTTCCCAAGCATGAAAGTCATGCTACAAAGGGTCTATTCCCGTTTAAGCAAGCCCCCTCCCCTTGCCCTTCCCATCCAAGAAAAACTAAACTGCAGTAAATTAAATGCTATATTCTTCTCTCTCTGATGTTGGGCGAAATCTTAAATAATCTTAGTAAGAATTATATAAATACCTTAATAAACCTTTAATAGATATATACATATATAAATGATATTAATATAAATTGTAAGCATAAAAGATTATGTTACATGTACATATGTAAAAGACCGAAAGTCCCTTGAATGCTCGGCGATGACCAATACTATCAAAAGTTAGTTGTGTTGGTTGTATTTCTTTATACAAACTATGAGAACTTATGAGCGAGATTCACGTAAACACCCAAACACCCAAACGGGGAATGAATGCATTCGGAAGATAGTTCTTTATAGCCTGTAGGTGACAAAACGAATTACAGCAATCGGTTTCTGTAAATCTCTTAGTTGGTTGCTTTGCTCAACTGCGTTATTATGCCACTTACCCGACCATAAAAGTTGCTTTTTCCTCTTCTACCTGAAAATGTATTTTTGTGATTTCATTTCATTTTCCTTTGACAACGAGAAAGTGTAATTAACTCTTATCAAACAATATTTAAGGGTTTTAAATATTGCAGAGTATTCGCTTGAAAACACAGTCAGCCGACGTTCTTAAATTAGTTCATTTTATAAAATAAAATATTATTATGTTTGGCTTACCAGCTATCCTCTCAATTGAAGGTAAGGAGAATAAGATTTTCTGCATCAAAATTTAAAGCTCATTTTCAATCTTTAGAAAGAAATTCTAGCGAAAGGTTGAGGTGAGAAGAGAACTTGAATTGGATTGTAATGAAAATCGCAATCTTTCGTGAAGTACATGATCTAAGTGAATCGGCTTAAAATTTACATGATGATAGCAAAATTACTTATGCATCGGATGGTTACTTTGGGCCGTGTGGTGAAGAGGGAAAATGCAGAAAATTTTTGTGTTTATAGATAAAAGTTTTTTATAAATCGGAAACGTTTCACTTGTATCACAGTGTGTCGATGAAAGCATCTTTTTCAGCTTTCGAAACATAAGGCGTAACAGAACAAACCAAAAGAGGGGTCTACTTTTTTCGGCGGGTGTACCTACTAAGGGATAAAAGACACCTAATCGTAGCCAACCACGTAGAGAATTTCAATAATCTCAAGCGATGTTTGCACTGCATAAATGAAGCAACGTTCGCAAAGCTTCATCAATGCAAAGTTCGCACAGCTCAAGCCATGTTGGCATAGTTGAAGCAAAATTCGCATAGATCAAGTAATGTTCGCGCATAGCTGAAGCAGCGTTCAGAGAGCTCAAGAGGTGTTGGCATAGCTGGAGCAATGTTCGCACGACTCAAGCGATGTTCGACAGGTAAGGCTCTGTTCGCATAGCTGAAGCAATGTGCTCCCAGGTCAAGTGGTGCTTGCATAACTCAAGCGAGGATCTTTTCTAAAGGAAACCCGTTCATTCATGCCAAGGTGCCAGGGGATAGCACATTCCGCGATTTTCGGAGCTAGTGCCGCAATTTAGCAAAACTCACAAACAGATCCAGGCTCAGCAGTAGATAGTTCAAGCTCATGGAAACCTGATACTGTCTTCTGCCAATAAAGGCTGAGATAAATCGGGCGTAGACATACCTTAACTTATTCCATTCCTTAATGACTTCAAGCTTCTGTGTTGATCAATTTTATACCATTTTAATCTTAGAACTCTTAAATCTTGAACATTTCGAAATGTGGTCTGCCATACGTAAAGTGTTATAAAAAAAGTATTTCATTAAATTAAATAAACATTTTATAAAATTAAATCATTTATTTCGTATTTTAACTTTTTAAATCTTTTACTCTTCTAAAGACTTTTGCCTTCATTAATAAAAATGTCATTTAATTGCTTTCCAAAAATAACAGAGAAAATAAAAAAAGAGAGAACCCTTAGGATAGTTTTAACGTTAATGAGTTGTTTGCCAAGTTTAATTAAACGGTACGAAAATTAAATTTCAATTGCAAAAATGATTTTATTCTTAGCCGTCAGTTATCGTCTGTCCTTTAGTGTCGTAAAATATATGTAAAAATTCCTTTTTCACTTTCAATTAAAATTTAATGAAAATTAATTAAAAGTTTTTCCCGGGCCACAAGTACAGTTAAGTTAGGCTTTCAAACAAAATGATACATCACTCTTGTCAGACCGTTTGTAATGACGAGAGATATGCCTACTATGTTACATAAGGTACATGCGGCATTGTGTAGCAACTACGCAAAGGGCCATTCTTCTGTTTTGTCGGAAGTTTTTCTTCGCTTAATTGCATGCATTAAGCTGCAAGACTCTCTTCACTTGATATAAAAATATTATCTCGGAACGAACAGATCAAATATCGTATCCACTGTAAGTCACCTGGCGGCAGCTCATGAATATTCGTACAAACTGAAAGCATACCTTTATGCTTCGCACTATTTGGATCGTAAAAACTGAAAGCATATCTACTTGGATAGATATACCCACTGCCTTAAATTCGTATACACATCTGGTTTTTTAAGAATTTGCCTGATTTTCAAACTGAACCGGAACAAAGTGATAAGAAAGAAATTCGAGGCAAAACTGATGAACTTCCGAGAATTTTATCGTAATTGGAAAAGGCAGATAGATAGACGGGTCAAGCAGTTGAACTTTGCTAAATAGTTTCCACATTGTCGCAACTGGCCACCAGAATTCCATTCCCATTCTACATAGATTTATCTTTACAAAGATATTAGATTATATAACCCTTAAGATGGAGGGCATGCAAGAGTCGTTTCAAATCGATTGTGGCCATTTTTTTTGCCTCACTTTTAATATTTCTATAAAATATTAATAATTTTTTAAGCGTTGAACACAAACGCACAATTCTGAAATAGTTAAATAAATTAATATTTTTTTCATTTAAAAAATGCTTCAATTTTATGTTACGTTAAGTGTCTGTCTGTGGAAAAGTATTGAAATTCTTTAAAATTTCTGAACTGAGTATCGTAATAAAATTGTTATCAAGAGCGGCTACAAAATCAATTCGATCGATATGACAAAAGCATCTGTATACCGTGCCCAGCTATAAAGTTTCTTGTACTTCTTTGGCGTGCAATTCTGTTATGGCATTGAAAAGTTTTTCTTTACATTATCATAAGAGTGAAATAATAAATGAATATCACTCATACGCCTCATTAAATTACAATATGTTTGAGTTTTATTTGTGATATATTTTATGTAAAATATATAAATTTTTATATGGGCTTTCAGTGGGAAATGATAACCGTCACGCACAAACACACGTACAAACACGCACATAGGGGTTTTATTAAATCTATTAATTGTGAATATTACGTGCAAATAGAATTTGCGACGTGCGTTTATAATTTTTACATTTTGAGAAAAGTTCACTATGAATCTTTGAATGTTCCTTTACTCGTCCACGCGCCCATTCTCACGCCTATATATGCATTATTTAATATTTTATTACTCACTACACCTGTTCATCCATGTGTTCATGCGTTTTCTCATCATAATCTCATTCATCTTTTCGTTCATCTATTTGCTCATATGTACTCCGATCTCTGTAGCCAATGGTCATTAGTTCATCCAACTGTCCATAGATCGAACCATGCCATAGCATGCCCATCTAACCGGTCATTTGTTTATCTATCTACCAGTTCAAATGTCCGTCAGTTCGACTTTTCCTTACACCATTCATTTGTCCATATATCCGTTCATCCACTTGTAAATGGATTTGCTCGTTCGTCTCTTTATTCATCTATCCGCTTACATATTCTTAAATACTTCGCACTCTGCAATCAATATTCATTAGCCCACTTATCTGTCCACATCTCCGTCCATCTATTTGCATACCCTCATGATCGTTCGTTCATCGATATGTTTTCTTATTCATATAATCTTCATTATCCCATTCATTCGTTCATACGCTCATCCATACATACTTACATCCATCTGCCAGATCATACATGCGTACGCTCTTCGATCTGTGCTTCCAACTTTCCTTAGCCCATTCATCTTCTCATACGTCCGTCCATCTGTTTGCATCTTCGTCCAATGTTCATTTTCCCATTCATCAGTCCGTACATTCGTCTATCCCTATTTACGCTCATCTGTCAGCTCACAGATTCGTAAGTTCTCCAATCTGCGCAATTAATGCTCATTTGTCTATCCATTCGTCTACCTGTTCATTTGCATGTCCATCTAATCATTCATTTATTTATCTATCTATCCATTCGTATGTCCGTCTGTTCTTCGCTCTGTACATCCAATGTCTGTGCATCTTCCAATCTATTTAAACATCCACTTGTGCGCCACTTGTGTCCAATCATTCGTCCGTATATTTTTCGATACATGCATCCAATGTTCGTTACTCCATTCATTCGTCCATACATCTGTCCATACATTTATATGCATTCATTTAATCATTAATTTCTTCGATGTGTTCATTTACCTGTAATTTTAACATTATAATCATTTTGTTTTTGCAAATTTTTGAAGAGAACATCAAGAAATGTACAAAGATTCAGTTTTAAGTTTCAACTTCTTCTTTAAATCCCTTTTACATACGTTTTTACTTTAAAAAAAAATTAAAGAAAAATCTTTACTTTATCTCTTGTACAGTAAGTGCATCCATTTATTATGCTATATATGAATTTTCAAAACACGCAAACACTAACAGAATGTATTTAAAAATTATGCATACATACTGGTAATGGTACGCACTTAGCTTAGATTATCTTGAATGTGTCTGCATTTCGCATGCATACCACTTATGACATTTTGTGACATTTAAACAAAACGCAAAAAAAAAAAAAAAGAAGAGAAGAGAAGAGGGAAAAAATGAAAGTGAAAGTTAAACTAAAAAAGGGAAAGTGAAATTCATTGTATTTTATGTCTCATCATCAGCGTCATTATCATCATTATCATGTTATTGAACTCTTTGCTGATGACAGACAAAAAAAAATATATATATACATATATACATGCATATCTATACATACATATATTTTCTAATATAAAATTTTCTCTCTTTTACTTACACGCATATCCATACATAAAGTGAAGTTATAAAAAATCTTAAATAAATGTGTAGAAAAAAAAAGTTTTGTTTACATTTTTACTACTGTCTGATAGTTTTTATAATTGATTTTATTCTCTTTTTTCATATTTTTAATGTTTTTCTTTTTTTTGAAAACGATTTCTATCTAAAGCAATTATAAATACAATCTATTGGATAAATATTTCAACGTTTGCTATAAAATGTGTATTGTTTATTTTAGGTTTTAGTAAAAAAAAAAAAAATTTTTTTTTTCATTTCAAAGCGAAAACAAAATCCATTTTAATTGCCAGGATATTATTTAATGGATGATAAACACAATAAAACATTTATGCCATCATATGCATTGATGTCATTTAACTAACGGTTTCATTTGGGGAAACCATTTGCAGATAATCATAATAAATATTTTTTTATATCTGCCAAAAAAGTACCGGGAAAGGCAAAAAACTCCAACACATTTCCTTAGGCAATCATTAGCGGCTTAAAAAATTTCTTTTGAACTAAAAAGCCTTCATCTTTAGTAACGCCTTTATGTCAAAGCTTTAAAGTTGTCATCGTAAGTGTTCTATGGTTCTATGGTTAGTAACAGATAATCCCTAGAGGTTCTTCTTAGAATTCACTTTTGCAAAACGATTTGCACGAATTAGAAGAGAAGAGTTCATAGCAAGGAAAAAGTCACTTTAACAGGGCTGTTGTGAACAACACAGACACGTTACATGTCACAAAGAAGTCACAAGTTTCTTTTTTTCTAATTCCGGTAGCTTAAGAACCTTGTTGTTATTGAACAGTTCTTCCGGCATACCAACTTTCAACAAACTTGTAAGACTAGTGACCGTTCAGTAGGCCGAATCATTTGTACCCATCATTTTTTTCTTTTTTTGTGCTGAATTGAAAATTTTATTGTTACTTCCATTTTAGGGTATGAGTAAGAAGGAAAAACCCAATTTTTTTGCTTTCGAAAACAGAGACGCTCTCAGTTTTTGTGGCACCGCACGCGTGTCCTTTAACTCTCAAATTTTGCACTCTCTCTCAAACAGCGTCTTAAATTTCACGATCTGCGAAGAGACTGATGAAGCGAAGCATGGGCATGCCTAGATGAGCTGAGTGCTAAAGGGTAAAGGGAACCCTTGACATGTCTAGATAAGCGTAGTATTTGATATTGGTCAAGCCCACGTATTTCTGAACCTTCCCTCCGCGTATCTCAGACGTTTTGACAAAAGAATTACACATCAAAACGCTTTATCCTTAGGTGGCCGATTTTGTTGTTGTTAATTTTTCTATAGACACTCTACCATTGGGCGTATCTTTCGACCGATTTGGTCTATTTTCAATATCAGCCAGGGTGCAGAAAGCTCCAATACTTGTATTAAATATGAAGGCAATGTTTTCATGTTTACTTTAAGGAGAAGATTTACCATAGACGTTAGGCGTGCAGAAAGGCAGGCAGACGGACACACGGATATGCTTAAATTGATTCAGTAATTGATGTTGATCAAAAAGCGGGCCTTTTAAAGTCTCCCTCTGGTTATTATGAACGTTGTGAGACCATCCTTTGGTGGTAGAAGTAAGAGATTAAATTCTTATTCAAGTTCTACTTTAAACCGAGCGAATAAATATTCGAAACCTCATAAACGTGAAATCTTTGCAAAGTGACTTGGACGTGAAAGCTAGATAAATATTTGAGCTATAATTCTATATAATCTTCAACTTTTACTTCTATTATTTGTTTATTTTTTCCCGTCCATCGCAACTTTATGTGTCCTCTCACAAACAAACTCCTAATAGTATGAAATGTTAACCGCTTCATTTTATTAACACTAAATCTTAAACTTTACACATGTTGTCTGCACTGACATGAATTGATCTAGAAAAATTATATCTCACCATATGCATATCTCTATTTTAAATAGTAAACAATAAGCGCATTATCGTTAGTACATCATTTACAAAAAACTTTCAATAAATTCAATAAATATTATCTGCTATCACAACTAGCTGCCAATAACTTTGATTCTCTCAACACTTTATTTAAAAAAAACAAAAACAAATTTATAAAAGCGCACACACATATGTCTGTAGCAAAGTAAACTTTGAAAATTTATTATAACTTTTAGTCACCTTGAAGGAATTATATTGCATTTAAAGCACATCACCGATGTAATTTCATTGTTACTTCATGATTAACATCGTAATTGAGGGAAATTAATTGCTGACCACATAATACTAAGACAGATGGTTAGATAGAAGAATTTGCTTACTAAACACTCTTTGATCAATTTACTATAGAGATTAATTCTATAGATATATAAGTACGTAACGTACTATAGAGATTAATGCCATAGATATGTATATATAGGTATACAGGCATACATCTTTAATTGTCATTTGTATGCATAATATATATCAATTAATAGATTTTAAGGACTAATTGCCTTCAGAGGCTTTTTGTACTCATTATTAATTGCATTACAATACTCTTCATGTAACTGCAGTAGAACTTTGTGAATTATCTTCAAATATACATAGAGAATTTCACATGCATTCATATATCTCATGTGCTTGTTGTGATATCTTTTCAAGTTTTCTTTACTTTGCTTTTGCTTACAGGAGTCTGGCAGCTTTCTACCGTCGTACGAAGCAATTTCCTTTGCTGTTAAAAGTATTGCTAATAAACTTAATTGGACTCAGGTGGATATTTATGTTGGGGGTAAGCAAAAAAAAAAAAAATTACATCAATATAGTAAAGTACCAGAATTTGGAAAGTAAGAGCATTAAGTGTAAAACAATTTTAACTCTGCGGAATTGCATTAACATATTACTTTCGGATTAACAATTTCTGTCACCTTGAAGGACAGTAGTAGTAGTAGTAGTAGTTGTAGTAGTAGTAGTAGTAGTAGTAGTAGTAGTAGTAGTAACGGTAATGGAAGACGTAGTAGTGATAATAGCAGTACAAATATTGTAATACAGGATAGCTCTCTTGATAGTGGAAGAATTCTTTCTAATAGCACTAAAAGTAAAAATAGCAACAATAATAGCATTCGTAATACTAAGGAAATAAGTGGCAATACTGTAGTAAAGGTAACAGCGGTATGAATAGTGACAGATAGTAATAGTAATGGTACAAATATGCGTAATAATATTCGCAATACTAATAGTAGTAGAAAAAGTGTAAGATAGAGGAGCTCATTTTGATAGGAGTACAATTTTTGTTGTTGATAGTAGCAGCAGTCGAAATAGCAATAATAACAGCAATCGTAATAAGAAGTAAATAAGTTAGTACAGTTTCACTAATTCTCTAGCTATACTGATAGTAGTAGTAATGGCAAAGGTACCAATAATACTAACGGTGGTAGAAATACCGTAATAAAGGTGAACTCATGTTGGCAAGGGTACAATTCTCCTTAATAGCATCAGTAGTAGAAATAGCAATAATAATAGCAACCGTAAGAAGAAGTAAATAAGTTATAATAGTTCCAGTCATACTAATAGAAGTAATAATGGTAAAGGTACAATCAATTATACTAAACGCAATACAAGAGGTTTAGTAGCATTTTGCATGATAGCACAGATAGTAATAAAAGCGACAGGAGCAGAAATAGTAATAGTAACAGTTGCGTGAGTAATGGCATTTCTAGCTCATGTTGCCAGTGGTATTATTCTTCTTAATAGCCACAATAGTACATATGGTGATAACAATAGCAGACGTTATAATAAGTTAATAAAATGGAGTATCACTAATAGTAATAGTAACAATTGTGTGAGTAATGGCGACCTTGAAAATACTAATAGCAGTAGTAATGGTAAAAGTACAAGTACTAATATTAATAGTAGTAGAATAGTAGAATAGTAGTAGAAATAGTTAAATAAGAAAGATCCTGCGTTCATTTCAGTAGCATTTTGCGTGATAGCACATGTAGAAGCAGCAGTAGCAGAAATAGTAACAATAACAATAGTTGTCGTAATAATACCAAAATAAAATGGAATAACTTCTTCTTCTTTTTCTTCTTGAATATTCAGCGAGTCCTACGGCGGATCATTCACCGCGTAATGAGAAAAAGTCACAGTGTGACTACAAAATGAACACAATGACGGAATTACATTAGTGGTAATAACAACTGTTGTATAACTATTGCCAGTAGTAGTAGTAGTAATGATAGAAATGGTAGTAGCAATGATAGAAATGGTAGTAGCAATGGTAGAAATAATAGTAATAACAGTAATAATAATAATAAAAGTAGCAAAAGTGTTATCATTCAAGAAAAATTACCATACCATTTTTCTCATCAGTACCGGTAATAATAGAAGTAGTAATTATATAGTTAATGATAATAATAGAAATCCTAATATTACGACAAATCGTGATAGTATCAGCGAAATAGCAGGGAGAAGGAATAGCAATACAATATAATAGCAATTAAGAATAGGTAAGTTGTAATAATAATAAATAGCAGCAACAGTCACAATATCTGCAGAAATGCTCTCATAATAATACTAATAGAAATTATAGCAAACGTAGCAGTAGTAGCAGTACAAGATGTGGTAATAGTAAGTACTACTACATATTAATAAATAACCTTACTTTAGTAATATTAATAGTAACAGGAACTGCAGAAATGGCACTCATAGCAATACTAATAAGAATTATAGTAAACGTAGCGGTAGTAATCATTTTCGTATGCACTATTTATTTGTTTATGGGAAAGCCTTGCAACCACGTCTGTAGGACTCGGCATATTCAAAACTTTAAGAAATGCTAATTATAGTAACTGTAGCAGAGACGGCGATAATAACAGTTGTTGTGATAGTAAGAAAAATCGCAATAGTAATAGCAAAAATAATAGCAACACTAATGTTATTGTTAGTGATAGTAAAACAAAGAGCAACGTTAAATAGAGAAAGAATAACAACAACATTAGACTTAGTAGTAATACTCCGAAAAACCGTACTTGAAATGTTAGAAGAAGTAGTAGCAATAGAGTTATAACTTGTGAAGCTTGAAAATTTTTACTTTCTCTTGCCAGGGTGTGGTTCTGCGGCTATTTCAGGCATTTTTATCTTCGATGATTATATTTTCCCGTATGAATAAAGAATCCTACTATCCGTTAAATATTATAATTAAGTTTTATTTTTCTTACTACAACAAGTACCTAGAAGTAGTAAGAATGGAAAACTTAACGTCCCGATATAGGATAAACTCATAGCAATATGAGGCTATTCTCGTCGCAACGACGAATTTTTAAGGTAATTAAGAGAAAATCTGTGAACACATTTATTGATTATATCAATTTGACGTCGGTCAGAAGGGACGATCCCCTATCAATATATGCCTAACTCGGCAACCTATGATGGACAAGTTGAAGCGGATGATTACGGATTATTTTTACGTTTCTAACGAAACATACCTTAAAGCTTGCATTTCTTTAATATTCAATGAAAATCCTTATCCTGAAGGATCCTTAGTTATCGCCTTAAATCAAGAAGTCATTAATTTTGTAGTTTTTTAATTTTCTATTTTATTTATTTAGTTAATTTACGCGCTTATGGTTATAAACGGAAATTTTTTTCTTTTAATTAGATGATGAAATAATAATAAGGAAGCCTTTATTTATCCACTTAACATTACCGACATAAAACGCAATCGTAAATTTTCCTGAATGTTACTCATAAAGTTTATTTTACATTTGAAAACAAACAAACTCGTACAGAAAATATGCATAAAGTAGGGGAGAAATGATATATAGTTTAGGTCGTTTCTCTTGCTACCGATTACGCGTCAAAGAGACTTTGCTATTGAATGTAAGAAGTTAAGCTGCGCTGATTACCAAAGCAGGATTTCTATAGAAGTTGAAATAATTCTCATTTTCTAAGGTTTCCTTCCAAGCTATTAAGCAAATTTTTAAATATTTATGATTCTCTGCGAAGTTATGCCAGTTTTCTGTATACAATCACCGTATCGTGTTTAGTCTCTTATTTTTATACTCTAAACCTTTTGTGGTACAAGAATAAATTAAGTTTGTGCAACTGTGTGCAACATTCGGAATTCAGGTCCACCACCGATCGATTCAGAATCACTTACTTTAATTATATCGATCTAAGGTTGTCTGTCCGTTTGTCCATCTTGTTTTCTTGTGTTCAATCTACGGACTGCATTTCTTGAAATATTCATTCATATAGCGTTTGTTACACTGACGTGTTTTCGCTCAAGCACCAACACTTCGGATTGGATCACTTCCCGTAGCTGTAGGGTGATGTAAGGATACTGGAAAAAATGCATCTGAGGTTACGAATACTGAAGATTCCGTAAACTAAGTCATAGTTAGAAAGGGTTTTGCGATATTTCTTCTTATTTTCAAAATGATGAAATTCCTATATATCTGTCCGGCGCCAGCATAAGCAACCTAGGAAGTAATCTTCAATTTGGATTGGGAGTTTTTCTCCCTATTGAAGAATATGCTTCAAACGTGCTTTCTTGTGGGTAGCTATGGTTATGATCGATTCAGTCTTATTTAGGAGATCAACAACTTCACAAACTTAAAGATATGCAAAAATAGGTCGATGACTATTTCGTCTCGAATTCATCAAAGCTCCACCGGCAGACTATTCACAAGCTACTCGAGAAGAGGCAAAAGGGCGAACACACTGATGGTGAATAGTCCGTTTATTAAGATTTGTGACAAATATATTTGCAATAAAGTTGAGTTTTATAAAAAACGAGCAGACTTTATTATAATAACAATCGTCCAAATGGATGTTTTTAAAAGTCCAAGCCAGTTCGTGCGGATGTGTGCAATATCATGCAAGACTTGAGATACACTCCGATTGATTTAGAATCACTTTTTGGATCGATCGAAGCTTGTCTGTCTGTCCGTCCATGTTCATGTATTCTTGTGTTCAATCCACAGGTTGTAAGTTTTGAGATATTGCCACGAAATTTTTTACACAAGTGTGTTTAGGCCCATGGACGAACGCTATCGGATAGGACCAATTGTTCGACCACATAAGACCTCATGTCGAAGAGCCATTGCCTGAATAGCTGTATTAAACGAACGGTTGTAGAGTATTTAATAGTGAGCCGCGTCCCGCTATAGTATCTTCACTTGTTTATTTTCATATATAGCAATCACACACAATGGCAACATATCTTGTCTTATTTTATCTTAATAGCTATCCTCGATTGCATTTTAACGGCAGACAGAAAAGCCGGATGCCACCTGCTTATTAATGACTAAACGACTGAAACAGCTTTTAGGCTTGCCTTTTTTTCTCCTGCTTACTTTCAACTTACGGTCGACAATGTATGGACAGGTAAATGAAGCGATGACCATTCGATGTTACATAGTCAGTGAATAAATAATTACGCCCCTATCCTCAAGCGATTATTGTACTTAAATTATATGAATTTTTCCTTTCTGTTACCCTTTAGTTAGAAATTGTAAGCTTTACAAACATAGACGGATTTCGTTTTTTAATTATTAATTTATGTGCATAAGTAAATGCTTTTTACAACATTATCCGAAAAATGAGGGAAGTAATGGTTTTCAGTTGAAAATATCAAAATTTTTTTTTTTTTTTGATTAAAATATACGAATATTAGCTTTTCTGATAATATCTTTCACATCGTCGTAACACAAACCACTCACTTAGGAGAGTTCAAAAGGTTCTTGCATGCATTACCGAAACTAAACTAAATGTTGCGGTGTAACTGAGATATGTTCAGCGTATGCGTTAAATCTTCTACATCTAACCATCATACCATGGACCTGTAGATGTTCTCTGTCTCTTTACCTTTCGTCTCTTTTGCTCTTTATAAATTAAAAGAGTTTCTGTATGAATGTTAAAACTGTTTTTATTGCAAATACATTAAAGATAAGTGGAAATTGAAAATGATTGTTACCATAAATAAATATATTGAGCGTTATAATGGCAAAGTGTTCGATACAAACGTTTTATTATTCGAATATGTATATATAAATGTATATGTATGAAAACATGTCATGTATTCGGCTTTAGCATTTTAGATTTGTAATCTTTACTAAAAAATATGTTGATATTTGCTAAGGGAATTTCCTTTTATATAGCCATCACTAAAGCACGGGACGTGTACTCAGTTTATTAAAACGTTTGCAACACCCAGAAAGAAGCTTCAGAGACTCCATTAAGTATATCCATTCTTGATCAATATGGAATTCTAAATCAAATTAAGCATGTCTGTCCATCGGTCTGTGTCTGTCTGTCCCTCCTTCTGGTTGTAGTAAACATTCTTGTGGTCGCGAAAGTGCGGCAATTGACTTCAAATTTAGCAAAAAGATGAAAAGTTTTTTTACGCAGGTTGGCATTGAAAGTGAGCTAACCCAGTAAAAAGGGACGACTACAGTATGAAACAACCTGGGAAATCCTCTATTTTCAAAAATAAACCAACTTTAGTCGTTATAAAACGCTTATAAAACACAACAGAGACAACGCAATTCGCATTTATATTCCTGCAGCATCTTTGCAAAATTAGAAAATTCGGACATGCCTTCTCTATATTATGAAATATTGAAAATCATTTCTTTTATCAAAACGTTCCCAGCACTCACAAAGAAGCTTCAGAAGCTCTAGAGAGTGTATGCGTTCTTGTTCAGCATCAAATTCTGCTCCGATTAAAAGTCGGTTCGTCTTTCTGTCTGTAGTAAACATTCTCCTGGTCGCAAAAATGCGGCAATCGATTGAAAATTTGCCAAAAAATGGAAAGTTCTTGTACCCAGCCTACTATTGGAATTAAGCCAAATCGGTCAAAGAAGATGAACACAGTACAACATAACCTGACCCCCACCCCGTTTTCAAAATTATAACAATTTGATTACCTATAAACTACAGCAGATACAAGAATAAAAATTTGCATTTATATCCTATAGGTGATTCCGAAGCACCTGTGCAAAAATGGAAGGAATCATATATATATTCATATACTATAAAATATTGAAATTTTATTCTTTTCTCAAAATGCTTGCATCACTCAAAAAGAAACTTAAGAGGCAATATAAAGTTCACATATTATTGATTGGTATTAAATCTGAATCTTTCTAAAAATGTTTGTCAGTCCCTGTGTCCCCATTTGTCTGTTAATTGCTGTGGCATGAAATTTTAGTTTTTCTTCTTATTTTTTTAAAGGATGATGGGCATAAAAGATTCGTTTGTGACTGAATATAATTTTGTTACTTGTTATGTATTTCATATATTTTCCATAAATAGTTTACGACAACATCAATTTTAAGCAATAAACTAAAGTACAATAAATTGAAAAATGTTGAAAGAACTCTTTAGTTTTTTTGTTTTTATAAAACGAAGAAGAAAATTGCTTTAACACTTGTCTCTTTTAATAATTGACTATAATTTATGTATGCCACTCTGTCTCTCTCTGATGTCTATGACAGCTTTATATATTCGAAAAACTGATGGGTCAATGTGTATATTTTGATTTTTTACATACATAAATTATTTAATAGGTTTATTAATAATAAATGTGACAAGTGTTAAGTCAATAAAAAATAATTTATGGGAAATACAAAGAAAAAAAATATATGTGCAAAAAAGGGAAATGAGCGCCCATAGTTGATTGCGACTTATGGTTAGTTAAGTGAAGTATTTTAATTTTGTCGAATATATATATATATATATTTTTTTTTTAATTCTTTTTTTGCATATTAAAAATGGCTTTTTTTCGAGATAACATTAAACTGCTAGCTATTGTGGAAGTGTATGAAGGCCAAGGACAGTCGTTATGTAAAGACATAAAATTTTATATTATCGTCCGTCTAGCTTTGCGAGGGTAACACCAAGTAGGCAAGCGAGAGCTCTTACAATAAAATCTTCTTCCCCTTTGTAGGAAGGGTAACCAGTCTGTCTCCCTAGATTAATTCGTATTAGAATCGGTCCCATCAACTCAGCACTTTGTACACCACCGTGTAATAGCACGTACTAGTTTCTTATGTTCATTTCAGTTTGCTATAGATTCTGACGATACCTTTTAGTCATTTGTTCTAACTTGTGACACTTTTTATTAAATTACTCTATATATATATTATACATATATACAACATTTGCTTATACGTACCGGTTCTAAGAGTATCAGTGATTACTATCCACCGATGGGGGTGAACATACGTCTGCTCAGATGGAGTGGTGAAGCGAGAAGAAGGGCAAAACGGAAATCGAAAACTCACGATATCTTTGTTCGAGTCGGCGGCCAGGCGATTACCAGATCTTATTCGAAATCAGATGTTTTATTTCATTTAAAATGACCAATCACTCAGGAAATGCCCCTTGTTCGTGTAGCACGATGATTGTCACGAAGAAAAGAGGAAACAGAAAGAAATAGAGAGAAGGTGGCTGCAGCCCAGTGGGTGTATGCCCAATCGACAAGTGTTGTGTCTTTACCGACTGAGCACTCACTGAAGCTACGACCAAAGAAGACTCTACGGCACTTGACATTTGAATCAGCGAACTCTGACTTGGTAGTCGCGGTTCTTACCTACTCGGCTATTTAGACGGATTTGATTTTCGAATGAGATCAGACGTCTTTGTTTCGTTCGTCAAAGTCAAGTCTTAACTTACTTAATTTGCTCTTTACCTACAGTGTGGGACTAAACTGAGACTTGACTATGCTCAAAGCCCGTTTTGTGGGGTTAAACCAAAAATACATTTAACAGGTTTAAACTTTCCTTTGCAGATTTTGAAACCAAAGGTATTGAAAATATGAACTTTTTTTTTTTTTTACGTGATCCATCACTCACTGTATTCAGAGGTTGTCACCTATTCGTGTAACACGACAACCATTTTGGCATGATCAACGTCTCAGAGGAGTCAGCGGTTATTACATATTCATGTAACACAAATCATGGCTAGAAATAAATGGGGAGAAGAAACAGATTTAGGGAGTAGGAGTCGCAACAACTTAGTAAGCGCGTTATCAATTCGTAGGTGTTACGATCTTACCGACTGGCAATTTTACCGACTATTACAATTTTCCATTTCTCTCATAAAGACCAACTTAAAGCATTGCCAATACCCATAAATATTGTAATGTGTGGTTTTGACTTAACAATTCTCGTTTGCTAAGAAAACAACCCGGCATTACCTAAATTGTTAAGATCGCGCACGAAGACAGTTGACAGCAGGGAGATAGCGTCTCGACGTAGCTTTTGTTTTGCGCGTTTTTTCGGGATGGGTGGACGTTTTAATAGAGAAATGAGAAAAATCAAAATTAAATATATTTCGGGATCTCCAATAGACATCATAGGCCGAAGGAGATCATGGGTAGGGCAGTGAGCCAAAAACATAGAACCCCTTCCTTACGAACTAGCTAGCTTAGCCAAAGCACGTACATCAGTCTCATACGCCTTCAATCCTCCTAAAGTGGCACTTTAGAGTTGCCCTAAAATTTGAAGGCAATGAATAGTTTTCTGTAGATAGACAGTGTGCGTTACAATACATATATATGTATAGTTACTATAAAATTTTGAATTGATTTAGCTTTTCAGAGTCTATTACTTGTTATGCATTAGAGTTGATACATTATCCACAAAGGGATATAGAAAGGAAACTGAATTGGATGAAAGGCTCGTTTAGCAATAATAATCCGTTTTTGATATCTTCTAGCTTTTAGCTTGCTGACAGGTATCCGGGACTTGCCCTGAATGACTGGTCATCTTCAAGTGATAAAAATGCAAGAATATTTCAAACTTGTTTTTAATTTGAAATAAATTTCATCTGTAATCGCAATTTTATATCCTTTTTTGAGACAGAATATTCAACAAATTAACTGTTCACTGACCTTATTGTTAAATAAAGAAAATAAAAGCAAAAAATAGTAAAAATTATCTAAAAATCATTCCCTTGAATAACAAGGAAAAGGAAATGAAATGAAATCGCTTTTTCTAAGGATGCTTGCTGTAAGCAAACAAGAAAGAACGATAAAAGAAACACAAAATCCTTAAGTAATTTCATGCTATCTAAAGAGCAGTAAAATCAAAAACACAATTGTTAGCATACTATAAATGTTGAAAAGATAAGCAATGGAACTGATGCCATAACATCAAATTGGAACAGGAAAACACATTCAATTGCTATATATATATACATATATATATATATATAGTGCAAGTCTATGCATAAGCAAACAAATAGATAAAGGTGTTCATATGCTTAAAATTATTGAAAAGAAATTCTCGAAAGCGATGCTAGTTGCAAAACAAAAAAACTCTCATGCGTTACCAAGGCAAGGATTTAAAGAAAAATGATTATTTTTCCATATCCAAGACCGTATACTATTATTGTTTCTATTTTGAGAGACATATTTATACTAAGTTTTTCACTTCGATACAATTACAAAAGTTTATACATTTTAAAGAAATTATTAATTTTCTTTCATTTTATATTCATTCATATTTTATATTATCGCCTTGGTAGTGCTGCAGAAAGCTAATCCATATTTAAGAAAAAAATGTACTTTGAAAACAATTAACATTATATTTGACCTCATTTAAGTACTGTTTGTCCTGCTGGCTAAGAGATATCTATTCTTCTTCTTCTGCACTCTTTCAATATTTAAATCGTAAACAATGCATTTTCTTTAAGCATTTAAACAGGAGCAGAAATATCTTAGTTTAGTCCAACATTAGCAGGAAGTCTTTGGACAATTCTTTATATTTCATTTGACCTTCCATCCCGTTACGATACAAGGGTATGTTAAATTCGCACGAATGTGCGCAAGACCCATAAGGGCTTAATATAGACCTATCGATTTGAACTCACTTTCTGGATTGATCTAAATTTGTTTGTCCATCTGCCAATATGCTTGGCTTGTTTTCTTGTGTTCAACCTTTCGAGATATTTTGATGAAATTTGATGCATTGACATATTTTGGTCTAACGATGAAGACTATCGAACCACTTTTTCAACCACTTCTAATATATTCAGTATGCAACACCCAGAAGAACTTGAGATAAACTCATTTTTTATTAAAAGTTTTTCTGCCCGTCTATCCGTCCGTCTTGTTTACTCGTGTTTGATCTGCAGATCACAGTTTTGAGATATTTTGATGAAAATAGGTAAATTTTTTTGTTCAGTCCACCCGTCCATCCGTCTTGGTTTCTTGTGCTCTACACACGTCAATCTTTAAAATAATTTGATGGAATTTGACTTGTTTTGGCCCAACAGATGAACGCTATTGAAAATGGTTCAGATGGGACCACTTTTCGACAACTTCCCATATAACGATTTATTTTGAAAAGTGAATAATAGTATGGTGGTATGGCAACCGTGTCCCGCTATGGTGTTTTCATTTATTTTAATTTTAACCTTTGTACGTTCTTTATTCTTTATCGTTCGCCTTTTATCCTTTATTCATTACCTGTTATTTTCGTTACCTGTCTTGTATCCATTACGCGTTATGTGTTATCCGTTATTCGTTCTTCGCTTCTCCTTTTTACTCACAACTTTTGTCACTTGCCTTTAAGCTTTTCCGTTCCTCTTTCCTTTGGTTTCCAGGTATTCATTTTTATTTATTATTATTTTCTTTTTATTTGTTAACTGACTTTTGTGTACACTTTCTCATTTATCCGCTTATCCGTATCCGTTATTCGTCATCCGTAATTCTATTTTTTTTTTTGCTTTCTACTCTTTTCTATCGCTTGTTGTGGTTGTTCTTTCCTTCTTTCCTTCTCGTTTGTTATGTATGCTTTAAATTCTTTTTCAAATACTTCCCAGCTTATCGTATATATCTTCCCCTTTATTTGATATATGTGAACTAGCATTTATCTTTAATCCGTTATCTTCTTATTCAGCCTTATACGTTTTATCCTTTATCCATTATTTTTTTCCCTTTATCTGCTATCCTTTCCATGTCTTCATTATGATAAAACAGCCGCAACACTAAGAAGGCAGCTTGAGCAGAGATTCTAAAAAATTCAAATTCGCAATCGAAGAAGCATGTCTGCCAGCCTGTCTGTCTTTCTCCTTATTAAACATTCTCTTGATCGAAAAAATCGAAAAAAGTAGTCGTAAGCTAGGAGAACAGGCCTGATAAAAATTTCTACAGATGGCCTTATACTATATGTACAAAAGTGAAGAAAATCGGCCTCATCCACTTCACATTGCAGAGCATCGATATTTCATTGAATTAGATGGGTAAAGAAGAGTCAGTCACAGGCGAATACAATTTTCTTATTTGTTCATCTTAAATATAATTTCATTTCTTATTTCGGATTATTGCATCAACATAAAATTTATTTTTGTTAGTAGACACATGTATATATATACGTACACACAGTCGTATATATATATATATATATATATATAAAGTAATAGACATTAAAACAGACAGTGAACGAACAGCAACAATAGAAAAGCAGACATAGCCAGACCTAGAGACCAGCCAGTCAACAAACTGCACAAACTAATTCCAACGAAATTAAGTGTAGATTGAGAATGCACTTACGTTTATGTGTATGAAAGAACGTAATGCGATAGTTACGTACATTTCCGGTGATTTATACATTGATGACCTTAATTCTTCTATTGAATAAAAAAAAAGAAAAAAAACGGAAAAATTTCATACAGTTCTACTCATAAAAAGTATAATAACTATCTGTGGATATATGTGTGTATATGTAAGAGACTATGTC
Source organism: Glossina austeni (assembly GCA_000688735.1). Taxonomy (NCBI): domain Eukaryota; kingdom Metazoa; phylum Arthropoda; class Insecta; order Diptera; family Glossinidae; genus Glossina; species Glossina austeni. The sequence goes on from KK502448.1 coordinate 1,093,736, forward strand.
AATAAAGTTGGCGACACGTGGATGTTTTTAAAATAATAATAATATTATTATTATTATTATTATTATTATTATATGGAAAACTTATGAAAATTAAAGCCAGAAGATAAATAAAACGACGCATTTAACAGAGCATACAAAGGAAAAATGAAAAAGTGGACATGTTTCCTTTTTTCTTTCGTTCGCTTTCCACATATTCCCTTTTTTTTCAAATTCAATTATTTTAAATATCTAATGAAACAGGCCTTCGTCGTCGAAATGATGAACATGAAGTGTAATAAATCAAGTCAGCAGTGTATGTGTTGTAATAGCAACCCTTTACTTTTTCTTATTTTTACGCCCAGTTATTTAACGAGTGGTGTTTATTGTTGAGTGTAGAGGATAGGTCATAGTGCAATTTGATTTAGACTTCCCACCCACTTATTCCTCCTCTTAATTACAGCTAGTTTTATACTTTACATTATTTGTATTAGAGGTTGAGTTGTGAGTTGTGTTGAGTAGGTACAGATGTTTGTAACAACCAGAAGAACTTGTGATAGATTCAGATTTTATTATAGCAATCAATTCAGAATTATTCTCTGAATCGATCGGATGTATTTCACTGTAGCCGATATTTGTACCATTTACGCCGCCAAGATTCGGCCAAAATTAGAGTATGTGTTGGCGGGCGCATTCAAACTCTCTTCAAACGCTTACAGTGAAAATCTCAGATGCTCATGGATAACGAAAGTGTGTCCAAAATCCTCGATACCGTTGAGCAACCGCCATAATATGGCCTTCGTTTTATTTATGTATAGGTACATCCAAGCCAAGTGTTCCACAGAGGCAAAAGAGATATGTTCATCAATTAAGTCTTTTAACAGGAGTACAAGATTTTCCTAGCGTTCCAATCCAATTCCCCTGGAGTTACCGGCATATCGCATAACACACTGGCGCTGCTCGTTGTTTTTGAACCGTCCTGCCTGCCTTTGGAATAATCTACCAGCAGTGCCCTTTTCGATTGTTCCCAAATACTACTCCCTCTCTCCATACCTCCTTTCCCATAACGCTTTCTGGTCACCACCGTGCCCGCTGGTCGCAAACAAAAAGGCTAACCCTCCGTCTGCATGCTTTGACTCAAGCACAACCGCTATTGAAAATAAGAAAATGTAGTGCTAAACGGCATTGTGAACAGTTGCATTACAGTATTCAAAGTATAACAAAACTGCCTATCAAGCGTTTGACTCGGTGATCGAAACCTATTTCTGGCCTGATTTATGAAGAAAAACGAGATGCCGTAAACATTTTTAAAGAATATGTTATCTCCATGATGCTGTCATAAGAGTTACAATGACCCCTCGCATTATACTCCGAGCTGTGAGGACCAAGATGGTGAAGATGCCCAAAGTCTGACTTCTTCAAAGTTGCTGACTACGATCCTTCGAGGAATGCCTGAGGTTACCATTAAACGCAAAGGGAGATAGACTTGATCCTGCGCTGTGGGATGATTTGTTGGGGTCCTTCTCATTTTGTCCTGTTCCTGTGAAAATACCTAACCTGAGGCATATTATATTAATCACGCATTTATTCCTAATAAAAATAGAGAAATAAATTCAACCATAACTAACATTAACAGTTGTTGTAAACACACTAACTTTGTAGATAGCACTGACAATGCGTTTTTCGTTCTACCAGTGAAAACTCTAATTATTTTTAGTGAATATAATTAAATAGAATTTTTGAATAAACTATTCCTGTCATTTATTTATTTATTTCATTTTATTTTCAGTTTATTTTCAACAAAATTATAAAATTGTTTATGCATTAGTTTTGCATTTATTTTTGGGTGTAAACCCAAGCATAAAAATGATTTCATTTACTGAACTGGTTTTCAGTTTCACAGTTTATGTTGCAATATTTTAGGGGTAAATTGAAATTATTACCACCACATACCATAAATATGGAGGCATGCTTTTAAGGGTTATGTATAATTAAGTTCATTGCCTACTTTTACTTGTGCTTGCATGTTGTTTTTTTTTTCTCCCTCAGACAAAAAACATACTTTTCCGATTTGCTTTCTTTTTTTTTCTTGAAAAATATAGTGTAATTACATTGCCTATTTTTGGCGGGGGGCAAAGCTTTAACCGTAACTTGATTTAATATAAGTTATGGAAAGCATTTTGCTACAAAATTATTATCTTTCTATCAAGGTGTAGACGCGAACTAAACAGAGAATTACAAAACTAATTGAAGTGAACTATTAAGATGTTTCATAATCATATTATTTCGCTTTAGCCTTTTTTTTTTTTTTTTTTTTTTTTTTTTATCATACATTTATGAAAGTATATCACAAACATATACCGAGAGGGCATTTACACTGTAATATACCGACAAGATGTACAGCAATTTAATTTATACTCAAATATTTGAATTCGCTGAGCAAGCATTTCAACTGTGTGTGCTGCAATGTAAATGTAATGCAGATATAGGGGTACGTACGTGTAAATGTGCTTAAACGCCTACCGGAGCAGTTTTTAGCACTTTCGCAAACTCAATTAGTGTGTTTTAAATGTGAACGAAGGTATCTGCAGACAAATTAATGCCATTAATTATAAAAAATACCCAAAAGTATACAGTTTTTTGTTTTTTGTTTTTTTGTTTTTTTTAATTTTATAGGAACGCTTATAAATGTGTTGTGTTGTATGCGGAAAGAAAGTCTATTAAAATTTTTCACTTGAAAATATGTTTATGGATATTTTATGTGTGCGGAATATTTAAATGCTTTATAGATGCAATCTATAAAACTGCTAAGGGGCTTACCAGTTTACGGTTTTGACAGGCAGGTTTACAACATTGTGCGAACGTATTAGTTACGTGTTAATCGCTTTATGCAATCGCTTAATGCAATTATAAGATAAATTAAGGCACTTGTTATTATTAATAACTAGATAAACTGTGAAAATTAATAATAAAAATCACTTGAAAAAAAAATTTCATAGAAATAAATTTCATAGACTTTTCTAGGTGGTATTTAAAGTCTTATTTTTTTGTCATGATTTCTTAATAAATTTCAGTTTCAGCCACACGAGAATTAAGACAAAGAATAAAATCAGAAGTAGGAGTCCTTTCCTTTATTTAATGACAGACGATTCCTAAGATGTTTTTCACCATTCAAGCATCGATTCGTCCAAAATAAAGTTTCACTTAAGGAAAAGCCCAGTACTTTTATTTATGAAAGGGCTTTCTTCACCGTATACAATTCCTATGTTTTTTTTCTCATCCTAAGGGTATGAAGTCAGCATAGACGGGTTCAATTCCAAGTGCAGTAGATCGCATTTTAATTATGTTTAACGTGTAATCGAGCTATGGTGAACGCTCGATTAATAAACCCGCAACAAATATGAATTGTACATATACGTCCTAGTTTGCAACCACCCCCTATTTCTTTCAACTTTATCGTGTTTATATACAGAGGATATCTCCTCATAGTCAGTTCGTGTTTACAAAAAAAACAAAAAGTAAAAACACTATAACGGAGCGCGGTCGACCACTAAATACCTTACACCATTTTAAAATTATCCATACAACAACCTTTCAAAATAAGTCCTTATGTGAGACACGGTCAAAAAAGTAAGGCGATCCGAACCATTTTCAACAGCGTCTGCTCGTGAGTCGAAACAAGTCAGTTTGGTAAATTTCATCAAAATATCTTAAAAGTTGCGGCCTGTAGACTAAACACAAGAAAACGAGATCAACCAGAAAATGATTCTGAATCTATGGCTATAAATAAAAGTAGCTCTATTTCAAGTCGTTCTGGGTGTAACATACATATGCCCTTTCATAGCAAGTCGTTTGGAATTAGTAAAGAAGTGCATCTTAAGTATTCCAAGTAGTTTCCAGTTTGTTTATTTACCTATATTTGCGGGGACTTTGCCAAAATTCGATATTCACTTACAATTTCCTGTTGAGTTCGAGCTTTTTGCAGTGTTACTGCTGAACGCTGCTAAACTTTTAAATTGCAGTCTGGTATGTGGAAGACTAAATGCGTTTTAAAACATCGTTCATAGCAGTTTAAGAAACATGAATAATCGAATACAAGCGAATTAACACATCTCGCTTCTTAGTTTATCTTCTTTTGTTGTAACAATAAAGCATTCTCTCGAGTGATGATGCTTTTGTGAGCATAAGCATTAAATATTTATCAATATCTGAGCAGGCTTGGTTAAGCTTGTTTATTTCGCCTTTTTTGTTTTTTTTTTCTTCTTTTTGTTCACTCTACTTATCAATAAACTTTATAACGTATCCATTCATCCATTGTCTTCAATGTATTGCATGAGCAGGCTGGCAGCAATAAGTGCTAAAATTTTTTGAATAAAATTCTCATTACATTGTCTGAGCCTGTTTGCTATCACAAATTGCGCAATCAAAATTATTCGCATTGTGCATCACAAGTGCTTATGTTTAAAAGCGGAGTTTTAGTGGCAGAATGTAAAAAAAATGTATTGCCTATTTTAATGCAATAACAAAAAAATAATTAAATACTATTAAGCAGTAAATTATAATTAAAATCAATTATTTCTAAGAACTCTACGATTAGTTTTCTGATTACCATGATTTGTTTTGGTTTTTGCTTTATCGGAATAATTTGATCAATTCACAGAATTTAAGAAAACAATTCCTTTTTCATTGATTTTAAAATTAAGGCTTAAGTATATTATTATTATTATAATTTTTAGACAAATGAGAAAAAAATATTGAGGACTAGATTCTATTTTAGAAAAGAACACTAGATATTAAGCCTAATAGTTTCAATAAAGTTATATATTGTATTGATATTGGGCTCTGTAGCTGATGATGAGGGTGCCCATAAGCTTAGTTGTTCCAAATGCAATACTTCTAGTAAAGGAAAAGTTAACACAGTCACAAAGCTTATTCTTCCTACTGAGAATTTGTCCACAATTGCAGATTGAAGAAGAAGACTTCTTTAAGATCTGTTGGTGAGTTGCAATTGTATGGCCAAGACGAATTCTCGTAAATACTTTAATCTTGATTTTCTTTATATTTGTTGGATATAAAGGTGGAATTAATTGATGGTTAATTGATGGTTGGTGATAGTATTGTAGATTTTCTTTAATAATTTTCTCTTTAACTTTTATTCTAATGCATCTTTGAATGACTTACAGAAGTTACATGAAGTTATATAAACATGTATGCAGAGATTCTTGGCCGTTATAAAGTATTTTTGCTTCAAGGTACCAGAAATCAGTTTGAGGACTAACAATGCATTTCTACCAACAAATTATTTGGAAGAATTAAACTTTATAATCACTAAAATGTTCATAGTTCTTAAAACAGTCCAGTTTATCTCTTTCGGACTTCTTTCTTTCTGGGTAATGTCTGTGGTAAACGTTCCTCCGGTCACAAAAATGAAAATATCTATTTCATATGTGGAAAGAATTTTGCAAATAAATTGGTAGTGAAAATAGGTCAAATGCACCCACAGGACGGGCGTACAGTCTCCGATAATTAAGAATGCGTCTGTTTTCAAAAGCGAAAAAATGTGGTTTTGTACTTTTTACTTGTGAACTGCAAAAGATAAAACAATAAATAAATTTCTACTTTGTTGAATGGGTGATCTTACAGTCTCTACGTAAAAATGGAAAAATCCGCCATGTCATCATCTTTTATAATAAAATATTAAAATTTACTTTTTTAATTTTTTGAATTATCTTTTCTTTTTACCTTAGCCACGTAAAATATTCTTATTTGTTTACGCTTTATTTTTAAACTGTCAAGCAAAGCCTTGATAAATTTCAAGTGAATAAACTTAAAATAACTTCAGAAACCTCATATTTGTTGCAGTGAGTGTGTTTATACACAACAAAACTGTATCTTATAATCATAGCGACGACTAGAAAGAACACTAGTCAGCAACTATCAGCAACTTTAACCGTGGATAAAGGAAAACTGTTTTGGTTAAACCAAACTGGTTACGAACTGTTTCGTTTAGCAAATACCGTTTTGAGTTAAGCGATTATTTTACTAAAGCATAGGTCGGCATAAGCTAGATGAACTAGAAGCAAAGGAGCACAATATTTCTCATCGTCCGCTGTCACAAAAAGGTAATCCAACGTACGCCAATTTACTGCCAAGATTAAAGGTAACTAATCTAGAAATTCTATAAGTCAAAATATTTAAGAAGCATTAAATTATAATTTCTATTGCCTGTAATATGGGATGAATTTAAATTAAAATGTTTGCTTTACATACTTTTAGCGGTAAATATAAAAAGTATATATTGCATATACAACTGTGAGGAATTTTTTTAATCCTCGTTACCTAATTTTAACTTGAATGAAAGAAACATTTTGCCCTAACCAGGTATAGAGCATCGAACAAAGGAATAAAAACAAAACTGTTTATTTAAATATTAAAGAGTGTTCTGCAGTGAAAATAAGCAATGAAAATTTAATTACACAAGTACAACGCATTAAGAGTAAAATTTCGTAATTTAATTTAGCCATTTACGCTAATGTTTCTCCATTCGCTATTTTTGTCTCTCTCTCTCGTTTAGATGAAAATTGGGCTTTACCAATGACCATTGCAGCCAACCTACATATACCATATAAGATAGTGATGGGGGAAGATAATATACATAGTCTTCATGGATCCGATAAAATAGGCAAAGGTAAAATTTAACTCATAAAACACGCATCTGACCGTGCTAATGGACAGATGTATATGTTTATGAATTTTCTTTTCTTCATCAATTTCTCCAAAGCAATTATTGTCACAGCCGTTATGAACGATATAAGCACATTGCGTTTACTTAACAAACTGGAAACTTTATTATATACTAAGGTGCTGTTAATAGACATTATGGCGACATCTTTCAATGCTAAGAATCAGTTTTATAAGCATTTGTCACGCATTAATCCACGGTCATCATTAATGTCTAATCTTTTGCTACTAACCGTGCTCAGCGATAATTACCGTCATTTTCTAAACGTAGCCTTCGAAGATAATGGCATACAAATGGTGCAAAATTTCCGTCAACTAAAACGTTTGAAAACAATTGCAATTACCGACTCGCAACATAACAACGATAGCCTTGAATATTGGCCGAATGCTAAGGTATTATCGCAATACTTCTCCTCCTCCACAACCAATAGCGATGACAAGATGAGTCAGTTGTATTTAAGCGACATAAACCATACAAATTTTACATATAAGTGGCTTAAAGCCTGTTCTTCTTTGAATTTCTTTAATATTAATGATAACCGACACATTTGTCAACATCAGGAACAAATCATAGAGAATTGTTGGCTTTATCTACGAAATGAACAGCGTAAGGTCAACCAGCGTGAGATTTCAACGGAACATTTGATTAAGGATTTACGCAAATTATTCACGCAGCAGCTGTGCCGCAAACAAACACTTTATGATGAACAATCATCAACTGTAACTAAAACAAAAACAACAACAACGGCAAAAACAACAACAGCAGAATTTGAAAATATTAAACGCGATCAACAATTGATTGCAAATTTACGTGAATTCATAGATTTTTTCAATTTTTATGATTTTTTGATTGCAAATATTTTAGCGAATAAACCAGCGAACGCAAGTCAACCGCGAAAACATCAACATCACCGACATGTGCCAAAATATGATTTTATTGTATTGGATGTGGTGTTGACTGATGACGGCGTTCATAGCAATGGTGGCAGCAATACCAGCCATTATAACCGTATTAATAATACATCATCGAATAATTTGTTAAATGCTTTCAATTGGCGTCCATTATTGATACTAGAGCTACATGAAATCAATTTAAAAACCTATATAACTCATTCAATACAACCCGGTTTTGATGATTGGTTGCTGGTTACCAATGTTCAATTGTGGCATTGCAACACAATATGTTGGATTATTATCGCCGTTTGTGTCGGTTTTCTATTATTTATTGTGGTGGCCAGTGTGGCGGCGGGTATTGCCTTAAGGTAAGTAAGTAAGTGCGATAAGATATAATCATATAAGCAAATATAATTTGCTTAAAGTAAATAAAATCCTCAGTCGACACATTATGGGGGACTTTAAAACGAAATCAAAATTCCATACAGTAAGTAATAAACAATAGAGACGCATGATTGACGTGAAATCATGTGAGAATTCTTGTTTGAGTTCGCTAATACGGTAAAATTTTAATTAAAGACTTAAGGTCACTAGGTGAAAGTAACCTTTCAAAGGCCTTATGTAAATTGCTTTCTACAGGGTAATCAAATAAAAGCTATGCACCCTTAATTAGCGACGGAAGAAGTAAGTGAAGTGCGGAAGTTGAAAACCTAACAGGTGACGACTAAAGGATAGGTACCTAAAAAGACGAAAAAGATAGTTAATCAATAAAAGACCTACAAAGCATAACATTATATAAATTGTATATATAGGTTATTACTGTAATGAGACAAGCCCTCTTTTAAATATCTACACCACTTTGCTTAATCCAGTTATTCATATAACGACTTTTCAAAATAAAGCATCATATGTGAAGTATCCGTGAAAGTGCTTCGATGTGAAGCATTTTCAATAGCGATCATCCCTGGGTCCAAACTAGTAGGAGTACCGAATTTCCTTAAAATATCTCAAAAATTGCGACCTGTTAGTTGACCACCAGAAAACAAGACGGAGAGACGATGTTGGAAGTGGGCGAAAAAACGATCCGATTCGCAACATTTTCAATAGCGCTCGTCTTTGGGTCGAAACGCATCAATATGTAAAATTTCATCGAAATAACTCAAAAAATGCGACGTGTAAGTTGATCACAATAAATTAAAGCGGACAGATGGGCAGGCCCTTTTAGGCATTGCCTACATTCCCACTACCTTAATAGCAAGGAAGAGATAGCTACGTGATTTTTTCTTATTTTAGATCTTGCGTCACGCCTTTTTTAATTGGAAGCAAGTAAGAAAACAATAGGAGACCGCGTCCAACCCGAAAATATATTACACCGTCCCACAGTAATTCATATAAAGAGTTTCCCAAATTAGGTGTTATATGACCGAAAAAGTGATCCGATCCGAACAATTTTCAGTAGCGTTCGTCCTTGGAGCAAAACATGTCGGTGTATCAAATTTCATCTAAACATCCTAAAAATTCGATCTATATATCGAAGACAAGAAAACAAGACAGATAGATAGACAGACCAACTTACAAGAAAAGATTGGTGCTGTTGCAAGCGCCTTCTGAGTGTTGCATATATCCGCAAAACTTAACGCACACGCATACCATAAATGGTGTAAATGACTGCCTCTGAATTTTTGTAAAAATTTTAGGAGCTAATTTCTAAACGCTCTTCCACATAAATCTGGATTAGCACATCAATAACGTAAATAATCTTGGAAACCAAGGTCATTGACAGTTGATGATTTATTGGATTACACCAATGATATAACATAGCACCGAAGAGAAAAGTCTAATGGAATTATAACGCATGACCTTTGCGACAAGCTCATGTAGGTATTTGCGGATATTACACGTTCGCTGAATTTCTCTCCACCTAAATTGATGTTGTCACGAGATGTAGGGCAAGTTGAAACCACAAGTCATCCAAGTCGAAAATTCATACTAGAAAAGATCAATAATCATGTTTGTATAGCATTTGCTATTGAAGGTGACTACAGTGTTATTTTCATGCTTAAACGTGACATTTTCAGCCTACAGACCACACCTAACATTCTTCTGCACGTAAATTTCTTTTTGGGAGCAGTAAGTGTTTTTCCTTTATACCCCAAAGTGTCAATTTCCCTTATTTACGAAACCTTGTAATCAAACATGAACTTTAAGCTTTACACACGAAGCGTAGCCCGAACATATTCATTATATTTGTAACAAATTTAAACAATTCCTTTACGCTCTGCAATTGTGCACGTTTTCATAGCAATTTGGAAAACTATACTGAAGACAAATGTCAGTTTTTGGAACGGGTCAGTTGAAGGGAATCTATAGAAGAACATGGACAGTATGACGTTTAAATTTAGTTTTTATCTGATCAATCCATATTTGAAAAACTCTTCTCTTTTCATATTTTCTCTCCACAAGAACTTATAAGGCATGACGTCCTGTCCGACAATTTGCGAGATCTAGAGACTTTGCAAATATGGTGACGAAAAGTTCCTATTATTCAACAACTCGATTCTTCTCCTTATTATTGTATGCCCATGTTTTTCATGTCTCCTCTTAAGTAAATGCAAAATATCTTGAATTTTTATTATGAGATCTACTTAAGATTTAAAACTTGTCATTGAAAAGTTTTAAAGTACGTTAAACTCTTCTTAAGGTAAACATAATTTAATTTAAACGAAGCTTGTATATTCACTCCCCATTTCCGTATTGTGAAACTATATTTAATAATAAAAATTTCCTCCTGTTTCCCATTTATTTACACATACCTCTTTACTCTTGCATATGTTTTTGTATAATAACCAAGTGCTTCTTTTTACTTTTTTTTTTTGTTTTTTGGAGAAGTAATTAACTTAAATAAGCTTCAGGTTTAATGAGTCTTAAAAATGATATACCAAACATAAGAGAAACGAAAAAAAAAACAAAAATAAATAAATAATAAAAAAAAGTTTTTTTATGTGTGCAAAGCTTTACAAAGAAAACGTTGCATATGTGAAAGCATGAATAAATACATTTTTACTTGCATATACAATTGGAGTAAAAATGAATAAATACAACTTTTAATTATAATAAAACATCAGGAAAATTACAATTTGAACTGATGGTAGAAAAAAATGATAGAAAGATAAACAGATCAGAAAAACAGAGTAAAGTTAAGTTTATCTTAATCTTAATACAGTGCATTTGCCCAAAATATTAGTGCGTTGAAGTTAAGCTTTCGTCCATGCTTCAATAATGAAGCAAAAGTACAGCTGATACGATATATAGTACAGGGGACATAATAACAAGATATATTTCTAAACTCATTAGGACCGCGGTACTATTAATAATCGCATATGCAGTCAAGTCGATATTCAGGAATGTACATATATATAAGCGTATATATATTGCACATATATTGGCTTTTCCATAGTTGTAGAGTGTATAAATTGTCTCGAGTAAGCGCACTCTTCTCTTAAGTGCAAGCTGCAGACATATTACTATCCAAAACGCAGACATATGAGATGCTACTATAACCTTTAAACTCGTAGTTATAGAGAGAGATACCACTTTCCCCTGAGAAGAAGACAGCGCATTAGTACAAACCATAAGTATCACTTCCTATCACTTCCAGGGATCAAATATCAGGTCTGCGAAGTTACGACTTCTTTTCAAGGAAACTTTATCAACTTTAGAAGAATGATAAAAAGTCATTTATTCAAAGCATGTTCGATCGCTCGTACATGTACCCTATCTTTGCGGCAATTTACGATTCCCACGCCAGTGGAAACCTTCCTCTTTTGCTTTGGACAATTCATTGGACGATTTTTTCCCCACCTTCTTGCGGGCTAAAAATCTACTCAACAAGTGTATGACCAGTCGATGCCAGCAGACCGTAATCGAAAGGAATCAGCTCTGGTGAGTAAGCCACATTCAACGTATGGGGCGAACCCATTCCACAGGTAAAAAAATGACTTTGCGTTGTTTTTTTGACATTCTCCTTGAATCTTCAACGCGAAGGGCTCAGATTTTTTTTGCTAGAGTTCGTAAGATTCGAACAACTAATAATCCCATCCTTCTGGTAACAGCAAACACAGGGTATGCCCTTCTTATCATAGTGATTCTGTCTCGCAGCACTTGTGGGTGGTGAGTTTGTGTATACTTCGGAATTTTTATCGGCTGCAATTCTGTAAATAAATCCACTTTGTATTGCCAATTACGGAAACGTAAAAACTATATTTTTTTAACCGTTCGAGGAAAGTACGTCTGGTGACTGTTTACAGATTTCTAAGCTGCAAAATAGATGCAAAAAAGAACACAACTTCAGATATCTAAGTTCTTTTCACACAATGTTATCCATATGTTTCTCAACTTATCATTTCATACTTGTAGACCTGAGATATCACTGTTAACTGCAGGTGTATAGTGATCGAGCATAACCGCCATTTCCCCCTAATGGAAGATTTTGCAAGACCCACGTATGCCAATGTAATTTACAAATCACGGCAAATACGGAGAAGGTGGCCTTCTCTCTCCTACGAATGTCATGCCAGGTCCTTGCATAACGTCATAAATATTAAGTCCTTAATTAAAGAATTACAGTTGCCTCGTATGTTAATAACGAGATCGATAGTACGAATATATTAAAAATTTTCGATAAGAGAAATTTTGATGACAAACCTTCAGTCGCCTCTAATTATCATGGGACATTATTCCTTCATTCAAGAGACTCAAGAACAAAGTTACTCACAATAAACAGTCTCGAGTAGTCAATCAGGCTAAGACTTGAATGAGTTGGGATTAACCACAAAACTGGTTTGCTATTGATTTCATGTAGTCAAGAGACAAGACTCTCTCAGGCCTCTTAAACGAAGCTTTCCTTAATGAATTTCTACGCATCTAGAAAATGCGTTAGCAAATATAATAACAAGACGTGATTTCCCTGTAGAGAGTTTTGCTTTGAATTTTTGCTTAAAAATTATTTTCCAAGCCGCCGTATCGTCGTATCAGAGCGAATTGTAAAGCTTGCTGCCAATATAACCTAATCTGAATTATATCCAGCACTATATAATTAAACATCGTAGGCTTTTTTCCTTAGCATTAGCTTAAATCAAGTCCATACGGATGTCCACGCCTTATTTTGAGATTCCTAAAATTGAGATTTCAAAATTATATTCGAACCTACCAAAAAGAGGTCTAACAGGAGTAACAGGATTTGTTAACTGTAGCGTAAAGAGCTAACATGGCCAGTTCATCTGTAATTTCCCTACAACAACTTTAAAAAATAAAGATTTTGACCTTGACCATAAATTCGTTTAAGTATAATTCATATAAGTTGATTGACTGATGTGGACATCCACTCAGTCATCAATTTAATGTTTTTTTATCGTTTATATGGGATTTCATGTTGATTTGGGACTTGGTCCGCGACACTTGTGTCCTTGAAAGCCGTCAGGAGTTGTTACAACGGAACGGAGCACAAGACACGTACACTGTTTATCGCTCTGAGTGCATTGGACGACATGCGATACGTGCTTTCGGAAGTCAGAAATTGATTTACTCATCTCTTGGTCCTTTAATTTCCCTAACTTAATATATATAATAATTATTTCTATAAATTTAATGTAACCGCAATAATGAGCGCATAATAAATAGGACATATACATGCACAATCGCTCGCATAGACAAAGAATGAGAAGCATTCGCAATTTGTCACACATTGACTGCGCGCAGAGAAAACCACAAACTAGAAAACCAAATATACCAACCGCTCATGCACACACAATTGTGTGCATATGTAAATATTTTTCATTTTCACAAATATATATTTACACATATCTACATTATTGTACATACAAACAAAAGGGAAGCATTTGTATGCGTAGGGCATGAACATCATTTTTGTCTTTATCAACCACATCATTAACATGATTGCTTGGTTTAATGGAAAACTATGCAAAGCCCGTTACACATCTACAACAACAAAGACAGACAAACTGACGGACCAACCGGGAGGTACTATGTGACATGTGAAGAGGAATTGCGACTTTTTCTAACCGGCAACAGCTAGCTTTTGTAAAGCGTTAAGCACTCGGAAAGTAAGAACAACTTTAGTGCATGCGGTGTCTCTTTTTGTGCAAGACAGAAAGAATAAAAAAAAATAAAAAAAAATTGCATCAATATTTACTGTATTTTAGTGCGGGGTTGCAGTAAATAAAATGCACTTCTGTTTGTGAATTTTCCTTCGGAAGTGAATCTATTATGCACACATAGCCATCTAAATCCTGAGTAGATGGATGTCTTTTGTGTATAATTGGGTGTCGCTTCAAACTAAAGCAGGTGAAAAGAAGGTTAAAGCTCTTGCTTAGCGCAACTTGTCATAGACACTAAAAATTATTATTATTAATAAAACTAAAGCAGGAGGAGAAGTTAGTTGTGACTTGAATTGGTTGATTCATTGAAATGATGGCAGGCAACAATACTCGTGTGTTGTTTAAAGTAATTTACGTACAAAATGAAGTGAGTGCAAAATGAAGCTTTATTTACATCCCTAGTGTGAAACGAAGGTCCCTTGTACCTTGTTCCCTTTCATTTCAAACTATTTACCAAAATCCGCTCAAGATGTTGTGTTCAAATTTTCTATCCGAAGTAAAATACTTGTGTGCGTATTCTAAAGTTCGGAAAAGAACAACTAAGAATACTATAGAGGGTGAACCACTAGCCATCGCTTCACCACCAACACTTCGCTTAACATTGCTATTCATATAACGAACGACCTTTCAAAATGAGGCTTGATTTGAAAAGTAGTCAAGAAGGTGGTCTGATCCGAACAATAGCATTCATCCTTGGACACGAAAAAGAGTCGCAAAATGATGATAAGTTTTATTTATCGGTCCATAAGAACAGAAGACGAACACAGGGACAGACAGAAAGACTTAAAAAAGGATACTGAATCGATGCTAAGTTTCATCTTTCATTCCACAAGAACACAAGACGTACATAGGGACAGACATGTTTGGAAGGTGATTCAGAATCGATGGGTATAAGAAAACCCATCTACTCAGATCTATCTCAAGTGCTTTTGGGTGCGTGTACATCCGTATGAGCTTAATATATATCCTTATAGCACATGTGGTGTAGAGAATAGAGGGAAGCTTTTTAGACTTGCATAGGTCCACTCATTTCTATAATTGCAATACCTTTTTTGCGGTATCTATTGCTCATTTTTATCTTTAACTTCATCTGCCCCACACGTTAAGCTAAGTCATATTAGCCCATAGAAATATAAATATATATATATAAAAGTAATACACGCATAGACGACATCCCCTATATATATCACTCAGGGGATATTGCCTAAGCGTGCAATATGATCATGGTCACAAAGAAGAGGGATGGATAAGGAAATAGAGACTAGTCTTTGTACTTAAAATTCGCTCTATCAGTGAGGCTTAAAGCCGGTGCTGCCGACTTGATAGTCGCGATTCTAAACTATTTCGCGACCCGATAGCCCACCTTACATCTAAGGACCCTTAACTAATCGATTATCGAAAATTGGCTTATTTTCCTACCTATAAATGTTTACAACCATTAAAAAAAAGAACAGAAGAAGAAAACAGGAAGACGTGTTTAACCGACTTATTCAAGAATAAAAAGCATTACTTTAAAGCTTTCTACACGTTGTCGTTGTTCTTTTTTCAGAAACTATTTGTTAAAAAAACGTTTATCCAAAGGACCCAACAAGATTGTCTTATCGGCCAATGACTTTGTCTTTCCCGTCGATTCACGTAGAGTAAGTGAAATGATTTTGGGCGACTTTGAGCGGCTTTTAATAGTTCTCCTTCTCTAAGGTGGATGATGGAATCGAGGCCATGCTGCGTTGTTGGTTGCAACAATTACAAGAATTCGGTGGTCCCGAGGTTGATAAGCCAGATTTGTTGAAAGGTTCAATTGGATCATTGAAAAATTTGGGTTTCATAATACCCGGCGCATCCACTAATGCAACTAGCTCGGCTGGTGTTAATAATGCAACAACTAATGGAAAATCGTCAAACACCAGTGCCAATAATCTTTCGCGACATAATCCGGCTTTACTGGATATGAGAGCTCGTTACAATGGCGACTTAGTGCAATTGAAGGAAATACAAATGAATGGCTCAACCGAACTGAAAGCCAAAGCCATGGATCTTTTGGTGATGGCTCATGGTTTACGACATGAAAACATTAATCCTTTAATAGGTAAATCAATTACTGATTAGTTTGCGTTTAAAATATATTTTTTAAAAAATAAAAAATCGTATAGGCTGGCTTGCCGATCCCAATCGTACTGCTATGGTTTTCGATTTTTGTTCGCGCGGTTCATTGCAAGATGTTCTGATTATGGACGAAATCAAATTGGATTGGTCGTTTCGTTTAAGTTTACTGACAGACTTAGTGCGTGGTATGCGCTATTTGCATAGTTCGCCTCTACGTATTCACGGTACATTGACTTCACGTAATTGCGTGGTCGATGCACGTTGGGTGCTCAAAATAACCGATTATGGTTTGCCGCTTTTCTATGAGGCACAAGGTATACAAACACCTCAACGTACAGCAAAAGAATTATTGTGGACAGCACCTGAGCTGTTGCGTGCCATGAAACCACAACCAACGCCTTCGCATACACATCAACAACAACAACAACAGCAGCAACAACAACAATATCAACACCACCATCATCATCATCATTACTCTTATCATCTTACTCATCATGCTAGAGCGTTAATAGGTACCCCAGCGGGTGATGTGTATTCATTTGGTATAATTATGCAGGAAGTGGTGGTCAGAGGTGAACCATATTGTATGCTATCACTGTCGGCCGATGAGATAATAGCTAAAATAAAAAAGCCACCACCATTGATACGGCCATCAGTGTCAAAGGGTGCCGCACCGCCCGAAGCGATTAACATAATGCGTCAGTGCTGGGCCGAACAGCCAGAGATGAGGCCAGATTTCAACTCGTAAGTAAAATGAAGTTCGTTTTAGACGGAAATTAGTTTTTTAGAATTATTTTAAAATTTATTATCACAATATTACAAGAGAAAAAACTTTATTTCAACATTTCACTTTCTCTCTCTCTCTCTCTCTCTTTCCCTCTCCCTCATTCTTTCTGCTTTCTAATCATTTTTTTCATAATAAACATTGAAAACGCTTATTACAACTGAAATTTTGTATGCATTCGTCCACACGTATGGCTGCGTGCGCGTGTGTGTGTGTGTGTGTGTGTGTGGAATTTCAATCTCAATGTCCTTGATGATGCCGATGATGACGATAATGATGTTGACGTTGACGAACTTGCTTGCGATATATTAAAGAGTTTATGAACGCTTTAAATTGCTAAACCATGGCCGTAAAGTTAATTTTGTCGATACGATGTTTCAAATGTTGGAAAAATATTCCAATAATCTAGAGGAACTGATACGTGAACGTACGGAACAATTAGATATGGAAAGAAAAAAGACTGAACAACTGCTAAATCGTATGTTGCCCAGGTTAGTGATTCTTAGAACCTCTCAAGCAATTTCTTAAAACCCATGGAGTTCTCTTGCGTAGTTCTGTGGCTGAAAAATTAAAAATGGGTTTAGCTGTGGAACCGGAAGAATTTTCCGATGTTACCATTTATTTTAGCGATATTGTTGGTTTTACAACGATAGCCGCTCATTGCACCCCCGTACAGGTTGTTGATCTACTCAATGATCTTTACACGATTTTCGATGCCACCATTAATGCCTACAACGTCTATAAGGTATAAATCGGAAATGTTTATGCAGGTAAATATCTTATCCTTCTATTTGTAAAGGTTGAAACTATAGGCGACGCTTATATGGTGGTGAGTGGTTTACCGGTTCGAATACCCGATCATGCGGAACAAATAGCTACTATGGCTTTGGATCTTTTGCATCAAAGTGGCCGTTTCAATGTAAAACATTTGCCTGGAGTACCGCTGCAATTACGAATTGGCCTGCATACAGGACCTTGCTGTGCGGGTGTGGTGGGTCTTACTATGCCACGTTATTGTCTTTTCGGCGACACTGTCAACACCGCTTCTCGGATGGAATCCACAGGCAAGTAATTTGATTTCCAAATTTCGACTTATTCCAATATTTACTTATATTGTTTTAGGTTCCTCTTGGCGTATACATATGTCCCAAGAGACAAGAGATCGTTTAGAGACCCGGGGTGGATACATGATCGAGCCAAGGGGTCTTATTGATATCAAAGGCAAAGGTATGATGAGCACATTTTGGTTGCTGGGTAAGAAGGGTTTCGATAAACCTTTGCCTAATCCCCCACCGATTGGGTAAGTATGTAATTTTAAATCTTTATAACAAGCAAATAGAAAATTAAATTCCTTTAAATATCGAAACCTGATCTCCTCTGGAATAGAGAATCTCATGGGTAGGTTTTTAGTTTCCAAGGATCCATTGAATTTCCTAACTACCTTTAGCGTACATTTTAGATTAGACGAATCCTTAATACGTAATTCAATAACTCTTAAAGCTCTCGCTAATAAGTCGCGTAACAGTACAAATCCTTCGTCCAGTCAATCATCTTCCTTAGCCGGTGAAGCCGTTGAAGTGAAAGTGGAAATTACTCCGCCAGCTAATGCGGAAGTGAGTTCAAACCATTTGCAAAACTCGTATTCCTTGGATTCTAATTCAACAACTACGATAAGTCCGAATATGAACTTGTGTCCAGAGTTTCCCAGTAAGACGCCTAGTAGTAGTCCTCAATCTAGGAAAATTTCGGATGCAACTTCAGCTGCTAATGTACCTGAACATCTTCTGTGCTCAACTGTTAATTTTAATAGACTGCCAAGTTCTGCTGGTGGTTCTTCTTCCCGTTTATATAAAAAAATTGAAGAAATGCTCGACCTCAGCTCACCCTACAATCACTACAAATGCTTAAGTCCCAGTGAAAGTAATCTTTCACAATTTTACGATGGTAAATATATATATAGTACTAGTAGTGGCAGCGGATCAGGCGGCAATACCACCACCGTTTTAGCCAATGTAATTAACTTACACAGTGCTGGTCCGCGCTTCGAGAAACCGGGCTCCTCACGATTACTTAGACGTCAATTCAGTTTGGATCGCGACGACACACATAATAAAGGCGAATATCAGTTGCAACATCAACATCCACATCAAGCGTCACTGCAAACCTCTTATACACTTTCCCTATCAACTAAGTCATCTCTTCTTGATATTCCTATATTGCAGGAGAATTCGCGCAGTCCTAAGGTCAGCTTGGCGAGAATACATAAACAGAATTCATCCTCCATAGCACAAGATTTAGAAAAAATCGAAGAAATTCCTTTATCACCAGCCTCCTCGCAACAGCACAGCAGTTTGGATAGCAATATGAATAAGAGTCCACCGTCAACGATAGAAACATCAATTCCACCACTTCATAAGCCTATACAATACACTGGCAGTATATCACCACCACATCTACAAACTCAAGGCAAGCAAATAACTAAAACGTCGACTTTATTTTCGGCTCCTACTTCACCGGCTCCATCCCGCTCTTTAAATGGCATTAGTTATATAACTGGCGTGATGGAGAGTCCGACTACGGATGCTTCAACCGCCACTACAAGTGCGTCAGTCACTTCCGCTCAAAGTACACCGGGCGATAATCCTTTAACAGCTAAGAAATCAGAGATAAGTCTTAATGTCGAAGCACTTCTAAGCAGGTAGAATGGAGACACAATCGATTTTAACCTATCCGAAGGTTGTTTTAAGACGATTTGCTATAAGATTAATTGAACTTTCTACGTTGCTATCTATACCGCAGGTAAACATCTTAAGATCCAACGTAACGATTTTGTTCTTAGCAGGCTAGTGAAACTCTTTATCTTTATTTACAATTAACAAGTTAGTAAATCCATTAAATATATCCGAGATAAGTTGATTAGTAGTTTCTATTACATTTAAGCTTCAAGTATTATCATTACTAATCTCTATTTTTATGCCCACTAACGGAGTATAAGCATGCAGTTGTTTTATTACAAGGTTTTCAATATCCAGAAGAACACGTCAGCGATTCTACAAAGTAGATATATTCTTGATCAATATTAAATTTTTCGTCTTCCTGATCGGTATTGGTTTAAGAATGCTCGTATGTCTGTCTATCTAACCGTTTATTCCTGGTCTCTCTTCATTTACATTCTCTTCGTAGTAAGAATTAAGATATAAGCTTCGAATTTTGCAAAAAGAATGGAAGTTGTCGCACACAGATTCGTACTGGAAATAGGACTAAGGTGGTCAAAGTGCACGCCCACAGCCTAAGAGAAGACCTTTATTTTCAAAAGTAAAAAACAAGTAAATAACATTATAGTGTGGCACGACTCACCACCTCGCTACAACTATTCATATATTGACTTTTCAAAATGGAATGTTAGATTGGCAAGTTGTCGAAAAGTGGTCCGATTCGACCCATTTTTCAAAAGCGTTCGTCTTTTGAGCCAAAACACTTCAAATTCCGTTGAAATATCTTAAAGATTGCAATTTATAGATCAGAGGAAACCAAGACGAACTGGCGGACGAGCGGACACAACAAAAAAGTGTACCAAATTTCTTCAAAATATCTGAAAAATGCAACACACAGGTTAAACACAAGAAAACAAGACGGATAAAGGGAAAATAAAAGTTGATTCTATCTCAAGTCCTTTTGGTGGTTGCACGATTTCTCCACAAACTGAATACACAAACTGAATGTACCACAAGTGGTGTAGGGTGTAAAAAGGACGTTTGCTTATTATTTATATATGCAGGAATAAAATTCTGTATATTCTATAAACGAACCTGCGACGTACCTACCTACAGTACACCTTTACCCAATATCATGTAGTTTCGAAATTTCATCTTATACAAGTTTCTCGCTTAAAGGTGTTGGGTACAGAAGACTCGTCCACAACCGGACATAATTTTTTTACATTTTCTCTACTTATTTTTCTATTTCAAAAAGGGATCGTTGAAGTGTTTAATACTTAGACAGATAAATAGTTAAGTTAACCTTAAAGGTAAGAGGATTTATTGAAAGATAAAAGCTGGAAAGAGAAAAATACGAAAATGAAGCAAAAAAATAAAGTAAATGCCTTATATAGAAAACTGATATGAAGGTACAATTTTTTGTTTTTGTTGTAATGGTTAAGTGTTTAAAAATATTTACAAGCCTCCTTCCTCGTGCCCACAAAGCATAAAATTGTTATTTTCATTTTAAGGCGATTACAGGGATGTCTGCGTCTCTGTCACGTCTCGCACTGTTATCAACAGATTTGCGTAGGTTTAACATGTAAAGTAATCGAAGAAGATAATTATTCGTTAATGTAGCGTAAGGGAAAAAAAAAGGATATTAAATGGTTTTCATTAAAGCATAGGTGTACAAGTGTAATAAGTAGCATAGCAAACATCACATTTTTTTCACATATGTATAAAAAGAACCTATTATAGGATTAACTAACGATTACGGAAAAAAAGAAGCAGAAAAAGAAGAAGAAGCGGCGTTATGCGGTAGAAAGTTGTTAGCAAAAATTTTGTTACAACGATGATGTTGCAATATTTACGTCCATTACGCCCACAGCATAGGAGGGTTTTGTTCTTTCCTAAGTAAAATCCAATGTAAAAAAGCCTTAGGTTCCGATATCTGAAGACGTCTCTGAGGGTTTAACGTGAGTACACTATCTTCAAGGTTTAACCCCCAAGGTGCTCGATGACATACGGGCGCTCTCCAGAGCGTTGGACAATCCCTATAAGTTAGTGGCCAAAACTGTGCTGGAGAAACCAGATATTTTTATTGTGTATGGCTCAATAAAGCCACCCTGGGGATTGTTGAGACCTATTATTACCTCTAATTATTGGCTTTAGGAATGATGGAAACCACAACCACCACGATACCCCCGAAGGGCCGCACCCAACAGTCAGGACGCACACATTGATTAACTGCTGCGTTTAAGCTGGGGATTGGACGTACTAGCTTCCACCGTGGTTTCCCCATGTATGTAAGTATGCAAACTGCTTCCCCACCAATGCTGTCACCTCTGTTCATGACTTTGTGAATGGGCTCCTGACCACCGTGGAGCGTAAACTTGACCTATAAAGACTGTCGCGTTACTTTACGCGACTCTTGCCTTCGGATCAACCATACAAACCCGGCTAGCCAACTCCAGCCTACCCTTCGTCAAAATATATTAGCGTCGAGTGCTACATCTGACATCGCGGGCAGAAACCATGCTCTCGACTATTACTATATCAACGTGCTTTACGTAACCAGTTGCAATACGACAACAGCTGGTTTGTATTTCCTCCTTAGCAATAGGCTATGAGAAAAGAAGTGCTCGCAGCAACTTTTTCCAGTGTACCTCTGAGCTATCCTTCAGAAAACTTGTCGCCAGGTTATCGGTAGGGCCAAGCCTTATGACAGTTCGCTTTTCTTTAAACTTATCGCGAAAATCCGCACCTAAAAAAAAACGTTAAACTTTTAGCGAATATGAGCATAAGCCGCAAAAACTTTGCTACAAACACTCTTTAGATAAAGATAATTACCACAACATTTTGTCCATTAGTTGTCTGTTAATTTTCTCCTACAATCCGTAAATTGAGTTACTCTGGCTTATATGACTGAATGCGAATTAAAATGAGCGCATTAGCTTTACCTTGTGAATGTACTCATTAATTAACCGAATTATGTAACGCTCTCGAAAGGCAATTCGTTATGAATTAACTTTATTATAATAAATGAAAAACTACTTTAAAGTGCTCCGCAAGAGAAATAAACAAAATATTTGAATTTAAACAAATTTTGTTCACATTAATACGCGAAGAATTTAGCGATTGCTGTCATCTCTGAGTAGCGATAAGAGTCAGAGTTTGCAGGAATTATTTTTCCTTTTCGAGAAACTATGTAAAATCTTAAGACAGTTTTTGCATTGTTTTCAACCTACCCGAAGGATGAGAGGTATATTCATTTTGTCAAACGTTTGCAATGACCAAAAAGAAGTTTCAGGGATCCGACAATGTCTATATATTTTTGATTTGCACCGAATTGTAAATCTATTTAAGTCTGTCCCTTTACCCATCTGAGTAATGTCTATTGTGAACATTTTCCTTACTGCAAAAATAAAGCTATCGACTTTAAATTTGACAGAAACAGCGGCAGTTCTTGCTCGCAGGTTGGGAATAAAAATATGACACGCCTACAATACTACGTAAAGTGAGAAAATCTCCGTTTTTTGAAGAGGAATAAAAAAATAGGTTTTCGCGCAATACCCATAAATATCAAAAAAATCTACAAAAATTTGGGTGATGCTATAGTAGCCCTACAAACAAAGGGAAAAATCAGCCACGCCTACTCAATTTCATAACGCATCATAATTTCAATTTTTTCCAAATCTTTATATAACGCCCTGAAGCATGCTTCAAAAGGAACGCTTATACGAAAGAGGTTCCAAAAATTACCCCAACCGGTCCAAAGTTTTCATACCAATTAAAAATGACGACATGCTACTGCTTAGCCACTTTTCCAAAGAAATATTGAAAATTTCAATTTCCTTCTACAACAACTTTTCAGAAGTGGTCTTTATATGGGGACCGATCCGAACGATTGTCAATTGCATACGTCCTTGCGTCAAACCACGTCAGTGCACCACATTTCATCAAAATATCTCAAAAATTGCGACCTGTAGCTTGAACACAAGATACATGGACAGGCGGACAGACAGGCCTACATCAATTCAGATTATGATTGGGTATACTAAAAAATGGATCTATCTTAAGTCCTTCTGCGTGCTACATACGTCCGCACTAACCTAATATACCATATACCACAAGTCGTGTAGGGTGTGACTATAAAGAAATCAGAATTTGTTGTGGTCAGAAAAAAAAAAAAAAAACGAGATTTCTTTCCGAATTACATACTGATTCCTGAATAGATCATTTGTATGAATTTTCTATAAATTGAAAGCAAATTGAATACTGGTCTCTTCAAGAGTAGTATTCACTTCTCCAAGTAAAACTATTTTATTTTTTTTATTAATTTCATATAAATTTCTCTCTAAAGCAAAGCTTTAAGTTGACTTGTAAAATTCATCTTTCGACCACATAACGCATTCTTCTTTTAAAAAGAATTCATCAAAATAAAAAAAACAACAAAAAATGGAAAAATTCCATGAAAATAAATAAAAATTTATAGAAATAAATTTTTCAATTAAAAAGTTCCTTCCTTCTTAAATAAGATATTAAATTGTAAATCAAAAATTAAATTAAATAAAATATTTTAATTTAATTTCTTTAATAATAGTAATAATAATAATAATAGTAATAATAATAATAATAAAAAGTAATGTGTATATAAAAGTATTAAAAGCACTATAAAACTATCGTCAATGTTTTGCGTTTCAGTTTAATACTGAACGAGTTTTTATTACAATTCTATTCTATATATATATATAGTGAAAAAAAAATTTTTTTTTTCATTTTAAACAATTCTTATATAGGTGTATAAGCTTTAGAATACTCTTAAAAAGATTTCCTTACAATGATGAACAGAATGTCCTTTTGAGTTAAGAATTTTGAATTTTTAATAAATTTTACTACAATAGTAGCGTGTAGCATTACTTGTGAGATTAATTATAATTATATATTATTATATGTATGTTAATTATATGTGTATGTATGTAGTAAGTTGAATTAGTGTAAGCGAAATTATAATATAAATAAAAATATATATGAAAAGTTAAAAATAATTAAAAATATTTACAACTAATATGAGCAGAATGGGCAATGGCGCACCTTTAAATACCCTGCATCACTTTGCTTAGCACGTTGCCAAATAAGAATTGATATAGGAAGTGATCGAAAAAGTAGCTCGATCTGAATAATTTTCAAGGTCCTATGTCCTTGGATCAAGACGTGTCGCTCTATTAACTTTTATCAAAAATTGCCACCTGTAGGTTGAACAAAAGAATAAAAGACTTATAGATAGACAACCTGACAAGCTTATATCGATTCCGAAACACTTTTTATGACATAAGAAAAGGTGGATCCACCTCAAGTTCAAATCAAGTGTTGCACACCATTGCACTGCAAGTGGTATATAAAAAAGGCAAACGACCTCGGCAGAATCCGTTTTTTTTTTGTATCTTAAGAATTTTTCTTATTGCTGTCCTTGCCAGCCGATTTATTAGCGGATTTCGAATGGGTAATATAATTCTTAATCACAAGCATGGCTGTCAGTCTATCTTTGCTTTTTTTAAAAGACAAATCAATAGTGAGTTTTCCTTTTGCCTATACTGGCTATAAAAGGGGCGAAGCAATCTTTGCAGAAGCGTCTCTGAAGGCATTATAGAAGTTCCAGTCGTACATTCTACAAAGGCCTACATGGCAGTCCAAATCACACATTCTGCAGATTTCTAGATCTAAAATTTTTGACTTCTCACATGTTAATATCTAAGATGTCTTGACAGCCTAACAACTTCTTGAGCGTACACTTCATAGTGATCATCCCCCCGTTAGCTTTTCATTTGAAAGATGGTTCGGTGACTTTTCTTACTCCCTAGTGACATTATCAAGTAACCTTTGGCTAAGTTTTTATCTATAAAACGTTCCAGTGACATTATCGTATCGCTTTTATCTACCTAGATCTACCTATCTAACTTTTCACTTATGAGACGGTCGAATAATCTTTGCACTTAATTTTCCATTTAATCGAGTGATTGCTTTAAACTGTTTTCCATTTCGAAGACCAGCTATGACATTAATTTTTGCACACAATATTTTATATCCATCGCCGAAGAATGAGAGGTGTATTCGCTTTGTCAAAACGTTTGCAAAGTCCAGCAGGACGGACTACACAATTTATGTATATTCTTGATCGATGTATAAGCTTGTCCGCCTGTCCGTCTGTGTAATGCCTCTAGTAAACATTCTCTTTATAGTAAAAATTAAGAATGGAAGTTCTTGCACGGAGTTTAGTGAGGCCAAATCGTTCGAAGGATACGACCACAGTACCATGTAAATTAAGAACATTTCTGTTTTTCAAAAAGAACAAAATATGGTTTTTTTTTCTTACCCATAAACTAAGGCAGACAAATGTTCAAAAACGGAAGAAATTGATCCCGCCTACCTAATGTTACAA
The DNA here is from genome assembly GCA_000688735.1 of Glossina austeni. NCBI lineage: Eukaryota > Metazoa > Arthropoda > Insecta > Diptera > Glossinidae > Glossina > Glossina austeni. The sequence continues at coordinate 1,119,548 of KK502448.1, forward strand.
GGTGTCAAAATTTATAAAGCACAAAAACAAACTAAACTCCATAAAGTATATAAATTCTTGGCCAATTTTAAATTTGGCATGTCCGCCTGTAACTTCTCCATCTGTTTGTCTGCACAACTGTGTAGTATTTGTGGTAAACATTCTCCTGTTAGCGAAAATAAAGATATCACCTACAAATTTGCAAAAAAGTTTGGAAATGAGTGAACCTTTTTCGAGGACACGCCCTCAACGAACACACATCTATACGAAAAAAACTCTTATTTTGTAAATAGAAAAAATCAGCCGCGCCTTCATCTTTTATTTGTTTTGTCTTTTTCAAGATAACAGTGATATGTATAAAAGATTCGGCCATGACCATTGAAGATGGACGGACATATGATTTTCTCGTTTATAAAGCACTCTCAATTTCTTACTTTCACATAATAAAGATATGGGTTATAAAAAATATAATAATTGGTTAAGTTTTCAAAGTTCTCTTTGCCCCTTTCGCCAGCAAACGAACACCAAGTATGATATCATATTTGCTTAAGGCTAAAGAAAATTACAGTTAAAATTACTCAAGAGTCTATGTCACCTTTCAAATACATAAACATATTTGCGTCTGTTATTGATGAAAAAAAGGAAAATCAAAAATGCAATTAAATTTACATATCATTAGGAAAACAATCCTGTCTCGATGTCGACGAAAGAAGAAATATAAGTACCGCTCTCTAACTGGAGTGTTTCTTAAGTGTTAAACAAATATTTGCCGGATATAAGGAAATTATCATATACTAGTTGATGGAAGCAGGTATAAAAGTCGATAATTTTCAACTATTGCTGGTCAGTGTATCATGTGTGTTTGCTATGGTTAACCGGCATATACCGATAAATTTCTATTTATTATCACCTCGCAAATGTGAGGTTTGCAGTGATCAAAGTTCCGGTAAACATTACGGTATCCAATGTTGTGATGATTGCTCTTGTTTCTTTAAGCGTTATATGTGTAACACGTACACATGCATAAATAACTGTAATCAGGTTTAATCGGGTTTAATCAGCTTTAATATGGTTTTTGATGATTGTAAATGATTGTAAGTACTGTAAGGGCGCTAAGAGCCACCTTTTCTCCATTTGCATAGCGGTAGCGAAAGGTCAATGTCCGGTAGATAAACTTAGACGTAATTGGTGCCCATATTGTCGCTTTCGTAAATGCCTTAGTGTGGGTATGAATGCAACATCAGTTCAAATTGAAAGAGGATCTCGTAACCACGAAATTAAAAGGTAAACGCAAAACCATAAATATCAATGCTCGCACATACACGCATAGCATTTAAAGAAAATGAACAAAGGAAATAACAAAGGAAATAACAAAGGAAACTAATCAAATATTTTCACAAACACTAGTAACCTATTGCCAGCAAGCACAGAGCACTGACCATTTGCGTATTTTACGCACCTTTACCTCTCAAGCAACAACAATGACATTATAATCCGGGCGGTGTGGCATGAAAACTGTATTATGAAAGCCTACCATCTAATGAGAGTATTCAGTAAATGAAATGAAAGAAATTTTCAAAATCAAATACGAGGTGTGTTCAGAATAAAGAGGTGACTTTCTGTTTGCCTCGAAAAATATTTATTTATGCGCTAATAATTATTTTCTCCCCTTCAAAGTAACCCTCCTTAGATATGATAAACTTATGAGAGACCTTTTTTCAATCCTCGAGGCACTTCTGATATGCACTTTTTGATATGGCCTTGAGCTCCTTCCGGCCTTTATGTCCTTAATCGTGATAAAGTCCCATCCATGGGTCTTTTCAGTCGTGGGAGCAGGAAAAAGTTCCAAGGCCTGGTGAATACTATGGCCGAGGCATGAATACGATCTTGTTTTGGACTAAAAAAATTGCCCGCAATGACGTGTGAACTCGCACATCACTGCCACGCGTTTCGTGCCAGAAGAACAACCGAAAATATTGCATACGCCAAGCGATATGCCAACGTCCTTAGCAACTTCTTCACTGCTTTCATCGGTTGTTGACGCGCTGGGCCATTAGGGCGGGCACAATAACAATGCCAACCTCTATGGAAGATGTGCATTTATAGTGCGTCGCAAGAAACTAACGATGACGAATATACTCGTCATACATAGAGTATGTGTAATATAGAATGAAGCTGTAATGAAGTAACTTGACAAAATGACATACACACACTCTAAAATACACTGCTATGGCAAATACACATTCATAATTAAAAAATTGAACGAGGAAATCCAACAAGGACGGATGGACGGATTGTGATAAATTTTCGTCACACACAGTTCATTGGTTAATAGTTAATAATAATAAAAATAAAAAAATTTAATGAGGAAATCCGACAAGGACGGATGGACGGATCAGGATATTTTCGTCATACACAGTTCATTGACTAATAGCCACATTCAGCTATATGATCTATTGGCTTCACGACATATTCCCATTAAAATCTTCGTCAGCGCAACGGTCGCAGCACTTTAATTGAAACAAAATCTTACAAGAAATTTGTGAACCGCTCAAATCAATACTTTTTGTTAACCGTTTTGCTGGAAGATGAAGAAAAGAGAAAAATTAACAAAAAAAATTAAAAAAAGTTAATGTTAATGATAATATTTAGAAACATTTTATTCATTTTACCAATTTATTGTTTTTTTAGCTCAAAACGCGCGTGTCGGCTCTTGGACAGTCGATAAAAAGCCAGAAGAAGGAAATATTGCACCTGTGCTGATCAAACAGCTTCTTCATTTTGATGGAAGCTGCGATTTTCAGATTTTTGACAAGACCTTTGATATGACGGCTAATTGAAAAAGCCTGGTCCACCATTAAATATACATTGGAGGATCATACTGGCAGAATAATTGGTGAATATCGGTTGAAAGGAGAACGTGATACTGTAGGCATGCTACTTAATCGATATGCCGCTATTTATGTCAGAATATCGCAAGATAAAGTCTTGGCCATTTATGAAATGTTACCAATTAAAGACTCATACGAAATTATAAGGCATAGTTTAGACTTTTTATACGTTCGTTATAATTCTCTGACTTTTGTAAAAGCACCTACAGAAGGGAAATAAAATTTTTAAAGCGCTTGAAGAGACGTGTTTTTATTTCGCTTTTACTAATTCTTGTTTCTCTTGTTCTTGTTGTTCCTGCAACAAAATATGCGCAAGAGTAGCTCAGTAGGTAAGAACCGCGGCCAACAAATCGGTATTCGTGTGTATATACGTAAATTTGTATATATATATATATATTTTTAAAAATAAATTATTTTATTATTGTTTTTGTTGTATTCCTGGGTCAGCAGCAACGGCAAGCTAAAAGCTTCATCAAGTCCTCCAGCATAGCACACAAGCCACTGGAACTACCAAAGGTAACTGGCTTCTATACAGATCGTAACTACCTCACGTACCGCCTGAAAACTATTATCATTTCAGACACGGATTCATGCAGATTCTGCAAGGAGGCAAAGGGAATGCTTCACTATATCCTATGCGAATTCATTACTTTTGTTGTTTATTTGAAAAAATCAGCTGACGAAGACCACCAAACATGTTCCGAAACTTATGGTGATGCTGCTCCATCATATCACAATTGTTAGTTTTGGGTTGAAAGTTTTAAAAATAGCGATACGAATTGACTGAAAACGCCATTTTTTGGCCACATGTTCCAAGCGTTGTCCAGGATATAGTGTTGCAGCTCGAATGGGACGTTCTGCCACACCCACTGTACTTACCAGACTCATGGTGCCTTCTGATTACCAATTGTTCAGATCGGTCCAGCATAGCTTAGTTGGCACACGGGTCCGTAAAGTTGAAGAAGTGCGAACATGGATCGGTGAGTGAATCGCTGCTAAACCAATATAATTTTCCATAATAAATGTCTTTTTCAAGTAAAAATGTGATCAAAATTTCTGCAAACACCTAATAAAAAAAAATTTAATTAATCATTAAAAATTTTTTTAATAATTAAAAAAAATTTAATTAATTAATATTTCCTTAATATCATCGAAGATAGATTGCAAAATAATTATTAAAATATGATCATATTTTTTTACGGCAAGTTGTCAGCGTACGATGCAGAAGCCTCAATATCAAGGCTGTCTAAGTTCAAAAGCATATTTGAATGATGTAATAGAAAAAAAAGAGATGATTTCGTGTGTAAGTAACGAAACACGTTGTCGAACTTATTCCATAGGAGAGCGCACGTAATTGTCTTTGCTAAAATAAGAAAAGTAATAACTATTCACACATCAACGATTTCTGGGCATGTCTTCGCTAAAATGTCTTTTATAATAATCACGTTGTATAAAAGAAATGAAGGAAATAACTAAAAAAAGGGATGATAAAAAAAACAATAAAAAATTAGATCATTTATGTAAGCAACCATTTCTTTAGCAACTACGGAAGCAATCATCTTGAATAATAACTCAATAACAGTTTTAATAGCTTGAATGTAGCTTATAATGGAGAAGAAAGTTTTTGATTATCTTTTCGTTAACTTATATGAATGAAAAATCGAGTTTTTTTTAAATTTTTTTAACTTGTTCTACTTAAAAACAATATTTCACAATAGCGTTTCTAATGTTTGAAAATCATCTGAAGAATATTCTAACTAAAAAAGAAGAAGAAGAGAAACCCATATTATTTGTAACAAAGCTTGCAGTTAGAAAACGTCAAAAATAGTCGTAAAACATATGTTTTTTATTTACATTTTGTGCTAACATTTAATGTCAATTAGAAAAATATCTTTTCTTATACACATATATCATCTATATATATATACATACGTATATATATTTCTTTTTTTTTATATTACCTATGTGTATATATATATATATTTTTAAAATCCTTTATAAAACTAAACTCGAGAAAATAATTTGAGAAATAAAATTTTTCATTGCATTATAAATAATTCTTTGCCGCGTCTATAAGTATTTGTTAAGGAGATGTCTAATATACTTAAAATAATTTGTGAATATAGCGGAAATTTGTGTGAATTGCAAGTACCATTAAAAAAAATATCACCGGCTACGGGCGCAGCAGAACCTGGTGGTAGTAGTAGTTGCATCGGTTCGGGAAGAGAAATAGTTAATGTTCGAAATTCTGACGTCTTCTTGGGAGATTATCATTTTCTTATATATGTCGATGTCAGATTGTTCAAGTGAGTATTTAAACAAAAAATTCCATGTTTTCCTTTAGTTTAATTCCTTTCTATATATATAATGCTTTTGCAGATTTCGTTCGTATCGTCGCTTTGATGTGAAGGATATTAAAAATTTAATGCTATTTTATAATAACAAGCAGCACGTGCTTTTTTTACAATTGCCCTGTTTGCCAGCGAATGAAGAAGAAGAAAGACGGGATAATAGAAAAATTCGTTCGAACGATAAGAAGTCAGTCAATTCCATTGAGAGACCTTTAGATTTGGGAAAATTAAAACGCATTACTGATCTTTGCCGCATACAATTAAATGATGATAATCAAGATTTTGTTAAATTGGAGGCAAAATTTGATTACGGTTTCGCTAGCAAATTTCATGGCAAAATACGCAATTTTGAGGTTAACTTTTGTATAGTTACATTTTAATGTACAAAAAAAAAAAGTAAATGAAACGAATTTTATTTTTTAGTGTGATTTAAAAAACGTTTCACGCATAATGGAGCCCTCAAAAGCCTCGCCTTTACAACGTAGCATTGATCGCAATATTCATGAAATGCGCGATTTTTCGCGTGAGCAATATAAACTGAATTTTGTCGAGCTGCAAATACCCGATGGACATGATAATCCTGCACTATTTAATATAAACTTTAAAGGTAAGTTTAAAGTGAATGAAAAGGAAAATAATACAAGTGTCAAGCTAATCAAAGCATATTTCTTTAAAGATTGAAAGGAGAGATATCTCTCCATTTATAATTTATAATTTCTTTTCCAATTCCTCGAAATTTCAAGCAGATCTTATCGAATATAAGTTGAAATTTTACACTCAAGAATATATTTCAAGATTAGAAGAAAACGCTTCCCCCTAGGAAACATTTTTCTAATTACTTTTCCAAATTTTTGAAATAAATACTTCTTGAGGTTGCGTTATATCGAACCCTTCAAACCTTAGAGAACTGCGATGTCTTCTTGTTATGAAACTTCAGAAGAAAATCTTTGAGAAAGACTTTGATACTTCAGCAATTATGTACTTCATACCTACCGCTGCAAATTGAGGTATACTAGAGTTGTACTTCCATTTCTAAAATCTAGAAATTTCTATCGTTGACCTGATCAAATTTCCATTCTCGAAAGCTTAGATACCGGCCTAGTCTGGCCATAGAAATTGATTATCAGAATTTCATTATTTATAGTTTCTTTTCCAAGTCCTTGAAGTTTCAAGCAGCTATTGTCGGATTTTAGTGAAAATCTTCCTTCAAGATTGAAAGGAAAGACTTCCGTCTAAGCATACTTGTTTAACTTCTTTTCTAAGTCTTTATTTTGCGTTTTGCTGATAGAGAAGACTTTTCTAAAACAGACTCTCGAACTCAGTATCCTTAGAAACCTACGATATATTTATGGTTATAGGAATTCAGAAGAGAAGAACACTGAACATTTTCATACTTCAGCAAACATTTATGCTTTATGCTTTATAGCTACCACGGCAAGTCGAGAGGTACGAGAGTTGTACTTTGACCAAGAATCGATCACAGTATGGTTCTTCAAACCTTAGAGAGTGATTCGATTTGCCCCTAGAAATTTATTAATATTTGGTGCAAATATTTATCAGAATTTTTTAAATGTTGATTATGAAAAAGCTCTGATCGATCTACAAAACAAAAAATCGCTTATGATTTATGTGATCCTTATAATCTAGCAAATACAGTCATAACTTTTGTTCTGTTTCTTTCGTTAGATACCACATTGACTAGTGATGAAGAAAGTTTATTGCATAATCTAACTTGTAAACCGGAAATGATGAAAATGCCAAAAGATTTTGATCAAATGGAAGTAGATTGCGGCTTGATCAGTATACTCTTAGCTATTTGTTATGATATAAGGTATTTAAACCATAATATATTTCCAATTCTTGAATTATTTTTTTCTAATATTTTTTCTTTTTGCACCAGATCCACTACCAATGAAGCGAATTGTGAATCGCAATGGACACGCAGTATTTTAACGCCTACACTTTATTATTTTGAACCATTTTATCGCTTACGTGATGTGGTAATCAGTTTCTATAGACGATCACTTATCTATCCATTGTATCGTAATTATGAATTCTCACGTCAATGCGTTGAAGATTGTATTCAAGCATTGCAAATGCATTCCGAATGGTTGGTCAAACAATTGCTAATTACTCATGAATTATTCAATGTCGGCGAAAGAGCAGTCTTTAACTATTATTATCTAGACGATTACATTCGTTATATAACAAATATGTCTGTATGCCCGGCAACGCATCTACAAACTTTGGCGTACAATTTAAAAAATGTTCTCTTGGATATCTTTAAAAAGCATTTAGGTTTAGGTTTAACTGATCTGGAAAGCGAACTCCTTAGAGAATTAATAACCGATATACATATAGCGTCATCGAATAGCGAAGATGAATCCGAGGATCAGGAAGATGGCGAAGGCGAAGCCGATGATGCTGGCACCGAATCTTGTGAATCGGAATTTTGCAACTCAAATGAAAGTAGCGATACGGAAGAGAATAGCGTTATCGAGAAACAAATGAATGAATTAAAATTGTAAACCGGCAACAAACTAATATTGATCGTAATTAGTTGTGTGAATAATTTCAAAATTTGTATAAATAAATGCACAGAATATTTTGATGATCATGAGAGATTTAACTTCAATTAATAAGAAACTGAGGAAAGTATTTTTTTTTAAATTTTTTTAAATTTTTCTTTAAAATTTTTATTTATTTATTTTTTTTTATTATATATTTTTTATATTTAAAACTTAAAATTCGAGTTAATTCAATATTTTCTTAGTCAACTAAAGCAAAAGTAAAGCTAACAAAAAAAAAAAAACAGAGAAAGAGGGAAAATTTTGAAAAAAGCGTATGAAAAAAGAAAAAAAAATGCTAATAAATTATTGTTTTCATTTTACCTAACAGTATGAATACATTTCATCCTAAGCTATGGAAAAAAGGCGTGTTGCTGCTGCTTCAAAAAAAAAAAAATATTTACAAAATTTCAAAAGAAAAGTATTGAATACAGATTACATAGTATTATATATATATATATATATATATATATTAATATCCTATATATATATTTATAAGTATATTATTATTATATGAAAGCATTTCTAAATAATGGCTTTAAAATATAATATTTCCTTTTTAGTTATTCATTTAAGACCAAATTTTCATAATTTCCATATTTATTGCATAAGTATTTCTGGCACTTTTTTTAAAAAAAAATATTTTATATAATTTCTTTTACGTTTATTTTTCGTTCCAATTTTTAGTCACTTTTTTGTTTCTTTTATTATATTTACAGTAAAATTTTAAGTCTTTTTTTTTCTTTCTTTTTGTTCTCTATAACTATTAAATACACTTACATACACATGCACACACATAACTAGTAGCTGAAGAATTGGTTCTTGAGTTTAGCGAAATAGTTTGAATTCAAAAATTTTCTTCTATTGGTTTTGATTCGTAATACCGTTGAATTGCTACAGATCTAAAAAAAAAAGGGAAATTTTTTTAAAGCTTATTTTTTTTTATTAAAAATTAACACATACTCATGGTTTCTTGTTGTATATCCACTTTGTAGGATGGATTGTCGTAAGCAGCATCACTTTTACGCGGTGGCGTTATAGTGGCCGTTTGATGTACACGCCTTCTGGTTAATATTAACAATAAAACTAAAGTTGACATTATAGCTAAAGCGGCGACAACCGAAACCACTACCAAAGGTCCATAATAGTCACCTACCGGCTGATCAAGCCCAGCCGTTAAAAGTTTACCTATCATACAAAAAAAGAATGCAAAGTTAATATTTATAATATAATATTTAATATATTTATAAATTAATATCACTTAAAAAAGACGAAAAGAAAACTTAAGCTTTAATTAGATTTACGATATTTGTACCTACCGTGTAGCGAAAGTTATTGTTTAACAACTTGCACCAAGTTGTAGTATATATATAGTAGTAGTATATATAGTGTAGTATAGTATATATATATTATATTATATTTTTATGTACTATATAGTAATGTATTATAAAATAAACTGACAGAGTTGTATTAAACAAATGAAAACCGCTTAAAACAGACTGAGACGAGCCGTTACAACCTTGCAATCCGGCAAGAACACTGGGAATGCCGCCACTTTTTGTAATTCAAAAACAGATGAAAATGAGGTCAGATCTAGCGACTATGAAAGATGCTCCATAGATGAAACGTAACTTAGGAATTTTAAAAGAATATACTACACTACTGTATTACAATGTGAAGTGAAGTGAATAAATTTAAGGATTTCTGTGTGTAGCATTACCACAACGATCGCTAATAACTATCGGATTTTATCATTCCCTGAAATTGCTGATTTAAAAAAACTCGTCAACAAATAACAGACATGATGTGCTTGCATGTCTTTTGGTATGCATGTCGGAAGGCGCCGGTTGACAAAGAACAGGCATTCCGGTAATTAACACTAGATTTACGGGACGCGTCTTTTTGACGCGCTTTGAATTTTTGTAGGTAAATTACAAAAATCGTTCGCATTTTTATTTGATCTCTTGTACTGACCTTTACTCGTTGAATGGGGTAAACGTATATTGAAGTGTATTTTCTTCAAAAGTTTTGAAATACTGAAATTCTCTACGCGATGTGCCTATATCTGTAGATGTTCGTCAATTTGTGGCACAATCGCAATGTATAGGGGTGTCCCAAAAGTTTACGTATGACATCGAGCTGGCTATGTTTGTAAACATGCGGGCTTATCCATTGCTTGTTTATGGCAGAAAATTTCAGTCGTCTCACAGGCTCTTTCAAAGTGCGTTCCGTTGGTCATGGCAAAGTCTCTTTTGAAATGTTTTTCTACGCCATTTATTGTGGACAGCCAAAGGAAGCATTTACGCCATGGCTATGCTTCTTTGCTTAAAAAAAAAGTGTAGTGTTAAGGACACTGCAGACAAGATTTGCATGGTTTATGGGAATGGTACTACGACTTTTAGAACCGTCGGCAATTGGTTGAAGATATTTAGAGCTGGCAATTTTGATTTGAAAGATGAAGAGTCCAGCGGCCGTCCAGCAACGACGGATACTGACCTCATAAAAAGCATGCTTGAAAGCTTGGAAAGTGTTTCTGATAATCGTTCTCTGTCGATAACAACAATTTGTCGGTGTTTTGTTGAACGAATTAAACGAGGCGAACTATGCTAGAAAGCATACAGAAAAATTTCGGAAACTATCTTTGATAATCGAAATTTCCAGTTTCGAAAGACAGCTGAAAACTTAAAGGTTTCAAAAGGCAATGCGTTCACTATTTTGAATGAGAATTTAAGGCTGAAGCGTCACAGAAGGAAAAAGTCATGAGTCACAAGTCCATCACTGGAATCGTACAATTTCATAGAATGGAGTTCGAGAGTTTGCCTCAACCACTATATTTTCCGGCTACTTGGATGTTTCACGTAAAACGATTTGAGTCAAATGATAAGATGACTGCAAAAACTGAAGCGTACTTTGATTGTCATCGCATGTTTTTTCATGAAAAAGGGTTCAAGGGTGTTCGAGAAGCATTGAATTTATTGTACTATTTCTGAAGACATCTGACGTTAAAGCTGCTTTTCGCATTGTATTGTTTCTTCGAGGCTTTTTCATTACAAATTCCATTTGGACTGTTCCACAATCGCTTGATATAGTTCCTTTTGTTTTTGGCGATTCTCAGAACACCAAAAGCCAAACAAGAATATTGTCTAGGACAGAGACGAAGAACGCACTTTTCTGGCTTAAAGTAAAGGAACGCATCTCGTGAAGTACTAAAGATATTGGCATCGAATTGGATACGCAGAACTTACTTAACGTGTACCAAGTAAAAAAAAAACTTTCTTCGATAAGCCTACACAAAAATATAACCTTACATTTCTTCTATGCAGTCTTTTCTCTAAGAGGGTGATAACTTTTTTTTCAGAGACCGTTTTCTCGGACTATGTTTCGTAGACGTGCATAAACACGGCGACAGTCAAACGCAAAGAATTCGGGAAAGTGAAATCGGACGCCTGACGGACCTACTGACTGACTGGAAGGTTTTCGCTCACGTGGTAATTTTTATGCTTCTACTTTACTTTAGAGTCTTCACTATAATTGCTTCCGCACGCTAATCATAGCACAAGTAAGACCACTCGCTCCAGGTGCTTCGCGCCTGCTATTCACTATGTTATGCGGTTGTTTAAAGTCCTAGAATATACATTAAACTTAAAGTGTGAGGGACAGAAGACGGAAAGAAAATGCTCGAAAATCCTTCGATAAAAACGAGTTTAAAATAATTTTACTTTAGCATATACTTTGGAAAATAAAATTCAATTACCTATACCATCCATGAAGCTTTCAATCCTTTGGTAAGCATTTAAACCTTGGTTTTATGAAAATTTCATTGTTTTTAAGTACATTTTTTTTCTTTGCTATAAAGAATAAGTTAAACTTACCCGTCTTTCCCGGTACTGCGGATCCTCCCGGTTTTGTAATGAAATTTACTACGTTGCTCTTCTTAATTTTTCCATTAGTCATGTACATTTCCAACCATAGGCGATATTTGGTACCCGGTTTCAAATCCATTATTAGCGTACCAGTGGTACTATCACGTTTGGCTACTTTAAAGACACTCGAGTCCTCTTTGCCCGAGTCACTTTGATAAATTGCTCGATAAATATTAACAAATTTATCTTCTGGATAGGGGACACCGTTCCACAACACTTCAACACTTTGCGCTTTAATTTTCGTTACATTCACCATAACCTCAAAAGCAAAAGCATCCATTTTTGAACCAGTGCGTGCTTTAATCATATGACCAGCCCTTAGTTCAGCACCGTGCCCGGGAAAAGGTATATAGTATAGGCCAATTTCATAGCCCGTATCAGGTTGCAAGTTTTCTATGGTATACGAAGTTAAGGAGCGATGTATTAAAGGACTTGAGGAATAGATTAAATCACTCAATTCCTTATAACGCAATTGTATGCCGTCTATATATTCTAGCTGATCGTCGGAAACTTTTTTCCAGATTATATGCAGCCACGTTGAGTTACTTTCACTCACATTTAATTCGGGATCATCTATGTTTTTAAGTATATCTTGGAAATCGGGTCGATAATCGGTAGGTGGGGGAGGTGGTGTTATACTGCGTTCAGCTGGAGTTCTTACTTTATACACTAAACTCGTCGGTTGCGAATTTAGATCACGCAAAAGTAAAGTGATTTTTATTTTATACAGAGAATTCGGTTCTAAGCCGAGCAAATCGAATTCCATTTGTGACGTGGCTATAAGATCTTCGGGCGGGGCGAATATTTGCTGCTCCCATTTAGTTGTATCGTTGCTGGGGCCATTGGTATAACGCAATTCCACACGGCCGTGTAAATTTACATAAACTTGAGGAACAGTGAACACTACTCTCACGGTGCGTGGATCAATAGCTTCCAAGGTATGCACTTCAATGTCGGGCTGAATGTTGCTAAGACCTGTTATCAAAGATAGAGAGCAAAAATATTATTCGCGAAATAAAAAGAATAAAAAGTAATCGGGATAGGATAATGCGTCTAATAATACACGATAGTCTAGTTTAGCTAGTGCAACCATAACCTGGAAATTAATGGGAAGCTACTTGAAATCTACTGTTAGAGTTTCTAGACTTATATGGGTTACAACGACCAGGAAAAAGAGAGAGTGTGAGAGAGAGAAAGAGAGAGAGAGAGGGAGAAAGAAAAAGAGAGGATTTTTAATAGTCAACCTGTTTTATGGGTTTTTGAGGCGGCGGTAGCTTGTTCTGCGGGCGCTGCGGCCAGACCTTTCGATGATGTCGATGAATTAGGATAACTATTTTGACTTAGATGCGTGGCAACAGGACCAACTCCTGGTAATATCGGATATCCGTTATAGTTTACCGGGGTTCCGTCGACAATGGCAATACCATGAGGTGGTGGCGGCAGTCCACTATGAACTATCGGTACATATTGCGTGTGCATCGGAGGTCCGCTAACATTATTGAAGGGCGGTATATGCACTAAAGCAGGATTTGGTGGATGCTGATTTTGTTGTAGATGCTGCAGTATGTGTTCTATGCGTACATGTGGCGGCAAAGGATTACCTTGACCTGGCTTACCTGCCACTCCACCTCCAGCTCCAATTATATTGAATAGATCTGATTGACTAGTAGGTGTGGGTGGTTTACCTTGTGGTATACCATTTGGATTGATTTCGTATGGTTCGTAAGGGCTAAAAGGGTCATTATGATGATAAAAACCGTAGGCCCCTGGGCCCGGATGATGTGGTGCTAGATTTTGATTGTAATTCACCGTGTCGTAAGGCGAGGTGCTCGGAACTGCTTGGCCTTTGGCACCCTCTCGTGGCGGCAATGGTATAAAACCTGGACCTAAAACTGGATGCGGTAAATCGTCTTCCACTTGAGGCTCATGAACGTCGTATTTAACGTCTTTTTGCTTAACCACTTGCAGTGGTTTTTTAGAAGGTTTCTCTGGTTTCTGATCGTAAGCGAATTGAGTCGCCATTACCTTAGGCGGTTTACCATCCAATGTCGGATAAAAGGCATTGGTGGATTTTTTATCTTCAGGCTTGCCAACCACTGCGTTGTAATCTTCTTCTTTTTTCGCATCCACTTCAAACGATGACATTTATTGGGTTCAAATTTTAAGTTGTTGTTGTTGTTTTTTTTTTCACACATGTATTTACACGTTGCATAGTGTTTGAAAGTTGGTATTGAATTTTATTTTTATAAAATGAGGCATAGTTTGTATTTAATTAGATGGATGAGTGCACATTATATAATGAAGCGATTTTTGTTTGATAAAAATAAAAAAAAAACATAAAAATAAATAAAAAAAGAAACACATTAAACACATAAGAAGAATAAGAAGAGCGGAATGAATAATATAGAGAAAAAAAATAGTCATATGGTATGTGAGTATGACTCGAGAGTTTCTTAAAAATAATTTTATGGTTGAAGTGTTAGAAATTCGTTAAGAATTTTGAAAATGATTAGAGAAGATAGCTTTTTAATGATAAGAAAGCGAGAAGACAGAAGAAAATTCTAGATTTATGTATAAAATATTTTGCTGAGCATGTCTACAACTCTGCTGATTCGTTTGGCTGGAAATTTTGGATTGATTTCTAAATCCATATTCCCACACATGATCGTTGATATAAGATCGATCAAAGAACACCATGATTATAATAACAACTTTCAGGATGCTTGCTATAAGAAGGCTTTTAATGTGACGACTATGGTTATGATTCTTTCTCTTTATTTCTAAATTAAGGCAAAGATGTCTTTTAACAATCAATAACCTCTCTTTCCAATCGTATCTACTGCTGAACTGTTTTCTCATTCTTAGAGGTCGGAATATATTTCCAAAAGCCCCGCTTAAGCCTGACTTAGAAATAAAAAAAATTTGATGTTTTGTAGAAGGAGATCAATGGAAACGCTACAGTTTAATTGACAGAATGCAGTTCCAAAAGCCCCGTCTAAGCCTGACTTTGAAATAGAAAGGAGAAAGAGAAGAAGAACAATGGGAACGCTACGGTTTAATGGCAACTCCGGCTATTTATAATCATATTTGTATTTGCAGTCATATTCATAAACGTATTTATGTTCATATTCGTTTTCGGACTAACATTCACAATCATAATCATATTCATATCTACATTCATATTCATATTCCTATCCATATGCATATCCATATTCATAATCATACCCCTATTGTTAACCTCCTAACCCTATTGTTCATATTCATATTTTTATTCATATTTATATCCATATTCATATTCCTACCCATATTGATATCCATATACAAATTTATATTAATATTCATATTTGCTTTCATATTCATATTTGTTTTCATATTCAACAACAGTATTTATGTTCAGATTGTGTTTATATTTGGGCTCATATTCATATTCCCATTCATACCATACGCATTTTCATACGCGGTTTTATATTCGCAAACATTTCCATATTCGTAAGCACCTTTTTTTACATCAATCTTCATAATCGTATTGTATATGGAATCATATTCATACGTTCAGAATCTCGTACATGTGTTTAGATTTCATATAAGGAGGGAATGAATGGTTAAGTTTTAAGACAGCGGTTTCCAACTAATTATTGTCAAGGTAAGAGTAATCAAGTAAGTAAGTAGGAACAATCAGAATAGAAAACTTCGGTTCAGTTATATACGAACAACACGGGCAGACTTCCGGAACAACAGAAATTAGTCCGGAAGAGAAGTAAATACATCTTCCGGCCGTACTCCGCTCTTCAGTTTATATACCAATCGATTCAGAATCACGTTTTGCATCGATATTAGCTTGTCTATCTGTCTGTCTATCTGGCTTGTTTTCGTTTGTTCAGCCTATAGGTCGCTACTTTTTAGATATTTTAATGGAATTTCTTAGGCCGTTAACAGGTTTTGTCCCAAGAACGAACACTGCGGAAAATGATTCGAATCGGATCACCTTTTCAAACACTTCTCACATAAAAAGTTATTTTAAAAAGTAATTATATGAATAATTAGTAAAGTGTAGAATATGTAATGGTGGGCCGCGTCCCGCTATAGTCTTTTCATTTGTTATTATCCAAATAATGTGTCTACCATTACTTCTACCATATAATAGAAGAGGATGGAGAAGGATTAGGAAGGTTGATTTTTCACGCTCATCAGGGTAAAGTTTGGCAACTCGTGTCTTATGAAACCTTATGAGACAAAAAGCTTGCGGAAATTTAAAGTTAAGAATAATCAGCTGCAGTAAGGCATGAAAAAACTGGACTTTGTAATTAGAAGGGCGTGTCGATAGGTATAGTCTTCAGCAAATCGCAATTCAAATAAATTTAAAAATTGTATTCCTTTGAAGGCCTTACGACGTTTTCTCTATAATTATCTAATAAATCGACGTTTTCTTTATACTTATCTAATGAATCTTAAGATTAAATGTTACAACGGTATTGATATTGGAACATAAAGCTGGGGACATTAAAAAAGACTAAGTTAGGTTAAGGGAAAGCAATTAAGTCTACATATCAGCGGAGTTTATGTAAATCTTAAGAAGTTCAACAGCAGTCCATAGTTAGTAATCAAACTTGTTCCTAACTATAAATCCTTTTTATATGACAGGTAAGGGATCCTATCGTATAATTAATGAAATAATAAAGAATTCTCTTCAAATATTCTTTGCAAAGCTTCTTTAGTTAAGCATCTACTAAAGCACACTAAGGGGAATATCTTGTCGAACCACATTAGCGAGCTAACTATGAAAAACCGAACATAATACACATACCAAAAAATACTTAAACGAAACATGCATGCGTGGCTAAACTTAGCCCATGAAAAATTAGAAAAAATATTTACCATTATGACCGAAGAAGCTTTCGTTTAGCGCATCCTCTCCACTATGCTTAATGGGGATATCGTTGATTGGATTACTAGTACTACTGCTAGTAGGTTTTGAAATAGAAGAAGCACAAGACCAATGTTTGCAACATTCATCATCCGGTATGGGCACTAGACGGGCTTGAGCAAGATGACAAGGTAAATCGGCCGGCGGCACGGCCAAAATGGGAGGACAGGCGGGACGACATTCGATCTTACCATTCTCGCAATAGCAATGCTGTTCGCAACCTAAACAATTTTACGTTCAGAGCCAAGTGAAACTTTTAGTGCTTTAATGTCATCATTGGGTTAGACGTTAGGCGTGGTAGAAGTCACTTACCGGTTAAATTGGTAGGTATTTGAGACCAATTTTCAAAAGTTTCACCATGATATTGACAAGTGCCATTGTCTGCGCAACGCATACTATCTGGACAGCAATTAGGCGGTTCAGCTTTAAAATCTAACGGTTCTGGTTCCCAGCGTAAACAATGCGGATCCAAAACATCCAAGCCAAACGACGAAGGACACTGCAGTTTAGCGCAATGTACACCTTGCTTAGTACAAATGCATAATTGTTCGCAGCCGTCATGGAATTGTTTGCCATCCTCGTAATATTGACCCTTAAAATCGCAATCGCCTTTAATTGAATCATGCAAGCCATGAAAGCCATAATTATCATCACCAATGGCATTTTGGGCAACCGGTGGCGATGGGGTCTGCTCGTGATCATCTAAAGTAACATCACACAATTGCAACTGACAACAAACATCCTTGGGATCTTTTACGAATACACACTTATCGAGCCGTGTATGATTGCGTGCCGCACAACGTGGCTTACAATTCATCACGCCACCCTCATCACAATGGCAGATTTGTTCGCAACCAATTTCCAAACGTTCACGGAATTTATAAACACCGCCATTGTAATGACAGTCGAGTCGTGATTTTTGTGAGTTGGTAGCTAATGCATGATATGACAACACATACCAAATAGAGTGAAAGATGGAGACAAAGAGAAGAGAATGTAGAAGAAGAATAGATCAGAGTAATAGGAGTGAGAGGAAAAAGTGTTAGGGTGAGGGAGAGAGAGGTAGAGAAAGCGGGAGTGAGAGGCAGAAAGAGAGAGAGAGAGAGAGAGAGAGAGAGAGAGAGAGAGAGAGTTAAAAATATAAGTTTAGATGATAATTAGCACACAACACATAATATACTTAATAGTAGCAAATAGTTCGCGCAATAACGATACTCTCTCTTTAGTAAAGGACGGTTAGTTAAATATGAAATTGTTTCTACTACTTATTTCATTAATAGTAAAGTTACTTTACAATCGTTACATGTATATAAAGAAAGAAAGACAAAAAGAAAGAAAGAAAAAAAAAAAAACAACAAAAATGAGTGAAATTCGTACTCACCGTTCACTTGATTAGCAGCACTTAACGATGCTATCGTGGGTAGAAATGTTTCTTCGTCAATAAATCTATCGCTACCGTTACCGCACTCCATCGCTGAACAGCATTCATCATCTTCGACTGGCATTTCATGGCAATTCGGCTGTTCGGTCATCATGGTGCCACGTTTGAATGTTTTACCCATACAACGAGGTGAACAAATCCATTCGCCACGATTGCACGTGCAACGCTCATCGCAGCCACGTTCAATATTTTCACCATTCTGCAATGGAAATGAAAGGAAAATAACAACAATAATAACAATAATAATAACAATAATAATAATGAGCAAGAAGTCACCAGCTCTAGGAACTTTTTTTAAAATATTTTTCTTGCAATAATTGCTGCAATAGTTTTTGGCAGCTTTCTGAAGAAAACAACAAAAGATTGCATTTATGTGAAAAGACTTGTCTAGCGTTTCTATTTCATATTCAAAAGCAACAAAACAGCTTTGAGTTGTTGTGCGGTTAGAATAAATATATAATTATTATAAAAAAACACAAAAAAAAAAAATATTTTTATTGCGCTCATAATTTTTATGAATTTATGAAATTTTTCAGAGCATGTTATGCATATTTATAAAATGAAGTTCTTTAAGGAAAGCAAGAGAAAATATAAAAAAAGAAAAAAATTTCAAATTTAAGTCAAAAATTCTTCAACTTTCACATCTTGATTATAAAAATTGCAAAAGCAAACCTCTTAACCGACTTTAAATGGGATTATTTAGGTTTAAGAGCAATCATAGAAACTTAGAGCGCAAATGATTAATCCTTTCTATGCACATGTATAGGCGGTATAAAACTAAAATAACAACAAGTGAAAACACTATAATGGGACGCTGTTCACTATTAAATACCCTACATCACTTCGCTTCGTACAGGCATTCATATAACGATCTTCCAAAACAGGCTTTTATATGGGAAATGGTCGAAAAAGTGGTCCGATTCAAGTCATTTTCAATGGCCTTCGACCTTGGATCAAAATTCATTGAAGTACTAAATTTCATTAAAATATCTCAAAAATTGCAAACTGCAGGTTGAACAAAAGCAAATAAGACAAACAGATAGTATTTCTGAATCAATCAGTATAACAAAAGGTGAGCCTACTCAGACTCCTTCTGGATGTTTCATAGGTATGCAGAAGCTTAATGTACTCTTGTACCACAAGTGCACAAATTCACAGTATAGCAACAACAACAACAACAAAAACAACAAGGAGAGCTCCATTCATTGCGGACTAACTCTTGCAACTCTCAAATATCTTACCATTTTAACGATTTATTTCAGGTAGCGAGGTTTGCCTAAGCAAAATGTAACTTTCTTACCTATGCAATCATAGTTTTCTTGTGGATGTAAGTGCATTTGCTTCCGCATCACGCTCATTTTGAAAGTCGATCGACGTAATTGCATCGAAATCCATACAGAGAAAACTTTACCTTTTTATCGTCATTTTTACGACTTCAATTGCCTTGAAAGCATTTGGACGTAAGGACAGATTTATGTAAATCTGCCTATAAAAGCTTCATAATCAAAAATATCCATATTTTTTGAACTTGAATATACAATGTTTACGTGCTTGCCACGTTTGTTGCGGATTTTACAAGTTTATCTATTATTTTAAGCTCTTTGAAGGTTTACTAATTAGAAGAAGACTATGTTATAAATCAAAGGAAGGTTTAGAAGTATTCTAGACCCTTTGTTTGGTATTATCCTTAGGGTGTAAATCCGCATGATGTGAAGTTTTATTAGCTTTGTAGTATTTCCAATTTTTATGTTCTCGCAAAAAGTTGAAACAGCTTTGAACTTAAATTAAAGGTTTACAACCGGTGAGGCGAACTTCCCTCAGCCAGGAACGAACTGTTGCCAAACGGGATGCAAAAACTTTTTTAATCCTCCAATTTCAAACGTGAAGTTGGATCTGCTGATGAAGTTTGACTAAAAGAAGCTACTATAAAAGAAAAGAGAAGCTGTAGAGACTCGAAGAATATTGGGAAGGTGTGGCGGCATAAAAATTGGAAATCTTTATAACTTAGGTTGTTAACGAACATGATCCAATTGCACAAGGCACTAAGGAGGTAGGCATTAACTCTCTTATAGAACAATAACTACTTCTGCCAAAACAATCACAATAGAAACAAAAAATCCGAATCACTTAACGATCTGCTCCACTATTATTTTACTCTGGTTCAGTTTTACGCCAATACGTCAATACGCCTTTACCAAGGCTTCGAATTCTTTAAAATCAGTAGAAAGTTTCCCAAGAATGTAGTTAATAACTTGAAACGATCTTGGATCGGTTTATAATCGTCGACATCGTCAACACTCGATTGTAATTTATGATCAGAAGGATTTCCATTCGACAGTGCGAGAAATATGCACCTTGTCGACAGCTATAAGCTCCCCACTCGTACCAGCAACTCGACAAGCGACAGCCATCGACCTTACTCAACACCGACAGTCATAAACCGGTTCCTGATTTCTTGGTCTAATGAATAGCATGTAGATTTTAGTGCATAATCGTAACATACTTTTTGGTGTTACAAATGAAGTAATTTAACTGATAATGAACGCCTACCATATAGTAATTGTTAAGAATTGAAAACAAGAAAGCAATAAATAGTAATGAAAATGTCAGAGAGAATAAAAAAAAAAAAATAGACAACAAGTGACACACAGCAAATTAACGAGAATTATAGACAGTAAATAATATAAAAATAAATTTAACAAAACATTAACACGAATAAAAATACAGCAACAACAAAAATAATCAGGTTTCCGGTATAGCCTTTTATATTAATACGATTGTATTTTATATATATACGTAAACGTAAACACTTTTAAAAATGTTAAACAGCGCATATATGCGCACATTTATTACAATACTTATGGAAGTAGAAATAGAGTCCGTCTAACGCATAAACAAGTTTGTGTCTTAAGTCTTTTGTTTTCGTTGAGTCATTGAAAGTTATTTAATGAATTTATCAAGAGGTATTCAAAATTATTAAACTTACATACAATTGAAGAAAAAAAAAACAAACACACAAAGACACCCAAAAAGGAACAAGAGTGAAATCATATTCGACCTACGTACGAACGTTTGCTACTTCATATTTATTTCTTTCTGTAATGTTTATTAGAATTTATTTTATTCCAACCAAAACGGTGTTCTTTTAACGATTTGAAAAAAAAGGCTATAAATTTATAACTCAAAGGCCCTGTTATTCAAAATTTCTTGTTGTTGTCATTGGTGTTCTTAAGTTCCATGTCGTGTCATACAATCGCCAGCTGAGAAAAGGCCATCTTTTAAGCTGTGGAGAAACTCCGGTCGTTTATTGTGGAGTTTCTAGAACTTTGACCCGGAAAGCACAGTAACTGTGATAGGATCTTTGGTTTGAAAACAGTTGAAACATTCCGCCCCACATTTTGACTAGTCTGGTGGTCGAAAAACCAGTCAATAGAGCCTTTTCACGCAGTTTGGATCTTTTATCTCTAAATTCTGGTCTTACAGCAATAGTTGTCGCTTTCCCCAAGTCAGTAACAATGTCTTCTAATGCCCGCATGGGAGGGTCTACAAATTCTACCTGAAAGCACAACGGCTCTGAAAGAATTTATTGTTGAAAGCAGTTGAAAAATTTAGCCAAAAATGGATGGCCATTCCTCCGTTTAAAAGCGCTCAATTTTGCGGACATGGGAGGGTGTACAATTTTTAGTCGAAAACCAGGATAATTGTGATAAGATCTATCAGTTGATTATTCTCCTGATGGCAAACCACTCAATAAAGCTTTTTTACGTACTTTGGCTCTTCTGTGTTTACATCCTGCTTCTATAGCAATAATTGTCGCTAGCAACTAGTCAGGAACAATATCTTCTAATGCTTGCCACACCTGAACCATATATAAAGTCTTAACTTGAAAGATGTTTGGTACTGATTTGGTTGATTTTCTAGGATCGAGGGATCTAGATCATTATGATCAAAATTGAATCAAGTTCTCTCATCTGTGTTATAGACAGAGCAAAGAGATTTTCTTTTTTTTTTCATCAAATTGATATGAGAGAAAATGTAGACTAAGCGTTGTGCTTATCTTACTTGTTGGCCGTAGGACTTATCTCTTTGCTCTAAATAATAATAATTTTCAACTAATGATGCACGTTTTGCGCAATGTTGAACTCAGTCTATCCAAAGGATGAAAATATAATTTTAGATCATGTGTTTTTTCTTTTCGTAGAGAAACATTTGAGTGAGAGGACGATGGTCGTAAAGAAACTATTGAGTAAGAGGACTCTGGTCCTAAAGAAACTTTAGAGTAAAAGAAAGGTGATTCTAATGGAAGGATGAATCGACTCTGATGGATCAATTCATTCAGGTGTTCGTTGTAATCGAAAATGGATCTTCTGTGTTTTATTTTATAAGTCACATGCATTTTGCAAACATAATACATTCCGATGAGCATCATAAGCGTAATAACATAAAAACAAATTGTGTTTAAAGGTTAATTTAGTTAATTTGTACATTTTTGAAATTATTTTTCTTTTATTATATTTTATTATTATTTTTTGTCGTTGTTATTGTTGTTGTTATAATTAAAAAAAGTGAAGGCATTTCAAAACACACACACACACACGCATTCACTTCACTATTAGATTATTGCATTAAACATTTCATTTTTTTTTTTTGTTTTTATTTTTCTTTTGATTTTACTGACATCTAATCTTATGCTCATGCAATGCGAAACACTATGCAATTCGGTATTTGCGAGCATTGGCCTGATCTAGAAGCGAAAAGCAAAGAAAAAATACACAAGCACTCAAAAATTTCAACTCAGTTCGGCTGTGTGCCGCTTTTCTTGTTACACATTTAGTTTGAATTTGAACTAAAAAACAGAAAAAAAAAACAACCCAAAGAAATAAAAAAAGCAAAAAAGAAGGAAAAGAAAAAAAAACAATACTGCTCTCATAACCGGTCTGCTCGTAAGTGTGTATAGGGTGCTGCTGTTGGCTTAAGTTAGTCTGGTTATATTTGTGCTTGCATTTCAGTCTCCATACCTATATGTCCGTCTGTCTGTGTGTCTTTCTGTTTGTTTGTTTGCCTGATTGAATGCTTGGCTGGCTGGGCTACCTAAGCTATAGAAAAAAACCCGTCTGTACATGAAATAAATTTTCAAAAAGTTACTTACACCCATACGCAAACAAGCACACACACACACGCAGATATATATATATATTTGCTTATAAGCATTCAGACATTGCGTGCCTAGTCATAAATAAGTTCAGCTTAAACTTTAAAAAATTTTATTGACTTCTTTTAAAAATTTTTTTTATTTTAATTTAAATTCACAAAAAAAAAACGAAAACTTCGTTTCAAATCAAAATAATTTTAAGGTGAACGTGTATTACGTGTTAAACTGTTTTAAATATGTGTTTATGTATTTACTGCTAATAATGTTAGCTAAAAATTATGCAAAAATTTACATGATTTCTTTTAAAAATTATTATTATAGTTTACTGTTATGTTACTTTTATTTTTTTTTCCTACAACTCCCAAAAGTATATTAAGTTAATCAAAACTTTACAAGCCTTAGAAATATGCTATTAAAAATTGCATATCTATTCGCAGAGCAGAGTGAACAGGGAAATAGATGTGTTTCTTCCTGTCCGACTGGTTTGGGGTTTCAAATGTCTAGGTGGACTCTTTTGTTTCGAATTTGGCTAAACATTTGACCATAATCAGTATAACACTAGATACCGATAGATAAAGTACGTAAACCACGTGAAGTATTGCAGCTCTAATCACAGCAGATGTACAAATAAATTTTGTAACTTGAAATCGCATACGCGAAGTATTCATTTTTTCCCAAATTTTGGCTATATAGGATATAGCTTGAACAGTAGAAGTTTCAATGGTTCACGAGCTGTCGTACAGTGTCTATTAAGATATAAAGAGATGGATGTTATGCCCATATTTCTATTTAAACTGCAAGTGAAGCTATGGAAATGACCAAGTTGGCTTAGAGTGAAGATGCAATAACCTACGACTGAAACAGTTAGTGAGATTTCGTGCATTGTTTTGAAAACCACGTCTGCCTCCTTCTCCTTTTGATTAGTTCCGGTTCAACTAATTGTTCTCCAGAGCTTTCTCCTACTGATTAAAATTGATTCAAGTCGATGCAGTCATGTTTCGCAGATAAGCTGTTCTACAAAGCTGAAATAATTCGAAAATGAGTCGATGCCTATTTCATAGAGCCATAAAATTTCGACCGCTAGGCTGACCACAAGTCACCCGATAAGAGGAACAAGACCAGGGATGCAGAGGTTAAATATTCCGATTATTAAGTTTTGTAACAAGTATTTTTTAATTAAATTTGTATTTTTTCAAAGAAGGTGCAGAAGCTATTTGTACACCTTATATATAGATATAGTCCTGTTTAGCATGAACAATGCACTTCATTTAACCCCATTGTCAACTGGCATTATTAATTGACAACCAATAGTTTGAAATACTGATCAGCAATTTTTTCTTTTTTCGCTTTATTTTCATGGAATTACGTTTACAAATTAAAGAAATTGGCCCACGGCTTTCCGAAAAATGTAGACAATACTGTTCAGCATTATTTGAGTGATAAACTTTCCACTAAGCTATCGAGCATTCTAGAATCTACTTTTCTTGCTTGTTGCTTCTTGTTCCTCTTCAGAGCATGGAGAAGAAGAACAAGCAGAGGAAGTCAGCGTCTTAGTCATGTGATTTCAACAAGATAGGTGACGAAAAATCTATCTGATTGAAAACTATGTATATGCTGTGAACGTAAGTCCTCGAGCATTTTCCACAAACTGACAAACTGATCTGTTCAATAATTTATCCAAAGTCATTGATTCTTGTTAAAGAACTCATAATGTTACAAAAGCTGCAAACCAATATCGAATTTCGCTTTGACTCGAATCAGGGCCATTTTATAGAAACATTTATGGAAACCGGCACAAATGTGAAGAGAATGTTTGGAACCGATCATTTGGAAAACACTGTAAACGTGGCGTTGGTACTTTAATATACTTGCTGGTATGTCAAAGCCTTTCTGCAAGCAAGACTGGCAACGGTTGGGACTGTTTGCGGAACTGACAGGATACGTTAAAGTTTGTATTACCAAAAAAAGGACCACGTTCTTTGTTTTCGATTGGTATGTCCAGGTGTCTAACTTCCTGCTCGATCCCCTTCTCTAAATAGGAGTTAGCCTGCATAGTTTTCGAAATTTTCTTAATGGAACGCTTCTACGCTTGGATTAATCCGTAACATATCTTCAGAGCTTCTGCAGTATAGAAGAAATAAGGCTATGATGGGTATTGAAAGATTCGGTGTAAGTCAAGCAAGATTTCTTTCTTGATTTGTTCATTTTTACTTTTTAACGAATACTTTCACTTTTCTTGATTTTTTCATCTTTCAGTTTTCATTTGCGATTTTTTTCTTTTTTAAAAAACTTGCATTTAAGTTTTGTTTGTTTTTCTTTTTTTGGCAATAAATAAATTAAAATATTATTCAGATATTTGCATCTCATAGCTTTTTCAAATGTTTTATCTAAAAGTTTCAACGAAGCGTAATGTTAAATCATAGATCATCAACAGATTTATATATGTATTTTTTTGGTCCGGAAGTAATTGTTCGTCGTTCGTTATCTAAGCCAATGATTGACAATCGTCACCTGAATCGTTAGCGTAGCAAATCTTAAATATTGTAATTTAAACTTCTTTTTTTTTTTTGAAAACCAATTTATCCGCATCTCTTTTGGGTTTGTTTTTTTTTTCTGCCGGACTGGCAGAAACATAAACGAAACGAAAGTAACCCAGAAACCATCAAACACAAAGTTAAGCAACTTGAACGACTAGGAAATATTTTGAAGCAAAAGAAAAAAAAAAAAAAAGAAAGAAAAACATATATATTTTACCTAATACCGGAACATGTCTTCGCATTTGTAACAGCGGGTAGTGGACTTTAAGAATTCTCCAGGGCAATACCAAACCATTGCTGTCTCTCTAAACATAGGGATAAGATGTTAGAAATTCCTTTTGAACCGTAAATTATTTAGTTGAAATTCAAAGCCCTTTCTGTCCACCTAATCGAGAAATAAGACATTAGGAATTCCTTTTGAACTGTAAATTATTTCATTGAAATTGAAAACCCTTTCTGTCCGCCGTAGTTGATCCAAATCCGCCTTCATGTTGAATAAACGAAAAGTGCTTGTCCAGCTTTGCCAGAAAGAGCAGATATTCTTAATTGCTTTCCAGTTACGAATTTACGAAGGCTGCCTGCCCTTCTTTAATAATCTTTGGAAAATTTGCTGCTGACATATCAGAAAATCTGATTAGAATACTTATGGGTTTAATTTTACTATGTATGTATATATTTATCCTCCTAAGAAAAGCAAACTTGTTTAGTAAACTTTAAAAGACGTTTTCAAGAAATACCTTTCCGAGCAGTCGGGGCTTACTTCTGCTCATGCTTTATGACGTACCACTCATGTCCTTTATCTTTTGTGCAGCAAGTTAACGTCTATTGTCTGTGATTGTCATGTTTCTGATGAAGAGTTATATCACCCATCCGAAATCGTCCAATGCATCTGCTGACAAGGTTAGCAATAAGAGAAAAAATCAACTTTATCTACTTTCTGCGTTCTGCAGGCAAAAGCTTTCCCTTTTTATACCTTACTCCACTTGTGGGGAAATGACGTATAAAGTTAGTGCGGATAAAAGAAAGAAATTGAAACTATAAAGAATTGTACTTTGTACTGATCCACCTTTCATTATACTGATAGATTCAGGATCACTTTCTAAATCGATGTAAGCTTTTCCGTCCGTCCGTCTGTCTATCTTTTATTCTTGTGTAAATAATTTTTCGAAATAAGGTAAACTTAATTTAACAAACAGATAGCAGTTTTTTAGCTTTCAAAAGTAGTTCTTTGCTTATCCAAGTTTATTCGTAAGCAAATAAGTAATTGTTAAAAGTACAGTTATTCAGATTTAATACGCCAAATTAAATTTTTACTTTTTTTGAATTTTTATCCGTTCATCCAAATTTATCCGCGACTTATACCTTTTTGTAATTAATCGTTAGAAATAAAATTAATTTAATTTAACAAACGATTTCTTAGCTTCCAAAAGTAAGTTCTTTGCTTATCCAAATTTATCCGTAAGCGAATAAGTATATTGTTAAAAGTGCAGTTAATTACGTTTAATAGGCAAAATTAAATTTTTACTTCTTTTGAATTTTTATCTGTTTATCCAAATTTATCCGCGACTTATAACTTTATGTAATTACTTGTTAGCAATAAAGTGATTGCCATTTAACAAACGGATATAAATTTCTTAGCTTTCAAAAATACTTCTTTGCTTATCCAAGTTTATCCGTAAGCAAGTATATTGTTAAAGGTACATTGTTACATAAAGGTATATTGTTAAAGGTACAGTTACTCAGATTTAAGAGATAAAATTAAATTTATATTTGTTTTGAATTTTTATCCGTTTATACAAAATGATCGAATCTAAACCGCGGTTATAATTGACCGTTTAGCCGTAGTTACATTTAACACGATTTAAGAGGCAAAAATCAATTTCTTAACTGCTAACGAAGGCCAAGTAAGTTCAATCAATGTTAAAACATTCAAAAGTATTTCTTTAAACGGACTATTCACAACTTTGTTGTTGGTTTTTTTTTTCCGTTTTTGCTTTGAAAGGGAAGGTCAGTTCATTCAGGCAAATTCATTATGAAATCATTTTGCCGCATTCGTACGTGTGTGCATTAATGACCATAAATGCTCTTATGGTAAAGTTTTCAGTGATTCATGCATAAGTAATGTGCGTGTAAAGCATAAATAAACATATATATAAAAAGTATAGAAAGTTTTAACCAGCACTGTTTGCATTGCTGACTGGACTCTCTGTCGAAATCGTAAAATCTTTTCAGTGGCTATTTAACATTAAATTTCTATTTAATTGAATAGAAGTAAAAAAATAAACATAAAAAATAAAAAAAAAAGAATGTTATAATAAATTTCTTTACACAATAGACGCAAATCTTTTCAATGTTTTTTTTCCTGCTTTGGATAATTAATTTTGTGTTTCTATAATTTTTCTTAACACTTTTTCTTTTTTTTTTCTCTCTATATTTTCTCTGTTTACCGTATATCATGTACGACAATCAAACAATAAAACCACTAGCGGTAATATATTCAGGGTTATTACCAACGTCAACTATGTGAAAAGGTCATGAATATGTAAAAGCATATGAGTGTCTATGTGTGTGTATGTGTGTATGGCTATGCATACTTACCTTGTAACTGTTACCATCTTCTATACACTCACGATGTATAGTATCACCGGCTGCAGTTATTTCAGTTATTTTCATTTGTACTAAAGGCGAGTTTGTTGTCGTTGTTGTTGTTGTTGTTACTGGCACGGTTGCATTTGCAATGGTGGCTATAGATGATGTTGATGTTGAATTTGTATTGGTATTAAAATCATTTGATGATGAACTTTCATTGACCACAAACTCTTGTGAATGATGGTGTTGTTGTTGTTGTTGTTGTTGTTGTTGTTGTTGCTGTTGCTGTTGCTGTTGATTACGTATTTTGTAATCCTCTTGACTCTCGTCTTCCATACTAACATCACTTAATGCAGAATTTTTCTGCGTATAGTCATGAAAATGATTTAAATGCTGTTGCGGATGATAATGATGATGATGATTACGTTCGGTTGTGACAAAATTATAATGATAATTATGCTGAGGTAAATCATCTTCAGCGGATATGGATGAATGCACTGACCGGCCCTCGCTATTGAAGACATAAGCCGGATAAATATCATTCATCGGTTTCGTATTATCGCTATGACTGGGCATATTATATATCTGATCGCCATTGTCATTATCATGCTCATTATGTCCTTCAACAATATTTATTATAGGACTAGTCGTTGATGATGCTAATGATGAGCTCGAGTTTATTTTCGCATCCATATCGGTCGACATATTGTGATGAACATTTATTGCTCTAGCTCTAGCTTCACTGTTGCTATCATTTTGCTGATGATGCCATTGATTGATAAAAGGTTTAATGGTCGCTTCATTCTCAGCGCTTATTTTAATCTCATCTGTGGCCGATTTAATAAAATATTTTGGAGTTGTATAGTTATTGTTGTTGTTATTGTTAAAATTTTCCACATTAACTGAAATAATTGCTTTCTCCGGCTTTGACGTTATCGTATAATTTTCTTCTTCATGTTCGGCTAAACGGTCATGATTTTCCGATAAGATATGAGCATGATAAGGATCTTCATGTTCTAATTCCGATTTTATTAATAATTTATTCGGATCATGCTTTTTCCTTTGTTTATTATCCTCAGTCTGGGTAGCAGTTATTAATGTAATCGGATGTCGGAAATTATTTAAATCTTTAACATCATCGTCCAAATCAACTGAAATTTGATTTATTTGCTCTTCGGGCTCACTATATTGTTCCGTACTCGATAACGTTTTCACATATTTTTCTTCATCTTCACCCGCGTAGACATCATTAATCGTAGTATTTATAATAAGTTCTGTTGTTTTTTCCATGTCTTCTTCTTCACCTTTCACGCTAGTCTCCTCTCCAATCTTTTGTATAAAGTTTTCTTCTTTGTTTAAATGCTGTTGCTGTTGCTGTTGATTGTAGTTATTGTTATTACTAGTGTTGTTGTTGTTGTTCTTGTTTTCGTATTCGTTTACCGATGGCATAGTTGTTATGAAATTCTGTTTGCTTGCTGGTGGTGGTGTTGTTGTTGTTGTTGTTGTTGTTGTTGTTGTTGTTGTTGTTGTTGTTATAGTCAATATTTGTTCTTTTTCTATTTCATTAATAATGGATTTTTCTTCTTTCATATCATTTCTAAAAGTAGATGTTGTTGTTTCTGCTGCTGATGGTGCTGCTGCTGTTGTTGTTGTTGTCATAGTTATCGATTTATTCGTTTCATGGGTGGTGGTTTCTATTAATTTACTATCTTCCGTTGTTGTTGATGTTGTTTTCGCATTACTCGATAATGATGATTCTTCCGCTAATGCCGTTATTGGTAATATTGTGGTTTCCATAAGCTTCGGCGATATAGTGGACAAAGGATTTGTTGTTAATGTTGCCATTGTTGTAGCAATATAACCATTCAAGTCAACTGAAATTAGACATAGAATAGAAATGCAATGCAATAGAAAAAAACTTTAATTAAGAAAAATATCTTTCGTTTTTACCTTAAACAAGTTTTTTACTTAAGTCTCTTTATTTTATTACACAAATTTATAGCAAAGAAACGATGCTTTTTACACCAGAAATATGTTTAGAGAAATGAAAAAAAAAAATGCATCATAAACAAATTATGATCAATGGCAATAATTAATATCAAAAAAAAAGAAAAAAAAAAAGAAACCATTTTTCCAACCGTGGAAAATAAGGCGAAATCGTATAAAAAGATTCTAAAACAAATTGTTTCTATTTATTATTATTATTGCAATTATAAAGTCATAGATCAGTGTACACAGCTACAAAGTGTGCAATTATCATGCACCCGAGGGAGGTTATAACATAAGTATATGTATAATTCGACTAGAGGGTCCTTGATGCAATCACTTTGCTCCATAAAGTCCCTAGTAATGTTTTCTTGCCAGCAGCGAATGATATTTACAAGCTTAATAGATCGTGGTTTTCTCTTTGTTAAACATATTCAAGAAATCTTCAAAGGATTTCAA
The DNA here is from genome assembly GCA_000688735.1 of Glossina austeni. Lineage (NCBI taxonomy): Eukaryota > Metazoa > Arthropoda > Insecta > Diptera > Glossinidae > Glossina > Glossina austeni. The sequence goes on from KK502448.1 coordinate 1,150,347, forward strand.
ACTCAGTCGTAACGTATTCCAATATCGAGCTACGTAGGCTATAAAAGATTATACCAAATACCTAGAGACCTACCTTGATCTTCAACATTGTAAACGTTTTCATAATCCATCAAAAAGTTGGACGATACCGATCGAAAGATTTTGTAGAGGTGGATTAGCAAAAGAAACCTTAGGAGCTTAAGGAAGGAGAACTTTAAAAAATGATGAACGTAAGAGGACATGTGCTGTCCGAGCTTAGCTTTATAAAGGAAGCGTCACAATCGTTGACGATAGTTTGAATCCCATCCAAGTTATATAACAGACAAAGGGAAAAAGACTTTAATATGAAAAGTTTTTTATTTCCTTTTCTTTTCTGTTCTATGACGAATCACTCAGATGTGTCCCTAATTTGTCTAAAACGGTGGAGATCGAAAAGAAGCGAGGAGAGAGAAAGATATGGGAAAGTGCATGTTCCTTATACTCTTCCGCATATTATTCATGTGAATAGTTAACCAGAATCATTAGCAGAGGATCCACATGAACAATCAAGTAAGCATCGCGGTGGCCAAGTCAGTGTTCGCGGGCTCAAATTTCAAGTGGAGTCCTACTTATATGTAGTGCTCAGTCGAATGGAGTATTAGGTAAACACCTGCTAACCGGCGGCTATCGCTTCCTTACCTTTGTCTCTTTCTTTACTTCTTTCTAACTGTTACGGTGTTGCACGAACGAGAGATATCTGCTAAGTATTATTATTATTATTAATTGCGTGGGCAACCCGTACTGCGACCCAGAAGATCTATTGTACTCGCCCATGCTTCTAGCCTTCCAGTTCTAGGATTGTTATAAATCCCGCCACCTTTCTTGAATCGGAACACCGTCCAGCGTTGTAACATGCTCGCCAAACACATGGTATGTGATTCTGCAGATGGCCTTACATTCACGTAGAATGTGATGGACGCCCCGTATTTTTCAGATGGTAGCTGAGGGAATTATGAACCGCGACTAAACGTAGGTCGCTTCTTCTTAGTTTGAGTGTTTCATGTCATATACCGGAAGATTTTATGAATCTTTTTGCCTGACGGTCTCCTGAACATTGCTTCCAGCGGCAATTCGATGTCTTCGGTGCTCATCGCGATACCAGCCTGTTGATATGGCTTCTTGCTACGCCACATCAAAGTTCAGGACCTAGCAAGGTTTCTCAAGCTTTCCTGTTGGCTAGACAGTCGCCGTTTCTTTGCCCTCAATACCATGCACTGAGTAATTGGTCACATGAGACAAAGGAAGAGAATGAGCAATACTATGCTTAACTTGAAGAGAACAACAAGTACAGAGTCGAATTTTTTCCAGGAATAGCAACAATGGTCAGGCCAAAGTTGGGTTTGTAATCCAAGTTTACCGGAAGGCGTTGCATTGACTTCACGAGATCAATAGAATACTCAGATAATTTAATAATCAAGCTGAGAAAATCCACTAGAGGCGAGTTAAGAAATAAAGCCCCAGTCTTGCGTAGGTTAATGTCACGCACATTCTCCAACATCCAAGAATGAATACTTGCCAAAGATTCGTTAATCTTACATTCGAACCTATGCAGTTTATTAACGTATAAGTTATACTTACTACTATTGCGGCGTCGTAAAGCAAAGCGCGGTTTTAAACATAATTTTCTACTCGAGTCTTATGTTTTCCTCGTTTAAAAATAATCGAAACTCAAGGATTTATCTGTGTTTTCCATTTTTAAAAGTAATTTATTATAAATTCTACACATATTGCCAGATAAATTTATACTGACATAACTACATACGTATGTATGTATATATGTATATCTTCATAATATCTATTTAGCATACAATCATTTTTAAAGCTAAACACGTTTTTATCATTACACGAATGAAAGAATAAGAATTCTCTATAGCAAGCTTTGATTATATGTGAGAACCGAACCGAACTATGTTGTGAAAGCCAAGACGGATGCGTTTAAAAAGATTTCTTTTTTATTTTTTAACTTAACGGAAATTCTTGGTTAGCCTTATATTTATATATGAAAAAATAAAAAAAAATTAAATAAAGTTTATTTTATGAGTGCAATAAACAAATAAACCACTTTGACCTCTCATTTAATTTTCATTTTTATTATCATTTTTTTTTTTATTTTTTTTTCATTTTAATGGCCTAATAATTGATGACATTTTGACGGCTTAAAAAGCACCGATTACATCGTGTACAGGCATAAATTTTATATTATTCGACGTAATTGAATTACAAATAAGTGAGTAAATGTTGTTAAACAATTAAAGCATATCAAGGTTGAAAAAAAAAAAACAAAACTTGATTGCTGCCTAGTACACGGCAATATATAAAATATTCACTAAAGGTGTTCAACTTTTGAGATGAGCTACGTATCACATCAATTTTTGACTGCTAGAGCCAAGATGCTAGCCAGTCAGCTGATGCGCCCACTGATCGAAACAAGTGCCATTTGTAAGGGGAATGTCTGCATAATACGGCCGTTTTCAACGTTTCCATCTGTGCGTCATGGAGGGACAGCCTAAGCGCTGTTATGCTAAAAAATCACTTTATCGTATCTCTTGATGAGTTGCGGCCGTTTGACTTTTCATGGATGGTTTTAACAGCTTACAATACTCTATATTGAGCTTATTTCATCAAACAAAGAGAGCATGTCCTAATGTATCAATTTTACTGCTCTTGAACAGTTGAAAACAGTCACGAGGCCTTTTTGAACTAACAGCAGTCTCATTCGGTAAGCCTGCGCCTTATGTCTCTCTCTAAGTAATAATGCGGGTATTTTCTCTTTGACTTATAATTCCGTAGTTCATTTTATTTCTAGTCTTCCCTTTGAAACTATTCACGGCGCCTTGTTTCATCGATAGTGATTTCATCTTAAGTATTTGAGAACATTCGATGGGCCTCCTCCGCACATTTCTTTATATTCAAGCAGAAAAGATCCCCTTATGTCTCTTTCGAAGTAAAAATGCGGGTTGTTTAGCTTATAATTTCATACTTCATTTTTTTCTCAGTCGTCCGTTGGTACTACTCATGGCGCATTCTTTCATCGATAGCGGTCTTACCTTAAATATTTCAAAGTGTTTTATGGGTCTTCGGCGCAGATTTCTTCACATTGAACCTGAAAGTTGGTGCCGCTATGTCATTTTCGAAGTAAAAGCGCGTACTTTTTTCTTCAGCTTATAATTTCATACTTCATTTTATTCTTCGTCTTCTATTCAAACGAGTCACGACGCATTCGCTCTCGTCAATGGCGACTTCACTTTAAGCATTTCAGAGCGTTTGAAGAACCTCCGCCGCAAATTTCTTTATATTCAAGCAGAAAATTAATCCCCTTATGTCTCTTTGGAAGTAAAAATGCGGATCCTTTCTTTAAGTTATAATTCCATACTTCTTTCTTCTTCTTCTTTTTCTTCTTCTTCTGTTATTCAGCATACTAATAACCGAAAATTCGCTGGGATGCGTAAAAAAGGCCCAATGTGAACACAAAGTCCTTTCATGCTTTATTCTATTTCTACTCTTGCTTTCATATCAACATTACAGGGTGTCATAAACATAAGAAACAGCAATTCATTGTATAATACGGTGAATATATATAACAACTCCCTCCCGCAAACCACGAGAATTTCGCTAGTAAATTGATGTTCTCAATACAGAATAATTTTATGATGCGGATGGAAATCGACTAATCTGTTCCTTTGAGTTGGTGTTGATAAACGCCAAACCTTATTGTTTGGCAACTAAATCTACTTCTAACTTCTTCTTAAACAACTAAAAGCATTCTCAAAACAAGTAAAACCACTATACTGGGCCACAGCTCATCATTAAATACCCCAAACTGCTTCGTTCAATACAATTAATCATAGGGCGAGTTTTCCAAATAAAGCCTTATAGGGGACATGGTCGGAATGGTGGCCCGATCCGAACCATTTTCAATTGCCTTCATTCTTGGGTCAATACATTTCCGTGTAGCTAATTTCATTAAAATATCTCGTAAATTGCTACCTATAGGTTAAACAGAAGAAAATAAGACGCACGAATGGACATAAGGACAGTGTGCAAAACATTTCATTAAAATATCTCAAAATTGCGGCCTGAAGGTTGAATACAAGAACAAGAAGAAGAAGAAGAAAAAGAACAAGACAGCCAGACGGACAGATAGGCTTAGATTCAACTATAAAAGTGATTCTGAAGCAGATAGGTTTACCTCAAGTCCTTCTGAGCGTCACGTACATCCGTCCGCACAAACTTAATATACCCTTGGACAATATATATAAAGAATATACAATAGGAATACATACACCCTCTGTATTCGTGAGTATTGAGGGACTTCAGGGCGGTTTATTGCTATCTACCTGTTTTTCCCGTCACAATTTCGGACGATCATTGTAATTGGCCTGAAAGCCTAACACATAAACAAATACTTTTCTTTTGCAAGATAAGTTTCCGAAAGTTTTATGTCACGCATCTGAATAAACGCTCCCTGGTTAACATAAGTGCAATAAATATTTTTTAAGAACCGAAGTCTAATAAATATTAAATTAAAAAATTTATACAGACATTATAGTAAGCAAATAGTAAATGTACGAAGATTATGAGGCAACGACTCACGATGTATTTTAGATTATTCAATATTTCCTTAAATAGTGTTCGTAAAAGAAGCGTAACAAAAAAAAGCTTCAAGATGTTTATAGTTTTCTTAATTATCTTATAATAAAATAATTCTTACGTTCTCTTTTTGCCATAAACACTTTATGTTATTTATATATTACTTTATATGTGTTTTGTATGTTTTTGTGTATATATATATATATGTATATTTATATGTATATATACATTCATATACATTTTTTTTTGTATATATATATATATAATAATATATATAATAAACACCAAACGCATATACATATGTAATATATGTGTACAAATATTTATATACAAATGAATTAATGTACATATGCCCATATATATATATATATATATATATATATATATATATATATATATACATATATATACATATATACGTATATAAATATTTGTACACATATATTACATATGTATATGTGTTTGGCCGTGTGTGTGCATTAATTTATTTATGTATAAATATTTACACATATGTTACATAAATGACACATAGCAAAAAAAAACTCGTGTCAATTATTAACAGCATTTTTATTGACCGAACGTTTATCAATTTGTTACTTATTTGTGCGTTGACCATATTTGGTGATATAATAACGGTAGATTTGCGATTTTTCACCAATGGTTGAGTAATCAAATATTTAATAAGAATTCATTAAAAAAAAAATATATGTATATATATATGTACATATATATATAAGTAAAAGCCAAAAAGAGCGAAAGGCATTGAGGCTAACACGACAAAGTAAAGAAACATTTCCAAATTAACTCAAGTGAATGTGTTTGCCGGGAAGTTTTTTAATTTTTCCTGTTTTGGTTGTTGTTTTCATTAAGATGGATTCCAAGAGATCATATTTAAAAATCATAAAGTGTGCAAGTCGAAGTCTGTCTGTCCGTCTCCCCATTAAATTTGTGTTTAAGCTATTCTAAATTGTTGGGACAGCTTTGGACCGGCTGGGGAAATTTTTTGGACTTCCTCTCACACAATCGCGCCTACGGAAATTGAGTCTTTATATGGTAAAAAGGTCGACTTTCTAATATTTCCTGGTAGAAATTGACTCACAATAGTAAATTGACAAAGAAATCTACCTTACCGAATTTGGATCATGTAAGACTGTTTTTTGGATACCACCGCATATAAGGATTCTCATGAAACGTAAACCCTTACGTGCCAAAAAAGCCTAACTGCTAATTTTTTTTGTGAAAATTTGCTCATGACAGTAACTAAATCAAAAAATCAAGTGGACCTAATTTGAGCAGCACGGGTCTATCTGTTGGCCCCACTCCAGATAAGACATCTTATGAGCACTAAGCCCTTCGGAAAAAAGCTCAATTTATTTTTCTGATGAATTAATTCATAGTAATGTTGCAGCGAGAAAATGAACGGTAGGGATTTTGCGCTGCATAGATCTACATTCTTTGGACCCCAACATATATAGGTCCTAAGCTTCCAATATGCGGGCTTTCATGAAAGTAATCTGTACAAAACAAGCGAACATATGCAGTGGGCGAAATGGTGTAGAGTATGTAATAGTCAACGTCACCCTACTATAATATTCTTGCTTTTTAATAGTTTATCATGCTTTAATTATTTTACACATGGAACAATATTATTTTCTTCTTCTTTCTTTTCTGCTAACTTTTAATTAAGTTATTGTCAAGTATTCTTTTGATTAGTATTTCTAAGTCGTGCCTTTTATAGTCAATCACATGCCTATAGGGCGGTTTTTACATCACTAAAGTCATACATCATACACTTATGTCTGGAAAAGAAAAAACAAAAACAAAAAAAATTCCTTTTTATTATTACTACTCTGCCAACAGCTGCTTATAAAGTTGCTGGCAATAGTTGGAGAGGTTGTAATAAAAACAGAACAAATTGCTTAACATATTTGCTGTTAATGTCGGTATAACTTTGAAGGTAAAAGAAAAGATATAGAAATTTTATTTAAGCCATGGCTAACGTTACCCTACTCCCGCTTAAATAATTATAGATCATAAATGGAAAAGAAGAAGATGAAGAAGAGAAGAAGAGAAGAAGACAAGCTATGCATTTTGTACTCCGTTTATCGTTCAAGGTTCATGTCAGTCACCCTAATGCATATAAAGCAAGCACACGAAGAAGTTGTTTTTTTTTCTTGGTATATAATAATAGCTGTAGGAGAAAAGAGCAGACATCATACACATGCAGAGTTATATAAGATCTAAATAACACCAAGAAAACGCTAAACAAAAGCTAAGGAACAAAAACAAAACAATTACGAATGTGCACAACAAACAGTAAAGTGAAGAGAAAAGCAAGAAAATTTTCATTTAAAGCGAATTACTGATGTACTCTACACATTTCCTTGTTCAGTTGATCGATTTGTTCGCACAAAGCGCTGAACACAATCGATGCCTTTCCCTCGTCCATCGTGCGAAATATTTCTTTTATATGACTTTTGCTCCCAGCTTGGAATGCAAGGTAGATGTTAAGCTACATATAAGTACGATACTCTGACATGATGCACGATGCAAATGCAATCATTATGTTCAACACTTAACATTGGTACTCAATTTCATATCATTATCTGCCGTTGAGTTCTTATAGATATATATTGTTTTTTTTATATGGTCAGACAGTTCGGTTTGTATTTGTTATACGTGTGGGTATGGTGGGTTAGCGGGGGTTACGTATGAGTAAATGCGGAATGCATGAATGAATGAATATGAAAATATAGAAAACAATTTTTTAGAAACACATTTTCAATTATTCGATTCTTGTCGATATAGTTGTCAGCCAATCATTCCCGTCTTTTAGTTCACGAAGTCTGTCAGAAGTTTCGCTACTTACAGAAGCACAAATAGATGGACGAACGAAAAGAGAACATGGATAGGCAGTGATGCAAAGCAGATGAATAGCTTAGCCAGGGAAACGACAGCCGTCGAAGGGAAAAAGACGAATTCGTGTACAAGCAAGCGAATGAAGAAAAAGCAAGCGATAAATAGACGAAAAAGTGAACGAACCCATAAGATAATCCTAAATAGATGAATGAAAAATGAAAGGCATGGAAAATGGGCTGAAAAGTGCGCGAATGAAAAGACAAACTCTTGCGCGATGGACGTTTGAACAAACGGTTAAATGAGAAACTGTTAGTTTAGCAAACAGCACTAAGAATATGAACGCATGAATAAGAAAACGGTAAAGAGCTGATGAAAGAATAGAGGAACAGATGGATAAATGGACGGATCGTTATATAAAAAAAAATGAAAAATGAAAGGTCAGATCTTTACGTTACGATCTGACGAAACGTAAAGATCTACGAGGGGTAAGACACACAGACGGGCAAGGAAATGAAAAATGCCTGGATAGGCAGTTCGTTAAGTGGACCGTGAAAATGGAGGAAAGCCGGACATTTTGGCCATGGGATACATGAATCGCAAACAAAAAGATGAACAGTAAGTGTTGGCGAATATGAATGAAAGCTGACTGAAGAACAAACTAATGCATTAGAAGAAACAGCCGAATAGGTGCGTAAGCGCAAAGCTACTAACATGAACACACGAACATATACAAGCGAAGAAATGAACAAGAAATGAGAGATACGCAGAAACAGATGAACGCTTGAATAATTTGGGGGACGGACAAATAATTTGAATTATACATTTATAAAAGAATAAACGTACGGACAAGCGAAAGGGCATAGAAATGAAGAAAGGAGATGAAAACAATTTGAAGAAATAAAAAAAAAAGAAATCAACAAACAGCGGGCGCCTAATTACATAACATAAGTGCTAAGACAACTTGACGCAGGGGGGAGGTATACCCTGAGGAGTAAAGTAGTGCAAGGAGGAATGGGCGAACAGTCGGATGGCGATAAACGAGCGAGCAGATTGTATACAGTCTGCGCAAATAAAAGAATGGACGTAGGGACGCTTGGACAGATGTCGAAATAAGGAAACGATGCCCGATTGGCTAGCAAAGCGGTAAAAGCCTGAGCTGACCAACAAATAAATAGCGTATGATGGATGGCTGAGAAACAAAAATAAGAGGGGAGTTCCTTCTAAAGAAGAATATTTTATATAGTCTTTGATATACGTCACAAGCAAAACAAAGAAACTGGTATGCCTTCACGCTGCACTAGGAGACGTTGTGTAAAAATGTAAAATACTAAATGTGCATAACACTTTAACCAAACCAGTGTAACGAATGTTGCTGGTGCCAACTATTGTTAGCAGATCGTGGTAAAATTTCAAACAGATGCCGTACGCTGAGCATACTGGGTAGGTAACGCTCTCACAGTAAAATGTGAATTAAATTCATTCAACACAAAAAGAGAGAAAGAGAGGAAGAGAGAGAGTAAGAAAGTCAACTAGCTGACCCTATCGACTAACATTAGCGCTAATCCACTAAATTAATAAAATATTTCAATTCTTTTTACAAACTTTTTTTTGTTCAATTTTTTACAACGCAACTGAAATGTTTAATTATTCCTTCTAGCGGTTGATAGGGTTTCAGTTTCCTTTAGTTTTGCATTTTAATGCCTTTTTATATGCATTTTATATAAATGCTTTTTTTTACTGTTTTTCTTTTCACTCATTCTTACTCCCAATTTTATGGTTTATTAAAGCATAAAAGTGCATGCGTTTGTTCTCTTTTTTCGTTTTTTTTTTCTTAATATTCCAATAACGTATACAATAAGTCTTCGTAACAACAAAGAGACTGACAGTTGAGGCAAGTTTATGACTCTTTTCATTTTCAAATCATTAAATTATTATTTTGAATTTCATTTACTTGACTAGTTTTCGAAGTACAGCTAAACCCCGAAAGACTTAAGCAACCAACTTCGAAATTTTTCAAAGTTTCTTGCAATAATGATTGCGGTCTTCTATATATATTACTTGATCAAAAGAATAGGAAAAAAGTAGTAAATTAAGTAACTGACGTTCATAGTGAAGGGAATTTCGATGGCCTTAAATCGATTTATTTGCATGTCTCGCTTGAAAGCTGTTTCTTTCTCAGATGCAATGAATATTTAAAGAGAACTAAAGTTTTTGTAAATTTTTGCATGACGATGACGTCTACTTATTATTACATGAACTGTGCATTGCAACTAGTTGCAATTCAACCCATACGTACCGTCATTGTTGTGCAGAGGCGTAACGAGTTTTTCCATACGACAAAACTGATCTGAAACGGAATGCTATTACTTGATAGAGAACCTAAATGAATATAACTGTTTTGACCGTTTTTCCGCATATTCGTCCGTCTGTTCATTCGTCTTTTCATCTTTCCATCAGATTTGTTTCTCTCCTTCTATCTGTTAGTTAAACTGTTCTTCTGTATTTTCCATCTTTAATAATTTGTCCATCTTTCCATCAGGTTCTTTTTTCTCCGTCTATCTGTCAGTCACACTGTTCTTCTCTATTTTCGCTATTTTAATAACTTGTCCATCTTTCCATCAGGTTTGTTCTTCTCCGTCTATCTGTCAGTTAAACTGCTCTTCTCTATTTTTGCTTTTTTAGTAACTTGTTCATCTTTCCATCAGGTTCTTTTTTCTCCGTTTATGTGTCAGTCAAATTGCTCTTTTCTATTTTCGCTATTTTAATAACTTTCCATCCTGTTTTCTTTTCCCTGTCTATCCGTCGGTCAAACTGTTCTTCTCTAGTTTCGCTGTTTTAATAACTTGTCCATCTTTCCATACGGTTTTTTTTTCTCCATCTACCGGTCGTTCGTACTGTTTTTTTCTATTTTCGTTATTTTAATGACTTGTTCGTCCTTCCATCCATTTGTTTGTCTATCCCTCTGCTTTTATCTGCCTGTTGCTTACTCTTTACTCGGTACTTATTCGTCTAACCGTTCGTCCTTCCATTCATCTTTTCTGTTTCTCTTTCTTTTCCTCTACCCATATGCTGGTTTGAATAATCACTTTTCTGTACGTCCACCTGTCTATTCTTCTGCATGTTCTTCTCAAGGGTTCGTTTTTTTGAGCGACTTTCTATTCATTTATTTATTTCTCACTCGATTTGCATATGTAGTTTATGAGTAACGAGCAAAAAGCACAAAAAGCAAAGGGTTCCTCAGTTTTTCTTGCACTGTGGACGCGTCTATTTGCAAATTCTTTTGCTAAATTTGCTAATATCTTCATTTTTCCGAACGAGACCTCCCGATCGTCGCAGATACTCCACACTTGAGCAAACGGACAGATGGACATCCGAACAGGCAGAGTAAGAAAGTTGGTAAAGAAATTACTAATGCGTTGGAATTTGGTGACGGCTCGCTTCAGTTTACTTTTGAGACGCGCGCATCAATTCTCCAGCTGGTACATATATAGTAATTGGTTATAAATGTATATATATATGTATATATATATAAATATTATATATATATAAATATTAAAATATGTATATATATATATATATATAAATATATATGTATATATATATATAAATATATATATATAAATATATAAATATATAAATATATATATATATATATATATATATATAAACACATAACAAACACATAAACACATAAACATATGTGTAGTAAATGTTAGATATGTTAGCTTTAACTTTAGGCTATTTTTCCGAGATTTTGCTAAAATCTGAGGAAAAAGCAAAAAATGTTGATATAATTTCGGGCTAAAAGAGCTGACAACACCTTTGATGATAAGAACACACCACTAACACTAAACTTTAAAAATCCTTTATAAAAACATTAACTAAAACGTGAGTTAGCAGATGTATGTCGTGAGGGATCGATATAACTATAGCAGACTTCTTCAAAAAAAAAAAATGCATTTTTTTTTATTTCATAAAATAATATTAACTTTAACGTTTTTTGTTATGTAAGCATTTTTGTTATCTTTTTAATATTTATTTTTGAATGCATTTAACTTAATTGTTGTTAATATTCGTTTTTCTATTATTGACAGCACTGGTTTACCCTGAGTACAATTTTGTGTAAGACTATGATCTTAGATTTGCTTTTTTTTTTTTTTTTTTTTTTTTTTTTTTTTTTTTTGTTTGTAGAGTATTATTAATGACTTTTAAAAGTGATTTTGTTTTNTACAATTTTGTGTAAGACTATGATCTTAGATTTGTTTTTTTTTTTTTTTTTTTTTTTTTTTTTTTTTTTTTTTTTTTTTTAATATTATTAATGACTTTTAAAAGTGATTTTGTTTTAATTTAATTTGTTGTTTTTTTTTTTGCTTATTTTTCGTGTCTCTCTGAATACACTTTTTCATGTTAAGGTCATTTCACGAGTTATTTACTCTTGGTAAGTAAATGAATGATTTTCAGTTATTAAGTATTTTCGCAAACGTATACTTCGCCAATAATTTGGTAATCGTGCAAAGTTGAAAAGGAGAGATATGTATAAATGTCGTTGTTCATACAAAATTGTTTGCCTTGTACGCATTTTTAATTAAGTTTTCCAATAATTGCTTAATATTTATTGTGCGTTATTTTTTTTTCTTTTTTTTTTACATCAATAAATTTATTTATCGTAAGTGATTTGAATAAGGGCCAAAACAGTTTATATACTTTGAATAAAAATGACCTTGAAGTATTGTAAGTTTCATCCGTTCATTGCAGGCTTTTGCTAGTGCATGTGCGAGCTTCGTTTTACTTCGCGATCGGATGCCGTACGCTAGCCGCCATGCGCCGCCATTATAAAATTCACTTAAAGTCAAATATCTTTTACTGAACGAATATCTCTTTGTTTTACTTATGAGTTACGGCCATATACAAAAGCACATGTAATTCATAGAATTATCCATTCGTATTTTCTTCTTTCCTACTTCTTTCCTACGTCATAACCATAAAACTTATCGATTGGGTCGCACGGCCACTAGGCAGTCGCCATTCGCTGTCTATCTCTTTCGCTTTCTCCAGTTCTTTCTAATCGTCATCCTGCTATACGTTTACGGAACGTGCTCTGAGTGATTAGTCATATGAGCTTTCGTTTGCACTATATAGTAACGTATAGTTGAGCATAAAAATGTGTGTTCTTAGGAATTCAAAAGGTTTTGAATACCAATTGTCCTTACGGTAGAGGAAGCAGTGAAATTCACCATAAAGATAGAAAGAGCGGTGGAGAGGGAGAGGAAGAGAAAAAGAGGGTGACACGAGGCAGTAGAAGAACGTAATCGTCTGAAGGTGGCCATCAATTGTCGCCAGCTTTAGTGATTGAATAAGTTCGTTGCGGATCTATCTTACTTTCTTATGCAATAGACAAAGGTTAGGAATCTCTTTGCATTTTGGAAAAGAGGAGAAAATTTCCTAACCGCACTTTCTGTTGAGACTTATCAATATAATAATATCAACTAAATTATGGGTAGGTGTTCGCCACAATGTCTACTTAATCATGCTACTGTGTCCTTCTAGCCCTTGAGCTCTGATAGGGTCACTTCCTATAATTAGATGTCTTGAAATTACCAAAAACAGGGATCGACCAAGTTTAAATGAGTTAACTAAAAAGTTGAATATTAAGCCCTTCTTAACCAATGACTAATCTATCAATCAGAGCATTGCCCTATACGGAGGGAAAGAGAGCGAAAGGAAGGAAAACTAGCGAGAAACCGTACACTCGAAAGTGCGTACCCAACCGGTAAGCGTTATGCCTTTTACCGAGCACTCGCCATAGCTACAACCGCACGCCAATCATAATTACACTTTGGTTTGACATTCTGAGGATGGAATCCGAATGCGCCGGCTTGATAGTGGTACCTCTCAATTACTTGACATACCTGCACTTTGCCTGCACTTTGACATGATTATAATGAAGATATAATAAGAATATATATAAGAATAAGAACTAAAATACCAGGTGATATGAAAGGAATTAATGTAAGCAGAAAACGAGTCTTTGAAAATGTGTTCAATATTTTTCCCACTGATCTGGCAACATTTATGATTTAGAGATCATAGAATTTTTAGAAGAAACTGAATCAAGTGCGATTTTATATTTACATAGTCAAACTCGTCAGAAGCTCTCAAAAAAATGTAAAGTTACAAAGATAGAAAAGAATAATTTTGTGAATGAATCAAAGTATCGTCAGATTGCCTAGCAGTAGACAGTAAGGCGAAGAAAAAGCCTGTGTATGATTCTTTATTTTATTTTATTTTCTTTTATTTTTATTTTATTTTAATTCTACTCATACATGAAACTCGACTAAACAAATAACAGTCGAGTTCAATTGACTTTTAAAGCAAAACTTATATTAATTAATATTAAAACTTAGTATAAGTAAAAATAAAACAAATAAGAAGGAAAATAAAAGAAAAAAGCATGCACACAACTAGTATAGAGCCACACTTACAACCGGTACAGGACCAAATTGCAAATGAACCCCTAAGCCGTCGCAATCATAATGACTTTCTAGGGTTAAAAGCTAGTTTAAGTACGACTTTGGTAAATCTCGTGTATTAAGCTATGTTGCTTTAATGGACCTTGAAGAGCCCGATAATGAGAATAGGTGATAGACGTCATTTAGGTTCTTGCAAACAACTCTGAGCGGGTTACATAGCTCATAATTATATTTACACTGACTAAGCTTAACTAAGATAAAGCGCCTACAGAAGCGGTTAGGGACGTTAAAGCTAATTTCACCAAGTAATAAAGGCGTGTGAATAGCACCAAACAAACTCTTGCGAACACAATTATGATTGCATTTAAAAAATGTATGGACGTACAAGGAAAAATCGATTGCACTGTTAATGTTAATCGTGGTTTCGTTTATATGGCCTTCTCAGCGATTTTCTATACGTCACAAATATTTAATAAATTTTATATGTGCGGTTACTGCGATCGATATGATAAAAATTGCAAAAATTCCATACATCACGACCTACTTTTTATATCAAATTAAAAATCTTTCAAAACTTATATAAGAAAAGGCAACAAAAATAAATAAATAAATAAAAAAAATGAAAATTTCTCAGAAAACGTAGACATTGTATAACTCACTCTTCCACTTTTATATGTTTTCCACATATATCGATCACATGTTGATTTCTGATGTAATGTTTGTGATTAAACACAAAAACACTTACATACTTGAAAGAAATAAATAATATATATATATGCATATTGTTACATAAAAGCAAACATATATTTCGCGTGTTGTAATATCATTTGATTATACTTTATTTGTTTATTAACGGTGAAGGTGTGCGGTTAAGCGTAAAATAACTTCATTTCTTTAACGTGTAATAGATGCGTGTGTCTACCTAGATGTGCATTTATAATGCGTTAAAATATTATAGGAAAACAATGAGTGCAGACATGTTTCCATTTTTGTCTCATTTCACTCTGTATTAATGTTAAATGTGTCTGTGTTCTACAAAGTCTATCCTCATAAACATTGTATTGCTACCGCCTTGCTTAGTAGATAAAAAGTGCGGGTGTCAAGTCATCATATCAAGGTTCAATAACCGGTGCGGTAGATCGCACTTTACGATTGACCTGCAGGCGCAGCCAGTAATGTATACTGGACCAGTAAGGGCATAACAGTTGGCGATCTGGCCTACTCCGCCCACAATATATATCTCTGCCGTTTCCTTTTTGCCTGTTCATTATCGTATTTATGCACGTATAGAGATTATCTTCAGAAGTGACCGACCAATTAGAAAAAAAAGAAAAAGAAAGCACACAGTGACTTTTACTATTCGCCCGGAAATAAACTATCAAACAACATTAGGGCAACAAAAGTAGTACACAAAACTTCGGGGATGATGTCTAAAGCTCTTATTTCAGTGGCTGACGATAGATTTATGGAAAACTGAACTGCATGTTGGTGGCAATGTGGATGTATTCTTAATTTTATCACCGCCCTATACTTATTCACATATCGACTTTTACAAATTAGCCCTTATCTGGGTCGAGTAGCAGGAGAAAAAGTGTTCCGATCGGAACCATTTTCAATAGGGTTTGTTCCTAGACCAAAACACACCAATAAACCAAAGTTTATCAAAATATGTCAATCATTGTGACCTCTACGCTGAACAAAACAATACAAGACGGATAGACAGATAGACAGATACAAAGACAAACAAGCTTAGATCAATTTATTGATATTTTTGATTGGTATATAGAAAGGTTTGCCCATTTCATGTTCCTCTAGCTATTGCACACACCTTGTACCACAAGCGGTGTAGGGTAAAGAAAGAAAAATGGTAGACAGAAAGGCAACGGTAGGCGAAGATAGCAAATAGATTGATAAATAGATGGGAATAGAATAGAATAGATAGAGAGTTGAACGAAGAGATAAACACTTGAGAAGATAACAAATAGGTGGGGGAATAGATAAACACGTGAATGGACGTGCAGAGAAGTGCATATTCGCACATGCCCCAGCAGATCGGCAGAAGAAGAGAAAGCGAAGCAGAAAAGGTGAACGGGTAGACGAAAGAATGCCGAGTAAGGATTAAGGAATGGGCAGATGTCGGACAGAGGGACGGACAATGCTTAAGTTGATATACGAAAAGGTGTTCCTATCGTAAGTTCTTCTGGGTGTTATATACATCTTCACAAACTTTATATACCCCTGTACCACAGATGATGTAGAGCATAATAAATTTACGTGTTTATAGAGAGAAACGAGAAATAAAAAAAAAAGTTTATTTTATTTTCATTTAAAAATAATTAATTACTTGAGCACTTTCTTAATTTTGTTTAATTTTTGGTATTTATGCCAACAACATAATCAGATATCGCTATACTTTTTGTACAACATTTCCCTCTCGTTTCTACCCGTTTGCAAGCGAGTTTGAAATTAAAGGAATTTTCTTGTATTTTTCAGTTTTTTCTGCTTTTTTTGTTTATTTCTTTTACTTTTTCTCTTTTTAACTTTTCGGTCTGTCTCTGAATAATTTTGACTTCCTTTATAGACCGTTTAACTGGTTTTTCTGTTCGTGTACTTGTTATCACTTGTTGTTGTTGTTGTTGTTGTTGGTGTCTTTTAGTAAAGTAAGAGTGTTTCAAGCTGTTTTATGCAGTTGTCGGTTAGTTGTTTTTATTTCTAAATTTATTGTGAATTTGTCTTTTTTTTTTCTTACCAGTGTAGAGAGAAAGTCTTTTTCTTTAGTTTTTTGCAAGAGATAAAAAAAAAAAGAAAAAAAAAAAAACTATAAAATGAAATTTTGAAAAGGTTAACACAACTAGAAAATCCTATTAATTGGCATTGGTTACGGTGAATAATTTCCGCGACCTTATTATTATTGCTGCAGCATTTTTCTTCTTTTTTTATATCAGAATTCTTTGCAATTGACTGATTTTTAAAAAAAAACAAAAACAAAACAATTTTTATTTTTTACAACATTTCATCATAACACAAAAACTTAACCCTTTATAGTATGTTGGTTAAGGTATATATATATATGTATATATATGTATGTGTATGCATGTATATCATACAGTATGTAGGTAGAGAGGCTTCAATTTTCAAATTGTAGCTAAGGGCATCAAACACACATCAACTCACATGCTTGCATAGCCGAGCAATACCTAAAACCATCATTTGTTTTTCTTCAATTGTGTTTTCAATATTTGCTGCTGTTGAAGGCACTCATCCATTAAAAGTCATTAACCACAACGAGAGAACAACAAGTGGCAACATTACCTATAGTAATAATGAAATTATATACCTTTTAATTTACGCTTCCTTGTATACGCTTCCACTTAATACACAGATATCCCCCCCAAATAACCGGTAAAAATATTTCATTAATTCATTTATTCTTCTATTTTTTTCCTGGAAACACATGCAATCATTGCTTTATAAGCAATCATGTTTTCATTATACCTTCAAGGATAGAGTTTGGCAAAGCAAAGAGCCACTTACTGCCCGAAATTTAGAGCTGGGATAGCTTAATAACGTTCTGAAGTGAGCGAGCTTTCTTTTAGAAGATGTAATGTGCTCGCAACATTATCCACTATGCGTCGTCTCCATTCAGTGCAGTAACAAGGGAACAAAATCAACTTTTATGTGACCTCTCATGCACGGTACCTAAGCAAGAAACTATTTTATTAGTGTTCATTCCATTTAAGATGCCTCTGTGACTAGATTTCCATCCATCACTTCCTTGTTTACACCAACTGCTATGTCAACATGGAGTCGAAATTGTTAATCAAGGAGTTGTTTAGCAGCAAAAATAAATTAGGAGCGCAAAGGGCTTATAATTTTTATATTTAATTAATATCATCAATTAAATCTATAAATACAACGCTGTGATCATGAGAGGAGCTTTGGTCAAGTTATAAAATGTGCGTTAGTACCCTTGTCGTTCTTTCCCAGGCTCCATATGAATTAATTACAGCTTAGACTTACTTTTCACCCCAGTTCAGATCATGTCCATCTCGATCTCTTCTGTTGCAGAATTGGGAGATAATCACATAGGAAAAATTTAGATATCGTTGTTGTATTCAGCTCTTTGACCAAAGATGAAAGGTAACTTTCAGCCAAGTGTGAATAATGACGCTTTTCTTCTTATATCGCATAACACCAGTTTTATATGCACACTATACCTTATTCCCTCTCGCTCTATTCCTTACCACTTTTTTTTGCTCAAAGAGTGTCTGCTTTATGCTCTTTTCTCTCATAGTATTGGCAAAAGAGGAAAGTGTGCTCTGAACATTGTTCTCTCATCATTGTTCAGGTTTTTCATACATGCTCTGGCCACGCTTGCAAGAAAAAAGGCACCTGTTCTATGTATGTATACCAGGATTGTTCTCCTATCGTGCTTCTTTCAGCACTATGAGAAGCTCTTCTGATACTGATAAAATGCAGTCTGTACAAGAAATATAGTTTATTTATACCCTGTCCATGGAATTAGGTATCTTGAGAAGGACCTCTTTTCTCTTGTACTTTGTGTGCTTTGAACACTCCTCTTGTCAGGCCTTTGATGGATAAAAATAAATTTTGCGTATTCTTCTGTTTGGTGCGCAAGTTCTATGCACGAGTATGTAGAAGAAGTATTATTTGCATGCTTTTCCCATTTTTGCTCTGACTCCATCTGCGACTGAAATAATTTGCTTGCCATCTTTTCATCTCGTTACTCTTCCATTTCTCTTCTGTTCTTACTCTTTTCATTTCATTTTATTGGGTGCTATGTTTAGATGAATCGAAAAGTATGCGCGCTCTTCTTATTTCCTTGTATGTGCAGGAAATCTCCTTCGGCGACAAGCTAAGGCTACAGAAAGCATGTTTGCTTCAAACGGACAAAGGAAGCAACAAATTAGCGTTTGCTCTGGCAAAGAAGCACACTATGCCGCACCAATAAGTTGAAAAGGATCAAAAGCGTTTTTGCAAAGTGAGTCGCTTTTGAAAATATAAGACAATCAAGACAAGGGTTTAACTTTCATTGCTTTGTTGGGTTCCATGACCTCTTGGCTTTCGTGTGTCTTGTTCTTGGGCTTGCGTGTAGACATTAAAGGTCTCCTAAAAATTCCCTGAGCAACAAATATACCATTAGGTGCTGATTAGTTTAGATGAAAGCAATTGTAAAACTGAGTATCCGATGTTCCAGATGTGGTTTCAGACGAATTGTTTTCATTTTGATTTATTGTTTACATTGTTGTTTATTATTTAATTATATCTGCTTCGTGATACTATCTTAAGTTTGTATGGTTTTTTTTTCTCTTCATTTTTTTCTTATCTTGTTGGATTTTTACATCACACACAACTAAACACCTGTTACTTCATTATAACGATGTACTTTTTGTTTTAAAGCTTTGGCCTTTGAAACCTCAGGTTCACATCAAAATACCACAAATACAGGTTTCATAAATCACCTCAGTATTGTTTGCTCGAAAGGCAGTAAATAAAAAGTAATGCAAAAAAAGAGAAGAGAAGAGAAGAGAAGAGTAGAGAAAAAGAAAAAAGAAAAAAGAACAAATTACCACCAGTCGAGTGCTAAACAATTCATATTTGAAATTTTTATGATTTGTTGTAATCAATCCAATGTCCATGTGTATGGACGCAACCACACACACACATAACCACGCACACACATAACCACACACACACATAACCACACACACACACATACAACGTAATGAACTTGAAATGATTTATTTAAGCACATAAACACACACGCATGCGCACATACCCGCACACACGCGCGCGCACATACAAATACTGTGTAGTTGTACAATAAATGCCGTATTAATCTGGTTTTAAATACTTATGAAAAAACATGAGCTCTTTTTTTTTTATTTTTTTTATTTTTCTTTAATTAATAATATTTACGTACGTATTGTGTTAGAATAATTTGCGGATTTCAATGAATGAAGTTTAGTAGGGCAGTTAGTTAGTTTTTTTTGTTTTCTTTGCCATGCATTAGAGCGGCGGAAGGCCAGGAGAATTATAGGTTAACGACGTGTAATTAAAGCATTTATTTATTTATTTGAAAAACATAAATAATTTATTTGAACGAAAATATGATAATGAGTACAATAAGTTTATGGCAAAGTGTTGGATATTTTTTTTTATTTTTGGCGTTTTAGTGGTAATAATTACTTATACAAACAATTAAATTCCGTTTAGACTGAATATTTCACTAGAGAGAGTAGAAGATTAAAAATAGCAGGGGAAACGTAACAAGGTTCGTAAGCGTAAATATAAAAAAATATAATGGTTTACGCTTAAATGTGTTGTTATTGCGTTGACAAACAAAGAAGAGCATTATAGCCGCGCAAAGTGCACCATTAGATACCCTATACGACTTCGCTTAGTAGACTTACTCCCTCCTTTTGATTATAAGACATCAAAAATTACACATTATTTTCATGCAAAGGCATATTTCTCATGAAAGCCAGTGTATTGGAGGATGCCAGAAATACTGAATGCCTTGATCCAAGTTCAGCAAACCTAATTCACTTCTCAAATATTCTATTATTTTTCAGTTTCCGTCATAGAAAACTAGAAATTATACTTTCTCTCCATAAGAAAGCGTCTCATGATAACCCATATATATATATTTCAGGGGCTGAAGAATTCACCTACGTGATTGAAATTCTCTATCGGTAATTTTTTAATTAGTACTGTGGACCACTTTTCATCATAAAATATTAAAAATTAAAACTGTTTACTATTCATGAAAAATTTGATATGGAGCATGGTGGGGAAGTAGACACATGTTGATCCACTTAACTTTTATATCAAATTACTATCATGAATATAATTCCATCGTAAAACAGTGACAGTTGGGCCTTGTTGGTATATGAGGATCCACATTCGAGAATCCTTATATGCGGTGGTATCCAAAGAATGGACCTACGTGGTCCGAATTCGGTAAGGTAGATTTTCATGTCCATCTACTATTTCAAAGCAATTTTCACCATGAAATATGAATATTGAAAATTAGATCTTTTCACCTTATAAAGACTCCGTTTTCATGTAAGGGATCATATTGGAGAGGGCTCGAAAAGTTTCCCCAGTCGGTCCGAAATTTTTACACCAATTTTGAATGTCGAAATACTCTTAGTCAGCCACCTTTGGCGAGAATTTTAAAAATTGCAATAATGATTTTTCGAAATAAGCTGCTATATGGCAGGTAGTGAACAAAGTAGACCAATCCGGACTAGTTTCAATAGCGTTCGTTCTTGGGGCAGAACAAGTCAGTGTACGAAATTTCATAATAATATTCCAAAAATTGCGACCTGTAGATTGAATACAAAATTATGTGAATAGACATCGGACGAACAGACAGGCTAAGATCATTCCCTGAATCGATCGGTATAATGAAGCATGCGTCTATCTCAAGTCCTTGCATGTTGAACAAGTTCGCAAACACTAAATATACGCTTGTACCATAAGTGGTGTAGGGCACAACAAATAATCATTTTTGGTATATGAGACCCGTTTTACTGTGGGCGTGTGCTCCAACCAATTAGGCCCATTTGCATTTTCAACGTGCGGACACAAACGTCCAATGTTTCCACCAAATTTGTAGCCGGTATAATCATTTTTACGATCAGAATAATGTCAACAACACACATCATACAGACTCACAGACACACAGACGGACAGATGTGACTTAATCGATTCAGAATTTCACGCTGATCAAGAATTTATATAAGGTAAGGGTCTCTAAAGCTACCTTTTGGGTGTGTGACAAAATATGTAAACTCTAATTGGAATTATATACAATTCTTATTAGACAACGCGTCTAATTGTAATTGAAAAACTTTTTGCATGATTCCTTTTGGGCTTTGAATTATAATACAGTTGGGATTAGCGCAGCAGTTGTGTCTCTATTTCGATTAGGACATAGAACCCACGATTCCAATTTTCAAATCAATTTCAATAGAAGTCAATACAATTCAAGTGAACCCAGCCGCAGTAACCACATGGCATACTGATTACAGTCGAAATCCTAATTAATTTATTGAGAATACCTTCAAAACGGTATATAAAATTTTCAGAGGACATTCATTGAAATATAAACACAAAATAATCAAAATTTTTTTTTAAATAAAAATTGTGATCGCGTAGCTCAGTCCTATATAATCCAAATGCCTACGTAATATATTCTGTAGTTAACTAAACAAAAAGTTTTTTGACATATTAGAGCTAAAAATGTTTATCGCCCGCATTTTCTATGTTAGAGCATAAACGTTCAAACCAATTATGTTTTTCATAAATTCTTTGTAACGCTTGAAAATATTTGTGAATTCTTTGAATGTACGTATGTATGTTAATTCAAATCTGCACGAATAAAGTTATTTATGTCAGCAATTATGCAAATAAACGTCTGTGTCAAACATTTTCAGAAACAAGAAAAATTGTATTAGGTTTAGCTCGAATCGCACATTCAATGATTTTTGTATCCTATACCATTTGTGGTACAGGGTGTATTAAATTATCGCTGGCGTATGTAACAAGCACAATAGCTTAAGATAGAACTAACTCTTATTATACCGATCGATTTAGAGTCATAATCTGAATTGATCTAAGCCTGTCTGTCCCTCTGTCCATGCGAATGTGTGTTCAAACAGGAGGTCGCAATTGTTGTGTTATGTTGATGAAATTTGATACAGTGACGTGTTTTGACGCAAAGTATAACGCTATTGAAAATGGTATAGATCGGTCCAGTTTTTCGTCACCCTATTCTGAATAGTTATTATATGGGAAAAAATTTTAATTTTCAAAATTTCTCGTCAAAAATGCCTAAGTAGTAGTACTTTCGCATTCTTAATTGGTATAAAAACTTTGGACCGGCTGGGTGAATTTTTGCACCCACTCTCATATAACGAAAACTGAGATTCATACGACAAACGGGTACAATTTTCAATGCTTCATGATGACAATTATATCTTAATAATAATTTAACGTAAAAAAATTGTGTATACCAAATTTGGACCAACTCGGACTATTTTTGAAATCGTACGGTAGTACGGATTTTCACGAAAATTGACCCCTTGTAGAGCAGAAAAGCTTACATTTTAATATGTGATGATGAAAATTGACCCACAATGGGAATTTCATATAAAAATGAAATCTACAAAATTCGGACCATCTACGCTTATTTTTATATCCTACCCTATATATAAGGATTGAGCTTGTACTACATTAGTTTGCATTTTGTCCCCGCTTTCTCATAAATACGCACTTGAAAAATCTGCCTTTATATGGAAACAAGATGTAATTTTTGTATTCTATAATAAAAATAAGAATTGTGTTAGTTAATGTGGTGCAGGGTATTTAAAAGTCGGCCCGACTATATCTTCTTACCTGTTTTTCTTTCAATTATTTTGTTAAACGAATAGCGAGAGTGCTTTGAACAAAGCGTAAGCTTCCTATTCTACAACCGTACGGCGCGAATGCGAACAAATGAACGCTGCTAACGACACACACATGTGTGTGTCGCCATATGTTTTATTCGCCCGTCGATAAGGCTTACATGTTAACGGTTTTGCTTTTTCGGAAATAATTAATCATGATTTTGTTATGGAATGATTTATATATACGCCTTATATAAGCATTTCTAAACGTTACACAAACTTATGAAACCACGCAACGAATTATTTAAAAGAAAAATATGCGTAAATAACCTGGAGCCGATTTCTATTCAACTTTGTTTTCGAATTTAATTTGCTCTTTTGCATAAATTCCTTAATAATTGGCGCCCAATCTATATAGCCTTGGAAAAGATTTTTGCAAAACTATTTTTTCTGCCTTGTTCAGAGATAGTTGTTAATAGTCATACCTCGTACAATAAATTCGATAAAATAAACATTTCTCTTCACAGTTAGCAGCTTAACAAATGATTGGGTAAACATTCAGCCTGAGTGGCCTGAGTAGACAAAGGACTCTCGCCTAACCACTCAATGGCCTTGGGTTGAAATCTCAAGTACGATAGAGTTTTCAATAAAACCAATAGCCTTAAATGCTAGTGCCCAAGTGATCAAACTATGTTTGTCTTGCTGCAACCCATGAGTACTGCTAAGTTTAAATTCTTCTTGTAGAAAATCTCGCAATTGGATCGAAAAATTCTAAATTAATCCCAATACGGATTCGGACTGCCACGGGCATGCAGATCCAATGAATCAGTTATTTGCGGTATTACCTTTATAGTTACAGAGGACTTGGAATGTTCGCTAGCGTTATCGTCGCGGTCATCCTCCATCCCGAGAAGGCTATTTTCTTCATTCTCTTGAGGCCTATGATGATTGTTCATCGTTGAAAGTAATTCAATCATCCGTTTACCGCAAATGAAGTCTACACATTTGCCCTTGACGCACTTCATCTAATACAGAAAGCTCACCATGTATAGATCGCACTTACTCAATGGTCCTTGATTGGGCATTACGTCCCTGCAGAGTTTATTATCACTTACAAGTCTCATATGAAGTCGTCAGGCAACAAGATGACAAATCGCAGTAATATAATCAGTTGATCGTAGCCAGCCTATCCGATCACAAACGAGCTTAACAAGTACGATGTAAAGTTCGTTTATAGATAGTTTGTGCGTAGCCAAAACATTCAAGCGATGTTCGAAGGAAGAAACCTAAGAGAGGACTTGATTTGATTGTAAATAACCTTTTGAATATATCGCGTACATTGAGATAACATCTCTTCTAAACCTGTTTCTTACTTGCGCTGTCATAGGAATTCTCCTACGAGAAGGCAAGTCTAACAATCAATTGATAAGCGAGATGGTCTTATGGGCTACCATGTAATCTAATCACAAAATATCAGGCTTTCTCTCACTCGATCGACTTGGCCTTAGCTGCTTAAGAAATCAAAATTTTCTAAAGATCTAACCAGTGATGGTTGTGCCATAACTTGGCATTGGAGCTTTACCATATCTTAAGAAAAAAGAAGATAAATAGATTAATAAATGAGAATTTTGGAAAAGTGCATTTACTTGGAGACTTCTTAGGGATAACGACTCACTAATTTATTAAGGTAACTTTTTCGTTTGCGACACAAGTCGCACACAATGCGCTATTTCTTCCCTCAATTTAAAATTGTGCCTTAAAGCTTTTACACGGTTACGTTTGCCAAACTGTTCTCGTCATTTGCAAACTTAGGCTAAGCCGTGGAGAAGCTGATCTCCATTGGTGAATGTCTTCTTCGAGCCCTGAAATCTATTTCTTAACCTTTTTTTCATGGCATGTACACTTCTATGCAAAGACTTGAGATGTAATTGAAGCGTTAGCATAAAAGCAAGGTATGGATGCGCGAGCAAGAAAAGATATTTGGAAGAATTAAGATATGAGCGGGACATGACTAAAAGGAATCACACTTGTTTTTCTTTTGTTTAATTCTAGTCCCTTTGCTCACTAATAATGAAGCTAATAATCTGACGGTTCAAGCTCTGATATAAGTACGGAGTTATTTTAAAATCCTTTATATCATTTTTACATGTAAAACAGTAGAGAACTAAGTCATTGTTCTTTCCATAACCCAAGTAGATTATACTTGATGCCGAGCTCAAAGTGATTAGAGAAGAAAGCCACGAAAATTCCTCTCCTCTTTCTTTATATATTTCTTCATTTATATATGTATATATATATATATATAGCGTTCAGGCATGTACATATAGTATTCAGCATATATACACATGCGAGGATTTTCCATCGTTTCAATTATGTATTCAAGGGGATGCTAAGACGATTTCATTAATTTCCAACCCATTTATTATAAAACCTGTCAACGTCGAGAGAATTTTGCTTACAAAGGCGCTCAATTTAGATAAGACTAAGAGTCTTACACTTATGCGTTGAGAGTCTTACAGTATGAGTTAAGCTTACTTGCTTGTGTTGCTTGTCAAATGAGAAAATTAGTATACCTTCATACTCTGGTAGTGAATATTAAGATTTTTGTTGATTTTCTTATAGAAATTTGTTTTAACAATTCCCGCAGAAGATTGATTGCCATTGATAGAATCTAACTAATTGGATATTGAAAATTTATCCGCTCTAAACAAATAAAATACAACAACAACATAAAGCCTATATAAGAACAAATGCAAACGTTTCTCTATTGTTGCATTAAATTGAATTTTCAAAAAAAAAAATATATATATATATGTATATATATAACAACAATAATAACAGCACTCATAACCGCACCATTAAACATAAGAATAGAATATAATAAGAAAAAAAGCAAAGTACAACAACAACGAAAAAAAGAAAAACACAAAATTACACATAAAAAATAAGAGAAACTTACCATTATTAACATCACGAACGTTCGCAGGCAATTTGTTTGTTTCAGTTAAAGTTGGGCCAAAGCTGATGCTGTTCGGCGTTGTTGGTGTTGGTGTTGTTGCTGTTGTTGTTGTTGTTGTTGCAATTGTGAACGGAACCGTTGCATGTGAAACTTTGGCAGCAATGGCAGCAGAGGAAGAAGATACAGATGTGTTCGATGAAGACGATGGCGATGATGAAGTTACCGAAGCTGTTGCTATGGTTTCTGTTATGCTAGAAGTCAATGAACTATCATTGTTAATATTATATACTATGGTAGTCGTCGTATCCAACAACTCTGGTTGTATTGTCGTAAAGTTAAGGCTCTCTGTAGTAGAAATAATGCTACTATTGCTGTCGTTGTCGCTGTTGCTGCTGTTATTAGTATTATGGTTGAGCAATACTGGCTTGACTGTCGTAACGCCAACAATAGTTAAATCCGCTGCTGTTGTTGTTGTTGTTGTTATTGCTGATGCAGATGTACTATCGTGTTGTTGATTATTATGCGCATTTGCATCATCACTATAGTTTGCCTGTGGTGCTGCATTTGACGTCTGAATGCCATCGCAGAAAAGTAAGCCACATATTAAAGCAACCGCCACCAGACGATTGTAAATGCTATGAGATTTTCTACGTTTATTTGTTAGCATTTTCGTGAATTTTCTTTTATTTTTTTTGTTTTTTTTTTTTGTTTCAAATTAAATTTTTAGCACAATGACTAACTTCTTTCGCCGCAATGATATCGCAGTTGAAATTCCTTTTGATTTTCTTTATTTTTATATATACTTTTTTTGAATAGCGTTGATGAGTTGTAAAGTATTTCTTATTTTATTTTTTTATTTTTTTATTTATATGTAACAGACTTTAGTTAATTTATAGAAATTTCGCTTCAATTACCGTCGCATTGTAATTGAAAGATTTTTCCATGCAATTTAACATTTTTGGAAAAGGTTTTTATTGTTGCGTTTGCAAGCCTATGTTAAGCTAAAAAATTTATAAAAAAAAAAATGGATAAGGATGCAGTCAATCAATCAGTCTACCATATAAAATGGCTTTGATAAATTGGCCGATGGAAATCTTCTGCGCTTTGAAAGGTATGAAAGATTACTTTGAGAAATATTATTAGAAATTTTCGCATGAATTCCTATTGTGAAGAGCAAGCAGCTGATAACAGGCAGCACTTTGAAATCATCTTATGAGAAAACTAAGGTGTATTGTAATTTTCGCCCACTGTGAGTGTTCTTCTAAGCGGATCACGCCCATTTTCAATCTATGCTTGCGGCCGTCACCCACGCATATGTTTACCAAGTTTCAGTTTTTTATACCAAGTTTTGTGACTATAACAATTCATATTTGAAGACATGGAAGAATAGACGGACGTATTCAAATTAATTCAAAAATTCATGCTAATCAAATGCGTTTTGCGAAATTAGAAAAATGGAGAGTACGTGTACTTATAAACTAGAAAACAATGAAAAAATAATTTTTCATTTAAAAATATTAAAAAATAAAAAATTTTTATTCACATTAAAAATAAACGAAAATTGATATTTTTATTCTATATTTATTTTTAGTAAAAAATATAAGAAAAATAAACATTTTTTAAAAAGAAATAATTATATAATAATAATATATACATATATGTAATACATTATTATTTGTTTATTTTATTCTTAAAAAAATTATTTTTTCATTTTTTAGAAAAAATCTTTTATTAATGTTTACACGAAAAAACGCTGTAGTGGGACACGGGCCACTATTATATACCCTACACTGCCTTGCTTAAGAAACTTATCAATGTGACGGGTTTTTAAAATGAGGCCTCACATTGAAAGTGGGCGAAAAAGTGATCTAACCTGAACCATTTTCAATGGCGTTCGTCCTTGATCCGAAACGGATCGGCAGACCAAATTTCTTCGAAACATCTCGAAAATTGTGGCTTGCAGTTTGAACGAAATAAAAGAAGATAGACAGGCGGACGGACAGACAGATAGAGAGACGAACGGATAAACGTCAATCGGCGTTTTTTTTTTATTTCATTAATATTTTTATTAATATTTACAAGAAAAAACGCTGTAGTGGGACATGGCCTCCCATTAAATACTCTACACAGCCTCGCTTCGTAAAGTAATCATTGTGACGACTTTTCACAATAAGGCCTTACGTTGGAAGTGGGCGAAAAAGTGATTTGATATGAAGCTGAATCAATAATGTTCCTCCTTGGGCCAAAACAGGTCGGCGGACGAAATTTTCTCAAAATATCTCGAAAATTGTGACCCGTAGTTTGAACCAAAGAAAACAAGAGGCGCAGATGGACAGAGGGACGGGCGGACAGACAATGCTTCTGGGTGCTGCACACATCCGCATAAACTTAATATACAAAATCGGTGGAGGGTAAAAAAAGGGGAAAAATTTTTTTTGTAATAAATATTTATTTTTTGGAATAGAAAAAATTTTTTAATGGAAGATTCGCGTTGATAACGGAAACTCATAAAACTTAATAAATTTCAAAAGCAATACACACACGTGAGTCTCTCTGTCCATGCTTTTGCTTTTCTCTCGTTTTAAAACTTATTTTAAAATTTGTGATTGTTTCATTAAGAATAATTTAAAAATTTTTATTTAAAATTTTATAATTTTTTAAATTTTAAAAAATTTTTCAAATAACATTTAAGAAAACAACCATTTAACGTTTTGTAAATTTGTTCCCTAATTTATTTAAAATAAATACATTTTTTTATATATATTTTAAGATTTGAAGACAATAAGTAATAGATGTGAAAATTTACAAAAATCTTAGCAGTTTATTAAAAAATTATAAAATTTAAATATTTAAAGAAATTTTTTTTTTTTGCAAAATATGATGAGTAAAAATATTATAAATTGTATTTATATTTTATATTGTTTTTGTATATAAATTTTCAACTGAATGAATTATTTTATAATTTTCACACTATAATTTATTTACTAACAATTTCATTATTTTAACAATCATTTATAAATAATTTATGGTATTTTTTGCATGGTTTGTTACTTAAGTCTTTCGAATTCACTTTTAGTGGCGGTTTCAATTCTTTTCGTTTTATTGCGAAAAAAAACAAAGCAATTTTTTTTTCCTTTAATTTATAATAATTTATGCAAAAATTCTTTCGAGAGAACCGGTTAAGCACAAGTTAAAAAGCAACTTTAAAGAAAATATTGTATAACTTTTCAGTAAAACGCTTCAGGTTTCACGCCATGAAACTTAAAAGCAAATGGCAACTGATGCAAAGGTTATGTATTTCAATTATTTGGATTGCTTTTCGTTTCTTATTGCACAAAAAAAATATCCAAGACATATGTCACACTTCTACGATTGACTGACTATTCGAAAACTATGCAAAAAAATGATTTGTTTTGATTCAAATTGATTTTAACGTCTTGGAGGCACATGACATGATCGTTTTTTTTTTTCAGAACACTCTACGAAAATTCCGCGTCGCATAGGTGCGCCGGTCAATGTACGACGATTGAAAACCAACTACCAGTGATAAACGTTAACGATAATGTCTTTTGATTATCACGATCTTATAAATGCTTTCAATAAATATTTTGCTAAAACTTTTTAACTGTACTCGCTATACGTGGCTTATTAATGGAAATGTAATGGAATTTGTTTAAGACTGCTCCCGTTTTGACTCTTTTGAAAATCCTTCTGAAAACAAGTATGAATTTTTTTTAATGTTCCTTTCACTTTTCGTTCCTTTTGAGTAAACAAAATTTATGCAAATCAAGCAAGAGTGTAGCCTATCTGCCTTTTAACTTCGCAGGCACCATTTACAGTAAATGGACCGATGGACGGATGCACATTAACACAGCTTCGAATTAATGATGAGGTTTAGAGGAACTTTCACTAAATGGTCCGGTGGACGGAGGCACATTACAATATTTTCGAATTAATGGTGATGTTTCGATGAACTTTCAGTAAATGGACCGATGGGCGGATGCACATTAAAATATTTTCGACTTAATGATGAAGCTTAGATGCAATTTCAGTAAATGGACACTAAGCAGACCAATGGACTGACACATCAACATGTCTTTCAATTAAAAGTGAGGTTTAGATGAACTTTCTACGACCTATATCTTACCTATGAATAACAACTAATGTACTAGTAAGAATATTCTCTTTCCGGATAAAAGTCAAAAATAAATCGAGGATATAAAGGCTATCACAGCTACTTTAAACCTACTCGATATGGAGTTCCATAAATTTTAAAATCCTCGATATGCATATGCGTAAAATCTATTCCAATATCTGGGATTTGGATGACGAGTAGTTATTTATAAATGATATTAACAAGAAGACAATCAAGCCAATCCGGTTCATTTAAAGCAACATTCGGTTTCTGAAATTTATAGCTGTGAGAGCTACGAATATATCTGTTGGTCTTGAAGAGACATGATTTTTTCATACAGGCGCACTAACCACAGTAATATCCATTAAAACCACTAAAGTCAAAAATAAAATTTATTAAAGCCTTAAAGGCGTACTTTAAGGGACCTTAATTGTTCTTTCCAGAGTTCAGAGTTGATTTCTTCAAGAGTTTAATCTGAAGGATTAAGCTTGAGTTCGAGTAACAGAAGTAAAGAAAATCCATCAATCACAGAAATAGTATTGATTTCTTGAACGGTTCAGTTAGATGACAAGGTATCGCATATAAGCACTTTAGAAGAGCAAAGTCCCGTCCATAGTCAGATGGACTGACATATGTAAGCTATTGCTCTTTATAACGTACATAACCTATGGTGCAAGCGTAGATTAAGTTTAAGAGGAGTTATGCAACGCCGATCTTACATTTATATCAATCGAGTTTGTCCGTCCATCTGTCCGTCCTATCTTTTTGCGTTCAATTTACAAGGGAGCAATATTTTGATGAACTTTACTGAAGCGTTTTGACGCAACAATGAATACTAGTGGAAATGGTTCGGATCGGACCACTTTTCCAACCACGTCCCATTAAAAGCCTTATGTTGAGAAGTCACTTGTTGGCCGCAATCCACCAGAATTCTTTTACTTGTTTCAATTTCAAGAGTTTCCTACACACATATATGTCCAAGTAAAAGACTAGTGATCTTACTTTCGATTTCTTAACTTCACAATTTTCATATATATGCTAGTATATTTTACTTCCGATTGTTTATATATGTTTAAAGACTATTAATAATATTGCCGCTTGGTAGTTAGCCAAGCCCATAAATGAATCGTACTTTTCTTGAAAGCCGTTCCTATGATGAGAGGTAACAGCTTCAAAGTGCTTGCGCATTCTTCGAAACACCTTTCGAATGAGTTCATGATTTAAAATTCTCCCCTTTGTGGGACCTGTAAATATTTGAACGGAAAAGCTAAGCCAAATGCCAATGATCTGTTATGCATGTTTTCATTAAGCTTACATTCGAAAATGTCTGAAACCAGATCAAAAACATGTACATATGTATACATATGCATAAATGTAGAGGAAAAAATTTTTCATTTCTTTATAATTTTTTGTATGAGTCAGCTATTCTTGTATTATATAAAATCAACATGAGTTTTATTATTTAAACGTGAGTCCAAGTTTATATAATAAATTTGAAAAATAATTCCGTTACAACAAGCAAGCCAACGATATTTTATATCTCATATACTGGCTTACGATAGAATACGTATACAGTTGAAAACCAAGAAATCCAAGCTTGTAGTGTCGGTAAAAAATTTAAACTTAAATCATTTAAATCTTATCTATACGCTTAAACTCTCTTCCCCAATCGCTGGCGTTCGTTTTTGAAATTTTATTATAAAATGAAGATTACTTTCACACTTGTTTACCTTTCAAATTAAAAGCGTTTTTATAAACGTATTAATTAAGTGGAAGTCGGTGAAGAAGTTCATTAAATTTCAGTGATTGTTTTCCTTTCTCTTCTCTCTTTGTTTTCTTCCTATTTTGCTGAGCACTTTTGCAGGTCTTAAGAAGAAATCAATTGTTTCCTACTCAAAATAATTGTATTGTATTTATGAATTAAGAATGACTTTAGGAAAATTTTAGAGTTTTCTGTACCCTCTGTGAGTAGGGGGGGAGGGGGTATAGCTTCCTCGCCTTGCCAAGTCCTTATGTTATGTAATTTATTTGATCTGTACAAAATGTGTCTTGGTAAAATATGGGAATCGATTGAATCATATCTGTCCGTCCATCCCGCCATGCTTACCAGTTCGTTTCAAATAAGTAGTGCATTTCATTGAACCGTATCTAACAGACTGCCTCGCGTGAATGCCGTGCTCGATTTAATCATATATTTCTTCCGCCTGCCGATTAAATAATTGAAATGTCAATACCCGTCAATAGAAGAGCGGGTTCTACTCAACTAGTGTCTATCAGATATTTTCGCAATTAAACCATGTTTGTCTGTCTCTTTGTTTGTAAAAATGGGAATTGATAGAATTTTGGCAGTCCGTCCGTCTGTGTGTCTGCCTGCCTTATCTAACAACGGCAATCGCTCTGTCTGCCCACCTGGCGTAAAACAGAAATCGATTGAATCAGGTCTATCTGTCTATCGTACATTGAAAAGAGAATCGATTGAACCTTTTCCGTCCATTCGCATAACGTAAAAACCGAAACAATTTGAATTTTATCTGCCCGTCTGTCTGTCGCATGTAAAAAGGAAATCGATTGAATCAGAGTTGTCCGTCTGTCTTGCTTGACTACTACCAATCTCTATGAAATGAATAGCGGACTCCATTCAATACCTATCGGGCCGTCTCGGTTGAATAAGGAACTTGATTTAACAATGCTTGTTGGTTACATAGTGTATACATAGGAAACATTCACTTGGAAAACTTCCTACTTTGCCTTGCCGTATTAAGCATGGAATATGGATGTGACAAATTTAGTGTAAAGAAATATTTTATGAATGCGTGCGAATGAATTGTGAAAACATTTTATCCAAATCAATTCGTAAATACTATGAATGAGTAATGAAAATCCGCTTTCTAAACTTAAAAAGTTTGCAAACTGCGTTCATCTCAACTAAACGATGGACTATAAAAATGATGCTGCATATCTAGAAAGTAGTGAAGACAGAGTGCTTAAGCACTTGCCTTAAAGATAATAAACTTTGGGAAATAATGTAAAAACATTTGTCCAGGCGTGATTAAAAAGCTTCTTCCATTGCTTTTAGGTTAAGGAGACGTTATCTTCATCCTTTTTAAGAGGCAATAAATTCTTGAAGTGTTTTTTCGTTTCGACGTAAGCTAATAGTAGGTTACTTCAAACCGAATACAATTTCCATTTTATTTAATTCAGATTTTTTAAAATTAATTTTCATTTTAATAAATTTTGGTTTTATTTGCATTTTTTTTTTATATTTCTTTTTTATTGATTTTCTTTGATTTTTTTTTTTTATAAATTTCTTTTCATAATTAACATTTCAATTATATTGTATTTAAATATCATTTAACAAACCAGATTTTCACTTTTATTCATTCGCCCAACAGGCAAGACAACACCATATCATAAACTTGTCGCCACACACGCGCTATCACACATTACTTATGCATTATGTTATGGAGGAAAAAAAAATTGTTTTTTTTTGCTTTTTCTTATAAAGGTTTTAAATGCAAAG
The DNA here is from genome assembly GCA_000688735.1 of Glossina austeni. Taxonomy (NCBI): domain Eukaryota; kingdom Metazoa; phylum Arthropoda; class Insecta; order Diptera; family Glossinidae; genus Glossina; species Glossina austeni. The sequence continues at coordinate 1,184,314 of KK502448.1, forward strand.
ATAGTTATTTCAACTTTTCTCAACTTTTTTTTTCTTTTGCTTTTAACTTTAACCACTTCTTCTAAGCGTTTGAACATCCAATTACTTGCAAGCTTACCAAACAACTAAAGTTGCTTTAATAGTTCAATTGGTAACTTTGCCGATCTCTTCCCGAGATCTCGACATTCACCACACTCTTACTCTCTCTCTCTCTCTCTCTCTGTGTCGTTCTCTTCAAATTGTTAACCTTTCATATATACTAATGTACGGAACGTGTCTTCTCTGCTCCCACTGTTTTTTTTTTTATATCATTTACTATTTGCTTATTAATAACGAGTAAAGCCTAAAGGCATTGCTTTTTTTAAAATAACTAACATAAATAAATTTATTTTGTGAAAACGCTTAGTGAATGAATTTATAGTTAATATGAAAAAAAAAATGACTTAATGACTTCGCAAACTTATTGATAAAAAATATATATTCAACAACTGAGAGAAAAAGGTGAATAACTCTTGAGTAAAAGGAAATCAATGATGAGAGTAACAGAGATAATAGAGTTTATAACAATATTAAAAAAAAAAGATTCAAAAACCTCTTTAAAAAAAAAAAAAGACCGCCACTCTTTAGTGGAAACTGCATACATTTCTGCATAAACCTTTTCTACCGTCTGAACCGTTCTTCTAATTAAAAGCAAAAATAAAAACAAACAAACAAAAAAAAAAAGTTCTTTCTGGAAGTAAGAAATAATAAACGCTTAACTTGACTTAAGTTTCATGTTAAATGGTTACAACAACTCATTCACTATAACTTTTGTTTTCTTAATCTCTTATTGAAGTTAGGTTATGTATTTACACAATGTTTGTCATACCTATGTTAAAAGCTAAAAAAAAAAATAAATCAACAAAGTTTGAAAGAAGGCGTACAAAAATTTTAGAAGAAATTAAGAAAGAAAACCATTGAAGCAAGAAAGAAAACATACTCGTCATGAAAGTAGTCTCTCAATGTTTCCCAGCATCCGAAAGGAAATATTCTTTAAAGAACTTGCAGAATAAAAGCCACTGCCGGAGTCTATACAGACATCAAAGACATACTTGGCAGATACGCTTCAATTTGGAAGGAAAACATTTAATTAACTGTTTTATGATACTCGCTGTGATTGAGCGAGTAAATAATATAAAATTTTTAACGAGCTGCTCATTGATTGAAAAACTGAAATTCCACAACTACGAGGGGAGATCCTTAAATGATTCTTCAACCTTTTTATTCTCATTTCTGTTCGCAACAGTTCCGAATAAAATAACGGTCGTTGTTCGCTTTATAACTAACTCTAAGCACGACTACGATCTCCAAAGCCGAGTAGGCGAACCATAAAAATCGGCGATAAAGTTGAATGTCCTTAGCACCCCCATTTAGCGCCGTTATCTGGCATGTTCAACCCCAATGAAACCATCTCTAGGCAAAGTTATCAACAAAAATTTGTACAATCGAGATGAAAAACTGGAGCAACATGTCACAGATCATGATATCGTTAGTTTTCGGTGTGAGGCAAAACTTTTTCAGGAAATATTTGCAATTCTTATAAGAAATTTCCTACTCTTCCCGCTGTTATCAGTAGACTTTACTCCTTCCGGTTAACACAGGTTTCAACGGATCACTCATTGCTTGTTTCAATGGTGCCACCCTTCTTATGCCGCGGAATCTCTTGTGGATCGTCTACAAAGAGCAGGCGGTAGTTGTACCTGCATAATTCAATCTCATATTTTCATACCCAATAGTAACCTTCTTTTTCCGACTAGTAATCCATCTGATATTTTCATCTGACTTAGTGAAACCTTGTTATTAACAATTTAGTAAATTTGTCTATAAATTTTTGAATCGTATAAGTATTTTAGCCAATGGGAAAAGGAGACACGAATAAGCTATGAGTGGAAAGCCAAAAATGTCACAAGTATGGACATTAATATACAGAGTATACAGAGAGATCATTATTTCCTTTATCACTCTACTCAATACTTTGACTCTGCTTGATCTCTGCTTAGTCGCAAACGCATTGAAAATAATTACTATGGGCTTTTCAAGACATCTTTATGGGATCGAAAGTAATAAATCAAAAAATTGTCAAAGTGGTTCCAGTTTCCGTGCATGTTAAAAAAGTAGCCTTCGATTCTTAGCCAATCAAGGAATACTTATGTCACATATCAGTTTCCCATTTGTCATCTCTGCGGCAGTGGGAATTTGACAAGGTGAGAGGTCTAAATGATCGCTTTTGGCAGAATTAATTACACTCTCAATCTGTTGAATGTTCTCATTTTGCTTAGTATCTCCACTCTGCTTATTGCTCTTTACTCTGCTTAATAATCTCACTCCACTTATTAGTCTCAGTCTGCTTAATACTCGCCGTCTTCTTAATATTGCTGCTCTGCTTAACATTAGTGTCCTGCTTAACATTTTCAACAACTCTGCTTTCTCTCTACTTTCGTTCTATTAAATAAACGTACTCTGCTTAATATTTGCACCCCGCTTAATATCACTCTTCTGCTCAGTGTTTCCATTCTATTAAATATCCTTTCTCTACTTAATACGCTAACTCTGCTTAATATTCTTACTCTTCTTAATGTCACTCTTCTGTTTAATCCTTTTGCTTCATCAAATACCCTTACTCCGTTTAATACTTTGACCGCGCTTGCATTGCCTACCATTTGCACGTTACTCTCAATCTGCTTATTACTTTCGTTCCGCTTAATATCTTTGCAACGCACCTCGCTCATTTTTTCGCCACTTTCGTTAAGAGTCTCAATCTGCGCCCATTGGAAACGTAGTAAAGAAACTAAGTAAATGCAACTTTATGCTGAGGTGATGGGTACAAAAATTCATCCTATGTTTTAGTGTGAATGTCGAATTCGATTTAGACATCCATCATGATATGTCTGTTTGTTGACAATGTTGGCAAAAAAACAAAAAAAAAAACTCTTCGAAACGAATTTAAATAAAAACAATAAGAACTAAAAGAGAAACAACACTGAAATGTCCAACTAATGCATACACATATACGGATGCTTACTATATATATATATATATATATTTATATATATATTTATATATATATATATATATATTTATATATATATATATAATTTATTTTCACACATACATACATATATATATATACAATCATGTACAAAAGTTGGAAACACCTACAGTTTGTTTCGTAACACGACCGACTGTCACATAATCGTAAAGAAAACCTCAAATATAATAAAGAAAACCATTTTTTTTTGTTTTTGTTTTTATGGAGAGGAAAGAACTGAAGCATGTAACCGTCAAAGAATGAGAACGGAAAGTACTACAAAATATTCGACTGTTTTGCTAGAATCTCGGTTTAATGTTTGAATCGCATCGAATATGCAAAAACAAAAAACGAGAAGCACAGGAGAATAAGAAAAGAAATAAATAAATAAAAAATTACAACCTTTGTGTGTTTTGTAAACTTCAGATTGGTTGAAAGAGAAAATATGAACAAATTCGAAGAATTTTTTGCTTGTTTTTTTTTTTTCTTAATTTGAGGCAGAAAACCAAAAAGATTAAACCTTCAATACTATATAAGCCGATGACATCATTTAGATTCATTTTGTTTACACACTATTTACAAACTATATTAAGAAATGAAATGAAAAGCTTATGTGGGCGAGGGAGGAATAGTTAAAAAATTTACTGAAGAGAAAATTGTTAATGAGCTCCAAAGAACGTACTTGACCTTTTAAAAAAGCCAGCCAAGTTTAGACGCAAATGTCAGCGCTTATGAGTATTGCATGCATCAAAGGCAACATCGTTTTGCTCATTTTCATCTCATACTAGTACAGTAGGCTGCTGGTAGAGGAGCAGTGAAGAAAGCAGCTTATGATGTTTAAGTAAAATGACAGTTAACAACAACAAACAACATGCAGCGACAACAATAGGCATAGTAACGGCTAACCGTTCAATACCGAATTAATAACTAAGGGAGCAGCAATAACAGTCAATAACAATTAACAAGAAAAATAGTTACAATGCCATAGTCGCTGTCACACTGAACCGAAAGGAAGCAATGACAGATCTCGGCAATATCAGAATCGAATTAAGGTGTTGTCAAAGTAGATCAATTATTAGTGACATGACTTTGTCAAGCAAAGACAAAATTATTTTCCAATCATTATAAATCGCGATCTTATAAGAGAAGATCGATCAAATTTATCTATAGCCTCGCGTGTGAAGATCGATCAAACTTCACTGGAGTGCTTAGAGAATGTAAAGATCAAAGCTTTTGCAGTAAAGAGTTGATAAGGTGAAGACCGGGTTCTAATAAGAGATTAATTACCTAGTTTTGAAAGGGGGAGGGGGAGCAAAAGGATTCCAATAAACGGTTGGTGTAGTGATCTTAAAATATAGAAGAAAATCTTTTAATAGGAAATTAATGATGGGATCTTGAAAACAAGATCAGCTGTTTCGATCAAGCAGCTCTTGTCATGATCTTAAAGTAGAGGCCAATTATTCTTTAGTAGAGTTCTTGTAACTATCCTGGAACAAAAACGAATAATGTTTTAATAGGGTACTAATAACGTAATCTTGGACACAAGATCAGCTGTTTTGAAGGAGCAGCTCTTGTGATGATCTTATAGTAGAGGTCAATAAATCTTTATTGGTGAATGAACGGCATGATCTTGGAACTAAGATCAGTAGTTTCGAATAAGCAGTTCTTGTCATGGTCTTAAAGTAAAGGCCAATAATTCTTTAATAGAGAATGAATGACGTGATCTTGGAGCTAGGATCAGTAGTTTTGAATAAGCAATTCTTGTAACGATCCTGGAGGAAAAACGAATAATGTTTTAATAGAGTATTAATAATGTAATGTAAAAACACAAGATCAGTAGTTTCGAACAAGCAACTCTTGTTATGGTCTTAAAGCAGAGGCGAATGATTCTTTAATAGTGAATGAACGACATGATCTTCAAACTAAGATCAGTAGTTTTGAATAACCAATTCTTGTAACGATCTTATAATAAAGGCCAATAAATCTTTAATAGAGGACGAATGATATGATCCTGGAACTAAGATCAGCAGTTTCGAATAAGCAATACTTGGAGCGACCTTGCAGTAACGGCCAATAATTTTTCAGTAGTAGTTGTAGACGAATGAATGAAGATCAAAAGACAATTAGCGCAAGGATTTGCTGTTAGCGTAGTGATCTTAAAGTGAAGACTGATAACTTTTACTAGAGACTGGGAATGAAGGTCAGTGCTTACGTGTCAAGCAATGGTTAACACGATTGATATGGATGTGATTAGTTTAATAAGCAGTGACATAAGGTGATAAGTTAATATCCGAGAAGTGAATTATTATTAAACAAGAACAAGAAAACCAGGTTACAAGTGCAGCTCCAATAGAAATAATTTTCTTTTTGTTTGTTTTTGTTTTAAAAGAAGGGGTTTGTTCTTATCGCAAATAAGACTACCAGGTGAGATCCTTTCTCTCTCTGTTTTAAATGCTCCATAACTGATCTGTAATTAAGTCTTACTAAACACTAAACCGATAGCTTTGATAGCTAGCAGTAAAAAAACCTACTACACTTTTGAAAGCTAAATATTTCACATGAGCTAACTTTTAGTTTTAAAACATTTATGATGAAAATTTTTACTTATATTTATCGTTTGTCTTTTTTTTTTTTAAATGCTAGTAACAGCAATTGATCATTCGACGTACGCGTTGTCGCGTTATTGATCATTGAAAATATTTTAGCAATTATTTGGTAAATGTAATCGTTAACTCTTTTGGATGATGTTGATGTTATTGATGTTATTGATGTTGTTGTTGTTATTGATGTTATTGTTGTTGTTGTTGTTTTTTTCCTCTCAAAATTAGCAATAAATTGTTTTTCTTTCCTTTATTTAACATATCTTACTTTTACTTTTATATGGAACTGGTTTAATGGCCAAAACCGATACATGCACTTGCGCGGTATATTCGGGTGCTTATGAAAGCATGACATCAGCGTATATAAGTTTATATATATATATATATATATATATATATGTGTGTATTATGCACTTCTTTAAAATTATACAATATGTACACAGGTACACGTATACATGTACACACATTGACAATTGAAGCGATTGTCAATCAAAAGGTTGCTGATAGCTAGAAACTTTTACCTGATCGGGTTTTTAAAATTACATTATTTAAATAACTAATGACTCGATCAATGTCACAAAATTGTTTTTACTTATTTTTTTTTAATTTTTTTTTTTTATTAGTAATTAACAATGAAACAAATAGATTTTCTATGTATTAAACTAAATCACACGACCTTTTTCGTAATTTAAAAATGAAAAGAAAAGTAAGTCCACCAATGCGACAAGCCGGCTTTATTAAGTGTCTTATGTGTCATGTTATGTGTACGGCACGTTCCTAAGAAAAATATACATCATGTTTTTAGAGATATTTTTAACAAATTTGATATGAAAATCTTCCTTGTGAGGTAAAAATGTGTATATTCCGATCGAAAACACACAAACGATAGCGGTGGTCATAAAGTAGTGAAAAGGGAGGTAGGATGTAGCCGCAAGTTGGGAGCTATGTGATATTCTGATCAAAAAAATACAGCCAATAGCGATACGTACTTCCGGGTGTTGCAAATCTTGTGTCTCTAGAACTAGTCAGAGTAAAAGACGTGCTGTTATCAAAAACTATACGCACGCGAATGCTATACAGTCGTATGATTATGGAGAAAGCCTCACAGCAAACCGTAGTATTCGTTAACCGGAATACTACAAAAAAATCCCAGAAAGACAGCAAGTCTGTACTAAGCGCGACGATCTGATCTAAGTCACAAAATATAAATGTCAAGTTGAACGTCTTTATCTGCTGGGAAACCGTCAAGTTCGCTACAATGCCGGTACATGCACAATGCTCTCGCAACCAGAAATCGCAACAGAAGAACCGAATTTCACAGGAGAGGCCTGCTTTTTTTTCTTCATTGTTAGGCCGGGGAGTCATCCGGTGACTTCTTTTCCTTCCTTTTATTTGACAAAAATATATCTAACTGCTAATCTATCCAATTTTGCCTGGTGACCTAAGAATGACCTAGAAGCGCCGCTGGTCATAACACCTCTTTTTATCGCTATAGAATAAGAGGCTTGGCTGAGCGCTCTTAGACAGTCAAATATCGAGAAACTAAAACCAGGAAATCGCAGGGACAGTCTAGAAGTGTTGAAAAACTTCATGGACGATCCCTTTGTCAAGATACCGGACCGGTGTGTCGCAAAGCTAGTATTGTATCACCGAATCCGAGTGACCTTACCGACGAGATAGGACTTGGACGAGCAAGCTTTTGCACCCGGGATGGAAACAAGGAAATGGTAGATCGGCGGTTCAAAATTGGAAAATGGCAAAAGCGGCTGGGGTTTATGGCCCCGAGTTTATAGAAGGCCATACCAATGGGATACAGTCCCTCCATATTCCAAGCAGAAGTCAATGCAATCGCCACCTTTGCTTCTGAATGCTTAAAAAGGCAGTGCAGAAGAGAGCTGATCTGCATTTATTCCAACGGTTAAGCCGCCTTAAAGTTCCTAATAGGGCGAATGATTATGTCTGCGCTGTTGGAGTGTTCTCAGGCACAACGACGTGCACCTAATATGGTTGCCTGGCCATTCGGGTGGCCCGAGGTACCATCATAGGTTCTGAACCGTTCTGTGGCGTAGCAAGAAATCATATTAATAGGCTGGTATCGCAACGGACGCAGGAAAAATCGGATTGCCATTAGAAGCAATGTACTGGACAACGGCTGGCAAAAAAATACATAAAATTTTCCGGTATGGCACTTAAACTATTGGAACTAAGGAGAAGCGACCTGTCAAGGCACGAGTGAGACGTCCCATCACATTCCATGTGAATGTGAAGCCATCTGCAGAATCAGTCATCATGTGTTTGGCGAACATTTCATAACGCCGGTAACGGTATAGTTCTCTGAACCAAAGAAAGTGGCGGGAATCATAAGAATCCCAAAACTGGAGACTTAGCGGCACCTGCGAGCCCAATAGATCCGAGTGTTGGTTTCCTGATTGAAAGAAAAATTCTTTCTTCTTCAAGTGCAATTATTGAACTTAGATAACAAAGAACAAAATTCACTTCTGGTTGGATCTAGTGGATTAAGGAAATTCTAAGCCGTCTCGTATAAGAGATGGCGCCAAGTATTGTCGTCTCTAGTGGCACACACTATCTACGTTCAAAAGATATAAGAGCTAAAAAGAATTCAAACAAATCCGTAAACAAAACAATAGTTTTTGCAGTCTTCGAAGAGAGTTCAATACCTCGGTGCGAGCAGGACAGCCGCTAGGATGAATGTAAATGAGGGAAAGCTTTGGCTTGTTTCTTATTAACATAAAACGTTAAAACATTCACTTCGCTTGAAAATGCCACGTGTCGTGCATATCGAAAGAAACTATTTCCCCGCCAAGGGCTAATATTCAAGAGATCAATAACATAACGATATTAACACTTTTTACTGACTCTTGTTTCCTTAATTCGTTTCATTCATGTTTGTTTACTTTTAAGATATTTTTTTAATAACTTTTTAACTAAATACTTTCACGTAAATTATCATTTCATCGCAACTTGTTTTTTCTTCGGTTAATCGAAAGATTAGTCATAATATTTAGAAAACATCGCTAAGCTTACGAATGCGTATACACGTACGCTACAGACGTATGTAAATGTATATATGTGAAAGGTATTTTAGTCACTGCCTTTGGGCCTGGCTGTGTTTGCGCATAACTCGGAAATATCTTTCAATTAATTGAAAGATGAAATATACGTAAATAAAACTTTACTTCCATTACTTAACAGCAGCAGCAACAGCAGCAGTATTTTTAGTCGTTTATTTTTTTTTTTTTTTTTGGCTTTTGTTTAAGTTTTAATTACTTATTATATATGTGTATACATATATAAGTAGATACGTTGCCACTGCCTGTGTATAAATGATATAATAGATTGGTGTCTGTTACAGGCGATTGCTAAAAGAGAAAAAATTTGTTACATATTTTTCTTAGTTTTCTGTTATTTGTCTTTTCTTTTTTTTGTTGACAACTTTTGCAAAACTTATTTGTTTTTGTCTGCGACTATGTGGAATTTGCTATAAACAGTAAAATCTGTAAAGTTTGTTGACATTTTCTTACTGCCTTGATAAGTAAAACGAGAAGTGTGATAAATACAAGTAGGTGTGTCGCCTCTCATACCTAAATATATATATATATATGTATTAACGGAGATAGATGCAAAGATTATTCACAATTGTTAACGTCTTCTTTATTATTTAATAATAATGAAAAGAAAAGAAAAAAATGCAAAAGCAACACCAACAACAACAAATTGGAAAATGATATTTATTCATTTATGTGTTCATGATTATTAATGAAAGCGAAAGTTTTATAGGAAGCTGAACGTGTGTCGACAAAATTGTCAAATAAAAAAGGAAACGAAAGGTATTAAATTTAAAAAATGAAAAGAAAAAGGAATAATCGATCACTTCACACAATCGATATTGGATATCTTTTTTTTCAGCTATTTTATGCCACTGTAGTTATTGCTGATCCTATAGATAGTTACACAATACACCAATTATGGTACAAGAGTACATTGAGTTTGTGCGGGTGTATACAACATCTAGAAGAACTTGAGATAGAGCTACTCTTTATTATACCGATCGGTTCAGAAGTTCATTGTCTGTCCGTCCTGTGTTTTTGTGTCAACCTGTAGGTCCTAATTTTTGAAATATTTTGATGAAATTCGCTACATCGTTGAGTTTTGGCCTAAGCATCAACGTTATTGAAACTGGGTCGAATTGAACCATCCATTCGACTTTATTCTGAAAATGCTTTATTTGGATAATTATATTAAGCTAGGTGATGCAGTGTATTTAATGGTGGGCTGTGGCCGAGTATAGTGTTTTTGTTTGCTGTAATATAAAAATATTCAAGAAAAAAATAATAAATTTTCGTTACTTGTTAATCCCAACCAACACCTTTTGATACGTTTATGGTGAAGATGTGTTCCAGACGAATCCGTGAATCTATGCGATATTTAGTCACATTTGGCAGCAATTTTTAAGCGATTATCCAAAACAAAAACAGTATTTACTTACTCTGTGTTATTTATATGCGGTCTTTCAATACCGACCCTTAGTGTATAACATACAATTGTTAGGTAAAGTAAAGAGTCTTTCGCTGGTATTAAATTACTTATTATAGTTGGCAGCAGTTTCTAGACGATTATCTGAACTAAAAACCGTATTTACTTATTTTGTCTTAGTTATTATATATGCGGTCTTTCAATGCCTACCCTTAGCTAGTATATATTTAAGTATGAAATAAATTAAAGAGCTCTACACTCGCATACATTTCAAAATACTTATTATGAAACAGTTGGCAGCATTTTTTAGGCGATTATCTAAACTAAAAACAGTACTTACTTACTTTGGTTTATTTATTTGCCTACCCTTAGTTACTGTATGATATTTGATTGTAAGATAAAGTTTACTCACTCGATCTATCATATCACGATGAGAAAAAATTCTATACCAACCAAGACGAACTAATGATAATAGCTATCACAAAAGATACAGTCCAGCATACAGTCTGTCATTTCTCTCTGTCGTCGTCTCTGTACGTACGCTCTTAACTAGTTGCAACGGTTAAGCAAATTATATTCTGTGTGGCCGTATCTCTTATACCCTCAATTCTTCTCGCATTTTCAAAGGTAGAGAAGAAAAAACCGAAAGCAAGGGTTCTACAATGGTCTGTGGACTCGTCGAATCGTTCCATTACTAACCCAGTCGAGCATTGTCGACAACTGACGGTGCGTTACGTATTGTCGAAGTCGAGCGCAATACAATTACGATAGGTGAAATAGTACTATAGTAGTGCAATAATATATTACAAAATAAAAATTTCTATTTTGGTGTTGTTCTCTCTATAATTTTTTTGGTATTTCTCTACATAAAATCTAAATAGCGCGATCGCGCTGCTTGGGATTTTTCGACAGTTTTTTTTCAAAACCGTCTGGGACTCAAACGGTTAAATTATAGTCTACTACACAGAGAATCAAACCCGGGTGCGCTGAATTGATGACCGCGTTTCTTAACTACTTGGCTATGCAGCAGCCCAAAATCAGTACAAACCGCGCACCTCGGTAATAGGTACCAAAATATGTTCATTTATTTGGTGCTAGGCTTCCATGAAATTGATTCAATAAGAGTATTAGTTATGTATGTAGAACTTGTTTAAAGGCATATCTGAACCAATGGCTCTACAATCAGACATAAGTAAATTCATTCATAATTTTATATTACTAAAGAGCACGTATAGCTCTGGTGCGCTCTTTTTAATGTCAACTAACATGATCGAATTAGTCACTCTAGCCTAATGTATGGCCATTGTAACTGAATGAACACTTCAATCATATCACTTATTCATGCTAATCAATTAACGTAAAAATTTTATCTACGGCTATTATCTTAGGCTATTAGAACCCAAAGAAAACTTTTTAAATATAAACGAAAGTTAATTTGTTATTAGTTATCAGTAATTATTCGCGCGCACACACACGCACACACACACACATAAAATTCACAATTAAAGTTTATTCAAACTATCTCGACTATGACGATAATGATTAAATGCGAACGTGTCGAACGAGAACTAGACAACTGCTGCCGTAATTATAACAGAAGTTAAAAATGATTGTTGTGAGAATCGGACTTGTTACTAGCCTTTATTAAAAGTAGAGAAAATTTAATGACTTTACTAATACAAGATATCTTTTCTGTTAGTTTCTTTCAATTATGCTTTAATTGTGCTTGTACTTGTGTGTTAACGCATTATTGAGTTTTTACACTATTTATACCTGATTGTAAATCTGACTAATACTTATTTTTTTCATTCTCTGTGTGTGTTTTTTTTTTTTTTTAATAAATTTTAAGATTAATTAATAATAATGATATGAAATGTTTAATGTTATTATTGTGAACGAATTAAATAAAGCAAGTTTATCGCTTAAGTCTTTTGTTTTCAACGAACTTGTTTCATTCTTGTTATTGCTTTTTTTTTCTTTTTTTTTCTTATAAATGAAATAACTGGGTTTTTCTAAAGTGAGCAAAAAAAAAATAAATAAATAAAAAAAGTTACGGAAAGGAGGGAAAAAATCAATAAATAACTAAATAAATTGCGCTTAAGAATCTAAAAACAAGTAGAAAAGTTTTTAAGTCTTACAGAGAATCAAACATACGCATCGCCTACAAAGGCTTTATGAGAATTAGGTGAATGAAACTCTATTGAGTCTTCAGAAAAAGTTTAATTTTCTAATATATAAAGTCATCAGTCATTTCACATACCATGGCATGGACTAAAGTCAATAGGTTTGTTAGACAAATAGGAAACCTAAGGCTTTTGACAATAAAAAGAATAAAATCATTGCTCTCCGCAACCCATATGGTCCCAAACTATGTTAAGTTTGTGTACTATCAGGTAGGACGTAATATAGACCCACTTCTTCCCTGCCCGCCCGTTCGAGTTGTTTTCTTGGGTTCAATCTGCACGCCGCAGTTTTTGACATATCTTGGTGAAGTTCCGTATGCTCCCCCTATATGCAGCCTTACTTTAAAAAGTCGTTACTTGATTAACTGTAGACTGCCGTAGGATATTTAATGGTGATCCACCATAGATTTGCCCCCTATTTTTTGATTAACAATGGAATAGAAGACGACTTGTAAGTCGATAACAAATTATTTTAATATTATAGCCGCTATACCATGTATATATATATGTTATTTTTAGACGAATCACGCCCCTTTTTTCATATGATGTATAGCATCATAATTAAAGTCTATTCGCGAACATTAACTTTTCTATTTCAACTAATGGCGAAATTCATAGTGTGTTCATGATATGGGACAGACGTACAGATTGATTGAGAAGTTAGGCTTTGTAAATAAAATGATAAACTTATTATATACTTAATGATAAGATAAAGTTAATATATCCTTAACCTATAATTGTTAGCTTTAACAAGTTCACTAAGTATCGATGTTAATCTATATAGAAACTAACGAGAAACCACTTAAACCAACCGGCTTATTTAAAACAATATTAAAATTCTAAGAGTAATATTATATACAGCGAGAGAGATATTTTTGCGTATTATAAGTAAACTTGTGCTAATAATCCATGAGTGGTTCTAAATACTATTAAGAAGCGAACACAAATCGCAAACCAATCGCAAGCAATATGATCCATAAGAAAAAAGTTGTCTACCTTCAAAACTCATGTTGACAATCGTGTCGTTTTTTTACACATATGCAACACACAGCTTTTGCTTTGATTCGCAATATTATATGAAAAATGAAGAAGAAGAAGAAGCAAAAGAAATAAGTAAACTGCATATTGTTTTTTTTTTTTTTTTTTTTTGTATGTCTTTTTAAATGTTAGAAATCATTGTAAAATTTATCAAACAACAGAAGAATTTATAGGTGGTAGTGGAATTCTATTTTGAAATATCACGTTATGATTAAGCATTTTGTTATGTATAGGTACGTAACGTTTTAAGCGTTTATATGAACTGAGAGATAAAATAAAACAAAATATTTTTGTTTTTTCTTTTGTTTTCTATAACTCAAGCCTACACACACATATAGGCTGAACACAGTCATTCGGTACGTTATGCATTTGGTTTTTGAACAGCTGTACAGGCAATTATTTGCGGTATTTGTTGCAACCAATTCAACTAGAAATTGTTGTCAAAACTTAAAAGAATTTACCTTCGCTTTAAGTTAACAGCAGAAACAAAAATAAACAACGATTTTTTTTAATAAGAAAAATAATTAACGACTTTTCGTATGTACTTAAATACTGTGACCAAAAAAAGAGACAAATATTGAAATTAAATAACGCGAGTATATCGAATATCAGGATTAGTTTGTGGCAGAACTCTATGTCAAATTTCACATCACAAATTCCATTAGTGTTTCAGCTGCGCTTGTTTTTTTATGCGAGACAAAATATATTTTCCCCAATTTGTAAAATGTGTGTTCGAGGAGATGATTTCTGACTATCAATCGGTTATGAAAGGCAATACTGAGGGAGATGAGGCTTAAATCTACCCGTTCATTTCGGAAACAACCGATCAATCGAGCGAATACCATGCAAAAGATGAGCCAAAACCGCAAAAGCTGCAGCAATGTCGCTCAAAAACCAAGGGGATGTTAACAGCTTTCCTTGACTGTGCATGTGTGTGTGAACTTCTAAGAATTCCTTCCACCGAACCAACATGAGTGTTAAGCATCGTTTGCGTGAAGTCGTTCGCAAAATGAGGTCGGAATAGGTTTGAAAAGGAAAAAATAAATTGGCCTTACTTTTTGAACACAGTAATATAATGACCTCCTCGAAGACTAAAAATTCCCACCATTAAGTTAGCGCGAACTTATGCAACACCCAGAAGGGCTTAAGAAAGACCCACCTTTTATTATGTCGATCGATTTAGAATCATAATCTAAATTAATCTAAGCCTGTCTGTCCGTCTGTCCATGTAAATTTGTGTTCAAGCTACAGGTCGTAATTTTTGATATATTTTACTCAAATCTGGTACAGTTTTGACCCAAGGACAAACGCCATTGAAAATGGTTCGGATCGGTCCACACGCCATATAGCGTCCTATTCTGTGGAAAAAAATTAAAATTTTCAAAATTTGTCGGCAAAAGTACCTAAATAGTAGTATTTCGGCATTCCAAATTGGTGTGAAAACATTAGACTGGCTGGAGCAATTTTTAAACCCCTTCTCATATAACGAAAACTGAAATTTACATGAGAAACAGGTATAATTTTCAATGGTTCATGATGAAAATTATATCATAATAGTAATTTAATATAAAAAAATTAACTGTACTAAATTTGGACCATCTCTGCCTGTAATTTGGAACCTGCCCTGGATTGTCACGAAAATTGATCCTTCGTGGAACAGAAAAGTCTAAGTTTTAATATGTGGTGACGGAAATTGACTCAATGAACTCTACAAAATTTGCACCATCTACTCCTATTTTTGGATCCTACCGTACATGAAGATTAAACTTTTACTACATTAGGTTGCGATTTGGGACCGCTTTCCCATAAATACGCACATGAAAAATATGCCTAGAAACAAGATATAATTATTGTGTTCTCTAATAAAAATAACAATTGTGTTAGACAATGTCATGTAGAGTATTTAATGGTCGGCCTTGCCCGACTATAATGTTCTTACTTGTCTTTTATTTAGGGCACATAATACGCAATCGGAATAGTCAAGGGGGTTCAGGATAATTTACTATGGACTACCGCATAGCCGAGCGGATAACAGTCGCGACTACTAAGTCGTTGTCCGCGTCGTCTCTTTCAATGCAGTGTTAGTTATAGTGAGTGCACAGTCGATGAAGGCATAACACTTAACGATTTGGCGCATATCTACTAAGCTGCGGTCACTCCCTTCTTATTTCCTTTTCTTTCCCCACTTCTTTCTGATCATCGAGGTGTTACATATACATCGTGCATATATATGTATTTGATATTATATATCATTAAATATATTATTTGAGTTTGAGAATTACTTTGTAGGCAACGAAATGAATTTAAAGAAGAAAAATTAAATTGGTCTCACTTTTTGGACATAGTAATATTTTCACTAAAATGGATTCATTTTACCCACAATTTTTATGGAATCGTTATAGTCGCAGAAATGCTGAAACGCAGCAGAAATTTCATAATCGATTAGGAACCGAAGATTACAACGTGGATGTGATCTGTTCACATGCCATTGCGCCGAAAGAGACTCTATGGGCTTACTGGCCACATCAATTATTAATTATAGTAAGAATTATTATTATATAAATGAATTATGGTTAATAATCATTATTATTAATTAATAAATTGAAATAAACTGAACTAACTAGAAGTAACATGAGTCATTAAACACTGTGCTTTACGTGTTTATTTCACAAGAAAATTTCACAATATTCTAGGTATCTCACAGAATATTTTCATTGAAATTTGTTGAAGCCATTGGTGAATATAAAATTTAAAATTCTTTAATACGAAATAAACGAGCAAAGGTAAGCAAAATATATTTGCTTCCTACCTACTGTTTAGTTCTTCTCGTGCATATACCCTGCTATTATAACATAGCGCATATTCATTTGCCGACATAGAAATCTATATGCTTTGGTTTGTAATCATTTGGCGCAGTGTAACAGTTCAACAGAAGTTCTCCCATATGATGATAGTGAGAGTAAAAGGATTAAAAGGAGTAAATAGCTGCTAATTAACAGAGCAATTGTGAACAACATGTTAGGACGTCTCATTATTTAGTTGTCTACGTTCACAATGAAAATGCATTTAATACGTTCAGCGTTTAAGTCAAGTAGTGACACGAGTGTTTTTAAGTGAAAGAATAATTTTGATATTTAAATTCGCGATAATTTTCTTCATATAAAATAAATCCGGGTTTAAAACAATTGTTTTCAATCAAAAGAACTCAGGTAGGTTCTAGAAAACTGCCAGTGTTTAGTCTTTTTGAACTACGGAGCAAAAACTCTTGACTGTAGGAATAATTAAGTAATTTGGACGCTTTGGACTAAAGAAATCGATGATCTACATGCACTTAATGCGCTTAAGAAGTTTTCGCTGAGACTTGTTTCAAGACTGCTTAGATGAATGTCTTCGTTTCAAACTCTTCAGAGGAAGATATTGCACCTGGAGCATTCCAAACACGAGATGTACACGTCTAGTCGGATCATGTAGCGAACAATTCGTCTTCCCGAGGATTTCTATATTGAATTTATTCTTAGCTTTCTCCTTTCTATCTTCGCTAAGCTAACCTCAAAAACCGTCTTAACTAATCTACAGATTCGATAAGAGAAGAAAAAGCTGGGAATCTATTGCTTCGTTCGCTTACCTCATGTTCCCTCATAATAGTCATGTTATACCTCCTGTCTTCGTGTCAGGATTCAAAGGTTTTCCACGAAAACACAAAGCCCTTGGATAATCAAACTATAAGAAAAACCATTAGGACTATTCCAGGTGACGCCATTTAGATCCCTATAGGACCACCGTAAGTTAGAGCACAAGATGCATCTCGACTTTTACACCCTTTTTGAACCGTTGTAAGCAAAAGCACGTAAGGCAATGATTTTTCGAAATTCCCTTATTATCCCCGACGTTAATAGCTGGACATTGTTCGTGCCAGCACATATCGTTACATCCGCTTTGCTACGTTTTCCGTTAATAGAACAGTAGCTTATCAATCTTATCTATCTTCAATCAATATCATCTTCAAAGATGGACTTTAGCTTGTCAGGCAATTTGTTTATTTCTAGGCCATATCCGAAGAACTGCACGTGGACACTTAAGAAAGTTTGCTTTGATTTGCTTAAAATTTTAGAAAATTCCTCTCTTTTCTTTACAGAACGGAGATATTGTCTTAACCTAGAATTTTCAGGCTTGGGTACATTTCGCAGTTACTTTCAAATACATTGCTCGCCATTCTGGTTCCTCATGAGTTTTATGGAGATGCTATGTTAATTACGTAGCCATGGCTTGTGGACTGATACTAAGTCTTACTGCTTACGTATGTATGTGTCACATCTTGAGGTGTTTATTATGTCCAAAGACGAAATGAGATCAAATGAGAGGCCGCACTCTAAAATAAATCGCGGGCAGCCTAAAGAGAAGATACAAAACTCTATTATCGCAGTCTTACAAAATACTCATCAACACCTCAGTTACGCTAATGGTTTATATTATGATTTAATCGATGGAAATTTTTACGTGAAATTTTGCGTTTTGCGTTTGCAAAATATATTAAATTTATAATGCTGTTTGACTACATTACGGTTTTTTCGAGCTCGGAGAACGGGCAGTGGTCAGTGGAATGTTGACTGATAAGGAGATCAATGATCAAAGAATTCCTTCTTTCATTTTATTGTTGACTTTAATAAATCCCATGTGAAATTATTATAAGCACAGGGCAAGACAAACGCTTAATTAGGGTATCATAACGATCGGTGTAAGTCGCTCATAATTTTTTTGCTCACATAAAAATCCCTTTTACTTTGAAAAATTCTGAATAAAACCGAAAACTTCTTTCTCATGAAACTTCTTTCTTATGAATAAATAAATCTTATACCTGTGCTCTAGACTATGAGTCATTAATATTTAGGTTTTGCTTTTGTTTTGTTCCTCACCAACAAACTGAACAAATGCACATTTAAATTCAAATCATAAGCAAATGAAACAAAAATTCAAGAATCACAACTTAACGTTCAAGGCCATCGAAAGAGTGCGTGAATGAACTATAAATAATCTCGAAACATCAATGACGAAATGTTTGACATAATTAACATTTTGCTTCGAGTTTGTGTTATTCAATGAAAATGAACAAAAAATTAATTAACAAAGTTAACAAACTGCAAAAGCGTTTATAAACGTAAGTATGACAGGAATTTCCAGAAACTGTTATTGTTTTGAATTTTACAAATACAAAAATCAGAAAAAAGCCAATCTCCTATTATGAGCTTCGTACGTGACACAAGCGTATACATATATACTCAATTCCAAGATGTTTAATGACACTGGAAGCGATAGCCATCCTCTCCGTCCTGTAGGCACCAATTAGTTCGTCTTCAGCTCGGCAAGAGAGCTACCTGCACTTGAAGTTCTCTTAAGGTTACGAACCAATATGGTCCTAGTCTATACTGCATGTGACTTAAACTCATTGTTTTGTTTGGATTATTCACACATCCTGGACTGTCATCCAATTACTTCTCCATAACTTTTCAATGTCCAACGGGAATTCCCTTGTCCCTAAGAGCTTGCTTAGACTTGCGGAGATCAGGTCAAGGACTAGTTAGAAAGGATAGTTTCCAAAAAGTCTTGTCCCGATGCTCTCAATGAATTCGCTATGAATAGTTTCTCCCATTAGCTGCACTCAAGTCAGAAGATCGTCCACACCATATTAGATAAATACAAAGAATTCCTAATCTCCACGAGGAAGCTATTCATCTTGCTTGAACAAAACTACGCTTAAGATATTTAACTTAATACCTTTTTCATCCATTATCAGATGCAACACTTACAAAGCGATGTGCACCCATGTAATTATACAATGTCCATATCAATGAACAAGTAAAGAGATTACAGTAGAATTTGGCCCACCATGAAATACCTACATTGCTTCGGTTATAACTACCGTTCAAAATAATGCTTTATGTGGGCAGTAGTCCGATCCTAACTATTTTCAACAGCGTCTGTCCTTACGCCAGAAGCTGTCGATCTAACAAATGTCATCAAAATATCTCAAAAGTTACAATCTGCAGCTTAAACACAAGAAAATAAGACGGACAGACGGACAGATATGTCGGTGTACCGAATTCCATGAAAATCTCAAAAATTGTTACTTGGAGGTTGAGCACAAGAAAACGAGACGGTTAGACGGACAGACAAGCTTATAAACACTTTCTGAATTGATCGGCATAATAAAAGGTAAGTCTATCTCAAGTCCATCCGCAACGCAAATAAAGTATAGAAATTATTAATAAAATGTAAAATCACTTTCATTGAATTAAGGTCTTGCTCAAGTTCGTAAAATAATTATAAATCAATTAATAGGGAATTTCCTCTGATCAAAATACTAAAAAGTTAATAATTTATTCAATTAGTAATTAATGTTTCTAATCTGTTTCAGGAACGTGAACGTTACCCCAATGAATACTAATTGAATTTCAGTCATTTTATTAACAAATGATTCACTTATGAAAACAATCATTACATGATATTTATAAGAATTACGCTAATATCTTGGAGTCGCCTATAACAGTTACTTTTATCACTTAATGTGTTAATAATAATTCTCTGTGGTCAAAACATGAATATTATAATCGGCTTAAGGCGAATCTTTAAACATTCATCGCTTACTTGGCGTGTAGCTTGGCGTTCATTATAACCTTTAGCTTTGTTTCAATAGGAATCGAGGAAAGTATATTTAGAAAAGGATGAATACAGCATAGGATTGTAAACGTAACGTCAAATTGTCACATTGTCTTGTTCTTATATCTTCAAGAGGTAGCATAACATATGCGGAAAGTGACAAATTATTGTAGATCAAAAAGTGATAAGACTTCGTCTATTCAACCCGGCCAGTCTAAGAGACTAAGGGCTAAGGCATATATATGTTGATTTTCATGCTAATATCTTTAGAGGTTAATAAGTTAACCTTTACAGTCAGCAAAGCAGCCGGCAGAGAAATTGCATTAAATTTTGCCTCAAAAATGGAAAAAACCACTTTCGTTGCAAATATTGGAAGACGGTCTTGATGACAATATTCGACTTGTTCGAAAGAGATATAGATTACATTAAAAACGATGCACGTTCTCACCGTCCGTGCGGGTCCAGGTGCCGACTCATGAACACTTTTTCAAGAAAGTCAAGAATTTGGTTCTCAGAGAATTGTTAATCTTCTCGGGACGACATAATCGACTGGCACGCTTTTCACGATATTGATTCTTCCCATACTGAGCACGGCTTTTTCTCATGTCTATTAGAAATTCGGGTGATATCATTCCGTAACATCTTTGTTCCTGTAATTCGGTCTAACTTCGGCCTCAGAAATCAAAAATCATCTTTCGGACGTGGTTTCGTTTCCATAAAGGTCTGGAAAAATCACCCTGATAAAGTCACTCTTTCGAAGATTGCAAAGAAACATCGACATAAGTGTATCCTATACGAACTGCGTTAAGTTGAAGCCGAGATGAGTGCCCGATAGGTAAGTGTTCAGTGTAAATGTTCACTATAGCCACGGCCATACACCAATGGTGACTTAGTCGAGTTTCTTAACGATTCGGTAGGCCCAATACACTCGTAATACCTCAAAAGCCAACTTAACGTAAAAAAGAGTTAAGCTCGAATTCATAATCTCAAAACTACGAAGTTTGAGAAAGTGCATACCTTCCTACACTTTCTGCATTTTATGACAACAATTGAATGAGAGGGTATACCGTGTTGTAATGCGCTCCAACCAAACGAAATTACTGCAGAAAGAGTAGCTGAAGTAGGTCCGCCGCTTCTTCAATCACATCCTGCATCACATAGCGTATTTCTTCAGATATTTCACTCCTTTTCAGAACAATACAACTTTTTACGCGAGCAAAGAATTCGATAACTATTTTCACGCAAAATGTAAGCTGAAATGTCACCTTTTAGGCACATGTTAATTTGAGGCAATCAGGTGGGTATTGCCCGACATATAGGCATCAACACTATCTCGCGGAAAAAACTGCGAAGAACTTTCAATACGTACCCTGAGCTTGCTTTGCCCTTTAGACAAAAGCCTGAAGTCATCCCTTGAAATTTTTGGCTACGCAGAGAGCGGAAAAACGACAATAGAGAAGTAATAATAATAGCTATGAGGTACAATAGAACTTACAAGCTGCTCAGACAGAAGCTCATGTTTCTGTAGCCTTGTCAAAAACAAAAACGAAACAAAAACGCAGAATATCAACAACTACCGTCAAATTGTGAAGGCTGATACAAAAGGATAATATCAAATTCGAAGTAAGTCAGCTGATACGTTTCGAATTAATCAATTAACCAATTGGCAGTATCAATTCGACTTCGAACAGAGATGCAGACGATTAATTGAATGGCAATCCCCTTCAATATCTTAAAATTGTAAGAAACAATCAGTAATCGTGCATTTGGTAGTGCATTGGGTAGTGGAGCGTATTTTATGAAAATTGTTAAGAAACAGTCCATTCTCGCATCCAGTCATAGACTAGAGATCGTCTTAGAAGATTCGATGTCTTAGATGATCTTGTAGCAAATGTTGTAACTGCAAAAGAAATTAATTGATTTAATAGAAAGCAATTCATGAGACTCGAAAGGAAGAAATGTGACCATATTGACATGAAATATACGGGTCAATTGAGGAATGAAGTACATGAGATATTTTGATACAAATGTCGACAAAAGTCTATTACAGTAGAACATAAGCCTACTGAAGCAATCTATGGAAATATATATAAAATATGCTCTAACGTTTAAGAAGTAATCAAATCTATAATTAAATGATGGACTATAGGCAAGAACGGTCAAGTTATCAAGTATAATCTTGAATGCCTGGAGAACTCGCCGAGGTATACCCCGGCGACAACTATTATAGAAATCATTCCGTATAGGAAAAATTACAAATCCCAACAAACATATGCAGTGTAAAACTAAGAATCGTTATTTCTTGGTTTAATTTTTTTAAAAATAACGGTATTTTGATAATTTGACAAGTATGAAAATTATATTCAGATGCGGCCGAATCTTTTATACCTATCACTGTCATCCTATAAAAGATTACAAAAAAGGAAAAATAAAAATTTGCATACTTCGTAGTACTGGCTGGGCGTGGCTGATTGACTTTTTCTTTTTTTGTAGTATTCAGAAAGCTGTTGTAATTTATGAGTAACGAATAAAGGCCCCAGAAAGCAAAGCTATTCTCAGTTTCGTTTGTGCAGACGCGTGGACGTTGTAGGCGTGTTTTTAGGCCATTAGGCGGTAGTTCCTTTTGTGCTGAAGGCAGAATGAGTACCATAGCGTACTACACAGTTGTGCACGAGGAGAGATCGACGGACTAACAGACGGGCAAATGGGCAGAGGAACAGACGAACATGTTTAGGTGCATTCCCAATTAGGAAAAGCTTTGCGAAGAATTTTTGTGCTTTATGAGCATGCTTCGGCGCGTTAAAAAGTTAAATTTGGATACGCTGTAATATTAGGTAGGCGCGGCCAATTTTTTACCATCCCTCTTAGAATATACCTTCAAATTTTTGTAGCTTTATTTGCTGTAATCTATGAGCACCGAGTGGAAAACTAATTTTTTATTCCTTTTGAAAATTTCATAAAAATCCAAAAACTTAGAAATTTTTCCATAAAAATCCAAAAACGTAGATTCCTTTTGAAAATTTCATAAAAATCCAAAAACTTAGAAATTTTTCCATAAAAATCCAAAACGTAGAAATTTTTCCATAAAAATCCAAAAAATTACAAATTTTTCCATAAAAATCCAAAAACTTAGAAAATCGATTTGCGCTACTTTCGATTTGTTTCCCTACAAATTTTGTGAACTTTGTCTAAATCGGTTTATTTCTGTTTTTTATTTTTTTTATGTATTTATTTATTTTTCATTTTTTAATAGAAATAACCCTCTGCTCTGAGAGAGACGTACGAAAACATATAAATCAATTTGAACAATGTTGTGCCGGCATTTGCCAGCGCTTGTGTTTCCATTGCACCGTGTAGACCTAGACTTGTTTAAATAAATTTTCCACATCTTCTTTTTCTTTCTTCATTTAATGCTGTTGGGTAAATTTTTCTTCTTTTTTTTTTTGTCTTTCGTTATGTCGAGATGAGTTCAAGTTTGATGTAAAAGAAAAATACGTTTTTTCATCTGGTGGTAGAGAGTTTTTTTTTTTTGGTTTTTTTGCATTTCATAATAACTTCCTTTAAAATTTTCAAGGTAATGAAATGTTGGTTTTTTTTTTTGTAGCATTAAAAGATATATTAATTTTTTCATTTGATTAGACAGAATATGTAGTATTAATGAAAACTTTATAGAATGAATCCTCATCATCTTACTCTCCTAAGTCCTACTCCGATATGACTTCAGCCTAATTGTTATTTACCAACACGAACATAGAAAACATCATATGTACCTTTTCATTATTCTACCTCTTGCTCTCTTAGCTTGCAAAGTATCAAAGACTTAAGATCATAAGCCTTTGCAAATAAACATTTGCGCCGGTGCAAGCCATAAAAATAAGGAAATAAATAATAGGTGAATGAAAAATAATAAAAAAAAAAAAATAAATAAATAAAATTGAGAAAACAAAAATCATGTTTGCTCTAATGGTTTTTCAAGTCTTCAATGAATGAAGGAAATCAATGCGAAAGTTTATTTTTCAAATGAAAAAAAAACAAAAAAAAAACAACTAAGAAAGTCATAATCGCTTTGATACGAATCTTGGACACGCATCACCTTGAGAAAATGTATCACATAAGGACTGCCAACCATTTTCTCACTTAATTCAAGTCACCTTTAAGATGATCCTTGCATTTCCTTTTAGCTTTATATTTTTCAATTTTCTTTTTTTGATTTTATGACTCTATTTATGGACGAACCATGCCCATTTTCAACCTCGAACTTGATTCATAAATCAAGAAAATGCGTGATAAATTATAGATTTCTGTCTGTACTTTTGTGATTATGAGAGTTCCAATAACAGGAAGACAGAAGGAGGGACGAATGAGGTGACTTGGTAAACATAGTCTTTTTATTCTTTATGGGGTTCAAAAGATTATCTACTCTTTTTTTAGTGATCTTATGACCCTATTTATGGGCGAATCATGCCCGTTTTCAAACTTGAACTTGTTTCATCAATCAAGGAAATGTGTGGCAAAATATGGATTTCTATCTGAAATTTTGCTATTAAGAGGGTTCCAACAATGCAAAGGCAGACGGATGGACAAATGACCCGTCTTCTTTATTCTTTATGGGGTAGCTATAGCTGTGGTATGACTCAAAGTTTTCCGGAGCTGGCCCGTCTGGGGAAAATTTACGATTTTAGAAAACTTAAATACGGGCCTTTTAGTGTGGTCGTGGTCTACTGCCCGTACCCGTAGGGAGTTACAAGCTGTTGTTTATAATAATATCCTTATAGCTAAACGTAATTCTCTTGTAGGTGAATAAGGTTATCCTTGCCGTAATTAAAAGAACGTAACATAGGTAATAAGAGAAAAGCAGAAAAGCTAGTACAGCAAGGCATAGTTATACGGTGAAGCTAGTGCGAAGAAAGCACAAACTGGTACGCTCTTCCCACCAGAAAAAAAAGTTTCAATATGCTTTAAGACAAATAAATCTTTGATATCTAGTGTCTCTAATTTCCAACTTATAAGAATAATTGCAACTCTTCTTTTATATGATCTTTTTTGAACCGATTTTAATATAGCATTTTAATATAGCATTTTAATATTTTAATATTCACCATTAAAAACAAATACACTTTTTTTACACGAATCCGAAAAGAAAATTATCTTTTAATTCTAACTTAGACAGTTGTCTTACAGAAACTTATTTGTACACCAACAAAATGCAAGTGGAGGAATAACGTGATCAAGAGTCGGTCGATTAACGCCCAGCTGCTAATAATAGACTTTATGACGACAGCACAACCAACAGAAGCTCGCAATAACGAAACAAATTCTTTAATTATATATATGTTATGTTAGACATATTTTGTTAGACATATCTGGCATGTCTACTGACGATGACATTTTTGGCCCAGTGCCAAAACGTACACGCTTTTTCCCCTTTTCTTTATTCTTAGACTTTTTAAGATGTGTATCTCCAACATTTTTCTCATATGTTACCTGAATTTTTTACACGATTTTTTTTGCACGGTTTTCTTAAGGAACGTATCTACCGTATAAAAAAACAGTTGAGTGTTTGAGTAAGTGGTAAAGCAGGACAATTTTTGCATGCGCTCTTGAGTGCGAAAATGTCGATCAGTGTTCGCTAATGGTTATAGGATAAGGACTAGAGTTCTGTCGCTCTTCTCTGCCAAGCTGTAAGTGAATCTATTTCCGCGGAGTCAGTAAATATGTTATGTATTTGAACTTGCTATCGTGCTTACAATAACTGTGAAGGGTTTAGAAACCACATCCTCACTTTCTTCTCTTCTAGTCATCATCGTGTTCGTGCAAGTATAAGAGATATCCCGTGCATAGGAGATTGAACAGAAAAAAAGCAGACGGCATACAAAAAAATCAACTCAGAAATTTAAATTCCAATAAAACGTTCATAAGTTTTATCAGATTTCTGCGGCGCACCACTGGATCCAAAGAGCGAGACAGCTAGTATGGCCCACCCGTTAGTCACGGTTGCAACGAACAAGAAAATTATGTTCGCTTTTCATTGAATGTTTCATACCCATTCCCCACGGAAATCGCGAAGACGTATGGCACCCTTGGCTCAGCAAGTTCATTGTGGAATTTTATACTTTAAGACATCCGCTAAAGTCTGTACGATGTGCACATTTAAAAACATGTTCTTATCAAGACGGTGGGAAGAAGAACCCATCATGGCAATGGAGTATGTAGATCGAAAAACAACTACTTATGTTAATTTTTATATAATTTACGAACCATTAGCGGAGAGACGGGAAAAAACACGGGGAGAAGGGAGGACCATGATAAGTGAAATGATTTAGAACTTCTTGACCGTTGATAAGCTATACAATTTTTGGCACATATTATTAAGTATTGGAAAACTTAAGTCCGTTTTGCAGGGAACATGTTCGCAGGCGAATTCAAAGAACTTTTGCAAATTTCATCAACACAAGTTAAAATAAAAGGAAAGTTGTCAGGCGTTCAATTCTTCCTCTCCTTTTCTTGCCATATAATTTCATAAGGAACTCTTATGCGGGGAGGTGTGTACCACTTGGATCTGCACACTACAAACTTACCGCAGTTAGTCACTGAGAGGGAGAGAGAGAGAGAGAGAGGGAGAGAGAGAGAGAGGGAGAGAGAGAGAAGGAGAGAGAGAGAAGAAGAAAGAGAGAAGGAGAGAGAGAGATGGGGGACCTGTCCTATATTCGAAAGAATCTATTGGATGGAACAGGCTTCAACGAATGGTTGCATTCCATATAAATTTTTCACAATCATACAGAACTCGAGAATACTACGCCTGGGCAATTTTATTGAGAAGTGTTAAAAGGGAAGAAATTTTTCCTACATGCCTTTTTAAAAATATGGCCCCCCATTGAAAATGATCAAAAAACTGCTTCAATCCAATTCATTCTCTAAAGGCTTCGTTCGAGCTCCAACACAAGCAAAGACGCCGAAATTTATTGAAAATATCTTAAAAATTATGGTCTATAGGTTGAAGATAAAAATACAAGCACGAACGATTTGACGGATAGACAAACTTAAATCAGTTGGGACAATAATTCTGAATCGATTGACATAATAAAGCTTAGCCTACCGCAAGTTCTTGTGGATGTTGCATACATCCATCTAAACTTAATATACCTTTTACCATATGTAGTGTTAAAGTATAATGAGAAGCAGTTGAAAGCGTATGGAACAACTTTGAATTCTCTTTTCGGTTATGTGAAAATCAGAAAAAACAAGCAAATTGACGGGCAGTTGTATGTAAGCAGTTGTATGTAAGCGAAAAGACTTGAAATCTTCACCTTACTGACTCTATAAATATCTCCAATACGTGATTATTTCTGCAGTAATTTCCAACGTAATAATTTGTTCAGCATACCTTTGCTCTTTAAAAAAAAGGAAGAAAATATGATTGTTTGGTTAAACTTAAGTAAAGATTATATTATATTATTTATATATATTATATATATATATATATATGCATATGTTGTTAACCCAATTTCACTGCAGCTTAGTGCAATTGAAATTCAATGCCCCGTCTGATAATATTTAAAGACTCAAATCTGAGTGCAAGAGAGCGCAAACCAACGATGAAGAATTTCTGCATATTAGAAAAATTTTATTATTTCTCACTTCTATTTACTATTAAGGTAAGTGCTTTTTGGAAGCAATAAAATCATTTCAGTAAAATTTCGATAAATCTTTTTGGATAGTATATATAAAATAGGTTAACAGCATTGTCATTTTGTTAAAGAGCGAAGGCAGCTGAAAGTGTACGAGAACACTTAGAAGTGTTCATTTTATTGTAATTTTATGAACAATGAGTACAGCTTTGTATTCGCCTTTTCCTCAAAACATCTAACTTGAGGATTCTTATGAATCTTCTTTGGTTCGGTACACCCCGGTGTGTTCGCCATTCTGAAAGGTTCGCCAAACTCCCGCTACCTGCAGACGGCGGGACATTCGTGCAGGATATGATGGGTCATATGAATCGGCATCTGGGATACCAATATTTCTCAGGTGATACCTGAGGCATTTGCGACCTGCGGGCTTCTACACAAGATATGATGAGACGTTTCCGCGAGAGACGCGTAATCTATATTAATCGATATCCGAGATACCCATGTTTCCCAAGCGATACCCGAGGCAGTTATGACCCGTGTAGTAGAGGCGTTCAGCTTAAACATGCTTGAAAGACAATTTTTGTTGTGTTTTCACTCGCCGCAGAGCAATCCCTAGCGTAACAAGATGTGCAGCGTTCTTGACTTTATTCAAAACGATTCATGTAATGAAATAAAATTTCTTTTTCTATCATAAAAAAAAGTCCCGCACTCAATGTTTTTATCTAAAAATATTGAGTAATGCGAAGCTGATAGTAAAGTATATCAGTTTTCTGAGTCACACTCTAATAGACTTTTGATAAAAAACGAGCAAACAGTACCAACAGTGTTTACTTTATCGTGCAACGTCAGTGCGTAACATAAGGCTTAGTGCGTAATTTATTACGTGATAAATGAAATCCCAAGAATGCAAAACATAGTTGGAGTAATTAATGAATTGTAAAATTTGTTTTACAAATTTTTTTTATTATGAACCACTCTCAACTTATTACTTTACATCCACCGAAGAAGTATTCGTCCTCCTCATGCTCATAGGTTCAATAAATTTTTACACGAGTTAGAAGAAATGGATCTCTTTGATAAGTATATTCAAGAAAACATTGTGCAGAGTCGCGTATCACTTAGCCAGCGTAAGAATCGCTTTGTTACAAATGAGGCGTTACAGAGCAAGTTCTTATTAAGATGTAGAAGATCCCGTGTAAATAGTAAATAAAAGAAAACATAAACGAGTTCCGTTATTGCAAGCAATTGCCTAAACCATGACAAGACATAGGTTTGAACCCTTATCAGATGGTTAGTCACAGCGCCATACACAATGTCTGTAGGAACGGTTCTATATCTTTGCCTTTTATTTTTTTTTAACTTGGTGTGAAGGATCTAAATCTAGTGTGTAAGCGTTCTTCAAGCACCCTCGATAAAAAAAATATTTTTTTTTTTACTTATTATTATTTTTTTTTTAATTTTTTTATTTTTTTTTTTATTATTTTCTGTTATTTTTTATTTATTTTTATTTATTTTTCTTTTATTTTTTTTTATTTATTTTTATTTTTTTTTTTTTGTAGTTATCATTTTTTGATTTTCGCTTACTTATTAATATTTAATCTTTTTTTTTTATTTCATTCATTTCCTTTTTGATTTCATTTGTTGTTTTTATTGTTATTATTTTTTTACAATTTAATTATTATTTACATTGTTCATAGTTTATATTTTAGTCATTTCAATATTCAATTATATTTTTTTCAATTTATACAAAAATTTATTGATAACGCCTCTTTTATACTTGTTGACAAACACGAGTAAACTAAATGTTATGCTTTATTTTAAATCCTTTTTACATTCTTCTAATGGAATGATTTCCTTTTGAAGCGAATGCAAAAAAAAAAAGATAAGAAAAATAAAATAAATAACAAAACTTGCAAAAATTTACAACAAAACCATCATTTTTATAATTAACACTACGGGCACGGTATGGCAAGTGACCGAAGACATTGAAAAAGAGAACTACGTAATATGTAAGCCGAACAGTACTTGTGTGGAAAGTGTGAAAATAAAAAATGCAAAAACAAAATCCAACAGTTATATGATTTAAGTCAATGTGCCTGAAAAGTACACTGTAAGAAAAAGAAAAAAAAAGGGAAGTAAGAAATTCTAACATAGGCCTAACATAGGCATAACCTTAAAAATTATAGTAATTTTCAACTTTATAACATGCACTATCCATTTATTAAATTTCTTGATTTTCTTTTTTTTAAGTGTATTTAGAAATATATGCACTTAAACAACGTACAAGGGTATGAGTGCAACTTAAAAGTATACTTGGCCAGAACACTAATGGGCACATACTAACGCTGACACATGAGTACAGACTTTCATTCATTTGAAAGCATACAAGAGCCTATCTATTTGGGTAAAGTACAATTTCCATATATATAGCGATTTGTATATCTATCTTCCCTCCTGCTCTCTGTTTCATGAACAAATTGAAAAATTTCCTTTTTTTTTTTTTCTTTCTTTCTATCTTTAAATTCTATTACTTTTTACTCGTGCTTTGTTCTTATATGAGGTTACACTCTCTTGTACATATTTACGATCAGTTTCTTATGTGTTTATTACTAAACCTGATGTAAACCGTTATAGTTTAAAGAAAAGCGTTCTTCTACAGCCGATTATACACTTAAAGCTTTCATTGTATTTTTATTTTCCTTTTTTTATGTAATTATCTATAATTTTCCATGTCAATTTTCTGGCTTAAGGTCAGCGGCAAATGTCGTACAAGGTTCTAAATCAAGTAAGAAGATCCTGTGAGGAAAAAAACTTTCGTCTCTTACAAACCTCATAGGAATCAACTTTTCCTTTCTTTTTTAAGGACTTCGCATTTGGGAATGTAGTGAAGATTTGGCTTTGTTTGAAAGTCCAAAATACATTGTTTACTAAGTCTTCTTATCGTAAATTTGTGACATAAAACATTGCCTGTCTTTAGGCTACAAATAATACCATAGCGTAATAGTTACATAAAATGATTTGGTCAGAAGATGAATTCTACCACATGTTGAGTTATCGCATTGTTCCTATATTTTGTGATAATCGCTTCACATAGTGATAATGTTGTAAGTTATTTGTTGATTGGTTAGAAGTGATCAATTTAAAATGATTGAAAAACGTTTACTGTTAACGAAATCATATTCTTTGCTTTTTATTCCCCACACCATTTATCTTTTATTTATTGTACAGGGTATATTAAGTTAATGCGGACATATGTAACACCCAGAAGGCTTAAGGTAGACCCATCTTTTATTATGCCGATCTATTCAGAATCGTTTTCTAAAGCGATCTAAACCTGTCGGCCCGTCTGTCCGTCTCATGTCTGTCAATGTAAATTTGTGTTCAAACTACAGGTCGCAATTCTTGAAATATTTTAATGAAATTTGGTACGTGTTTCGAACGAAGGACGAACGCTATTGAAAATGGTTCGAATTGGTCCACTGTTTTGATCACTTTTTCTACAATGGCATATTCTGAAAAGTCGTTATATAATTTCAATTTTCAAAATTTCTGCGCAAAAGTGGCTAAGTGATAGTATTTCGGCATTCTAAATTGGTATGAAAATTTTGGACCGGCTGGAGCAATCTTTGAACCGCCTCTCATATAACAAGAACTGAAGTTCATAGGACAAAAAGGTATAATTTGCAATACTTCATGATGAAAATGATATCATAATAATAATTTAACATAAAAAAATGAACTATTTTTTGGATCCTATCCTAATAAGGACATTCACGACAACTGATCCTGTGTGAAGCAGAACAGCCTAAGTCAGAATACTTGGTGATGAAAATTACTCCATAATAGCAAAATGAACTCTACAAAGTTTGGACCATCTATGTCTATTTTTGTATTCTACCGCACATAAGGATTAAACTTGTACTACAGTTGCGTTTTGGGCCTTCTTCCCCATGAATACGCACTTGAACAATTTGCCTTTATATAGAAACAAAGTATAATTTTTATATTCTATAATAAAAAGAAGAATTGTGTTAGACAATGAGGAGTAGGGTATTTAATGGTCGGCCTTGGCCGACTATAATATTCTTACTTGCTTTTTTTTTCCTTTTTTTTTAGTTATATTACGTCTAGATTTGTTGCCGCGCGAAGATAATTTTTGGCAAACCTTCAAAATCTCTGCGTGCAAGACCTTCAACAAGCGAGACAGCGATGTATTTTCGTGAAAACAAAATATATTAGGGGGGCCCATACCATTTCTCATTAGTCCTGCGGCAACCAGACAAGTGTAAGCATACTTTTTTTTGGTGTTATTCTTCAACCAGTTTGTTAGTAATATATTCCCAACAATATCAATTTTTTTTGTAGCCCTGTAATAAAATGGCGGACTTTGTACCTTCTGAGAGCCATATTCGTAATCGTGTACTTTTCCATTTTAACGCCAGTTTTATGAGCCACGGAAACAACAAGCAAAATTTGAGACATATATGGAGATTTGTTGAAGGTCAACAAGTGTCAACGTTGGTTCAGAAGATTTGCTACAAGTGATTATAACCTGTCAGGTAAGCATCGAACTGGACGGCCAGGTCAATTCGATAACGACGCCTTAAAATCTTTAGTGGAGTCCCATCCAAGTCCGATACAGGAACTATCAAGAAGCCTTGGGTCTACCTGGTCCACCGCACAAAAGCATTTAAAAGAAATTGGCAAGGTA
The DNA here is from genome assembly GCA_000688735.1 of Glossina austeni. NCBI lineage: Eukaryota > Metazoa > Arthropoda > Insecta > Diptera > Glossinidae > Glossina > Glossina austeni. Next base: position 1,216,668 of record KK502448.1, read on the forward strand.
CATAGACAAGGTAAATGGATTCCACACCTGTTGTCTGAGGCCAAGAAAGATCTTCGGCGAACAATTTGTAATTCCATGATCGCCAGAATAAGCAGGGATCCATTTTTGTCTAGGATCGTAACTGGAGATGAAAAATGGATCCTTTATGATAACATAAAGCGGTTGTCTGTAAACGGGAGACCTCTTCCAACCCCTAAACCAACCCTATCCCTGAGGAAGATTTGGTGGAATTGTGCCGGTATAGTGTATTACGAATTATTGAAAGCTAGGGAACAGTTACTGCGGACCTGTATTGTCAAGAATTACAACGGTTACAGTCCGCACTCATAAAAAAGAGACCAGCTTTAGTAAACAGAAAAGGTGTGATACTTCAGCGAAGATTACTCAACAGAAAATTAAGCAGTTAGGCTGGGAGCTTCTACCGAGCCCTCCATACTCTCCAGACCTAGCACCGTCGGATATGAAATTTATGCGTTGCTTTCTTTTTTCTAAATCTTTATTTTTTAAACTTTCGTATATTTGTGTGTCAAACCTTGTCGTGTGATCGCGCGATTGGTTTGGTACAAAATGATATAAAATGCTATCTAAAAATCCTAAAAAGCTGTTGCTGCATATTTCTTTTCTTTGTCATGCTATCTAAACGCGCTATAAAAAACCGTTATTTGCAGATCCTTTATTACGAAGTAAAAAAACAACATGTAATTTGTGGAACGTGTGCAGAGCACAGAAATGTTCTTGTTTTCGCTCATAAACGTTCTTTTTTTCGCTTTTAAGAAAGATTCTCTGAAAAACTCCGAAAAACAAGAAAAACAGAGAGGCAAACGTATGCAAACGTAAATGAACTTTTATTGCAATTTACTAAACAGTAAAGATATTTAATAAAATTCTCAATATTTTAATATTTAATATTTAATATTTTATTTAGACCCTTTAACTAATGATGTCAGAGTACCCCACCTACTACCACCTGTTCAAGTCACTGGAGCATTCGTTACGAACTAAAAATTTTAATTTCTTATCCGATG